>VZSE01013671.1:74679-157601 GCA_013398275.1 Promerops cafer | reverse complement strand
CCCCCCCCCCCGCTGCCTTCTATTTTTCTTGTTGCCTCTTCTTTCTCTCAGCTGTGAATCCTAACACTTTATGCTAAATGGTGAAAAGTAGTTGTCCTGCTGTTGCAGGCTTTGCTTCTAACTTTGCAGTGTCATTGTATCTCAGACAATATGGGAAATAACTTCATAATAAAAGTCACTATGTGCATTGTGCTTAGTGTTTTGTCATTATAGAAGAAAATAACAATTTAGGCTGTTCGTCTATAAATGCAAAACTATTTGCATTTATATTTTCGGTATCAATGTGTTTCCTGAATCATCTAAACTGATTTATACAGGTGTCTGCAGAAATTACATCTTCATCTCAACACGTTTGTGCAAAGTAGGTTCAATGCTAAACTTTAGCATTGAACCTACAATTGATCAATTGTATCCATAGTAAACTCAAACATAATGAAGATGAGAAAGATAAATATGTAAAAGCTTAAAGTCTTTCCTTCTGTATGACTTAGCTAACTGGTCTGAATTTTTTTTATGGAATTTTCAGTCTGTTTTACTGCATTTGAGCAGAACCATTAGTTCCATGGTTTTTTGGGGGGTTTTTGTTTGGCATTTTGTTTGGTTTTTGGTTTGCATCATGGCCTATATAATCAAACTTTCTGTTGTCATTTTCGCTGTAGATACTGGTTGCTTGTAATGAAAATGCTGGGCAAGGAATACTAAACTTGAAAGTCTTTCTCAGAGTTGTTCAAAGTTAACTTTTGTGGCATCAGTATGGTTTTAGGTGACGGATCCCAGGCTAGCTCTGGCTCCCCAGTGCTGCACCAAGGAGTGGGAAACAGCTCCACTGAAAGGCGTCAGAGAGCTGAATCTTCAGAGCTTTGAGCTCTGCAAGCTCTCAGGGAACTGGGAGAACTGCAGTCGAAGGGAGGACAAAAGGAGTGGAGGAGGCTCTTTCGCTGAGGTTCCAAAGGGACGTTTAACGATGAAGGGGTTAGGAGCAAAGAGCACACAACAGTGAGATACACAGGGTTATATACTTCAAAATTTTGAGGGGTGGGTACAAACAAGGGACCAATCCGAACACGGTAAGGGAGGAGTAAGGGGAAATCACACCATTTCTCGAAGGCCAATGGGGACAGGTAGGGGAGGGAACAAATCGCTTTGGTCAAATGGGGTGTCAAGGATGAGGGAAACTCCCAGGGGGTGGAACAGTAAGGGATTGGTTGGGCAGGGGAGTGACAGTGAACTTTCTGGAACAAGGGGAGTGGTAACCGGGATTGGCAGGGAAACTTCTGGAATAAGGGGTAGGGTCACAAGGATTGACAGGAATCAGGGGAGGGTACAACTTCTGGGTTAAACCAACTTAAGGGGAGAACCGGGGAGGCACAGGGACAAACCATACAACTTGGGGAAAACTTAACATAAACCACAACATTAGGTACCTAATTTTATTGTCTTTGTTTACTTTTATCAGTATACCTTGCCTGTGTGAATTGGTAAAATTGGACAGAAAAGTAAACAAAGTTATTCTGGGTCTTTCATCACATATAAAAAAAGTGTGGTATGACTCAAAGTCATTAGAAATTTCAGTTTTGGGAATGTCAGAGTAGAATAGTTGTTTCTTGAAATTTCCAGGTTTTCTTTTCAGAAAAAGTTGGTATGTGTGTAATAGGAATATAAAATTTTCTTTCTTAAGGTATCAGGCATGGAATAAGACAAGAAAATGAAGTTTTAATTTGACACCTTTGGTATTTCTGGATTTTAAAGTAGATGTCCCAAAATGGTCCAAATCTTAGACTCTCAGAACTGAGTATAGGGAACTCACCTTCAGCTTCTGCCTCTTTCTGCCTTTTATGTGATCTTCTTGCCTTTGTAGAAATAGATATACAGCCCTCCTTGGTGTTACTAGAATTGGTTTGGAAAGTGGGAACTTCAGAAAAAATCTTCTAGGGAAAGAATGTACCTTAGCTAGAGCTCTGATTGAAATCAGTAAAAATTATTAATAATTCATCAGTTACTGAATTTGATCTGGTTGTTGGCCTGTACTGAAGCAAAGTAAAACAGGGGTTATGTTTAATTGTGATGGCTCTTTGTAGTGACACAGTAATGTCATTTGTTGCTCAGATGGCTTACTTTTTGCTATAAGTAATTAGCAAAGATAATCAGTGTTAATGATGACTATCATTGACAATAACTCACTGCTTATTTTAGGGGTAATTAGTGCTAACCTTATTAGAGAAAAGGCTAATAATTGGCAGTTAATAATTTTTAGGCTCTTCGGTAGATCTAACAGCACAGTAACCTAGCAAAAGTTGATCATGCAAGGGCAATAGGGTCAAAACAACTTAAACAGAAACTGTAACTGGTTGATGAGCTCAGAGGGCTGCAAAAAGATCACTCCACTAGCATACATTGGTAAAATACAGAAAGAAATTAACTTGTAATTGAATTTTGAATTGAGTTAAAGGTACTTGAACCAAGTTCTTGAGATGGTGGAAAATGTAGATTAATGAGTAAAGTTAGTATTTCCAGGTTTCTAAGACATTACTTGGGTGAGATGATATAACTTTATTTCCACCAAAATGTGCAGGTAGGGATACACAAAAGCTATAGTGATGTGACTAATATCCCAAGCTGCAGGCTCGCAGGTCTAACCCGACCAGGAGGTGGGCTGACCCCAGCTGCCTTCTTGGAGAGCTTCTCCTAGGAGGGCTAGTGGATAGCTGAGGACGTTGCAGGGCTGCTGCGGCGGGTTGTGTTTCCAAGGGAACAAAGAGAGGCAAAAGGCTCTCTAGTTTGTCACACATAGGTTTACTGCCTTCAGGGCAACGGGCTAAAGAGCGAGCAACAGTGGAGGGCGCAGGGTTTTAAATGGGCCAGGGTAGGTGTGTCTGAGGGTTCCAGGGCCAATGGTCTGAGGGTACAGGGGAGGAGCAAGGGAGGAGCAAAGGGCCTTCACCCACCCGGGGTGAAGGGGTGGAGATACATGGAACTGACGGCCAACCAGGGAACAAAGAATAGTGAGCTTTCTAGAACTGGAGAAGGGACGAGGAATGGTTGAATGGCAGATTGAAGGATGAGGTAACTGGGAACAGGGAAAGTTTGGGAAAGAAAGGAGGGACAGGAATAATGTTATTGGGGGCGGAGAGCTACTGGGGGGAGGAGCAGGGGGACACTACACAGTAGTCTCCTCCCATGGCACCCATTCGGGGTTGCCGTGGGATGCTACCCCGAGCCATTTAACCTCACGAGGACTTTCCCTTGATTGTGGTATACTTGGAGGGACCACTGCATAATACAAGGGCTTCATGTGTGTTTAGGGCTTTCTGGCTTTCTGAGGAGGTTACAATGTTCAAGTAGTAAGCTCCTGCAGCTCTTGCAAGCCATTTATCTGTGATTTATGCAGAGGGATCCCAAAGAGGCTGAACAAACAGGCACATGGAGTGGGCAGCCTAAGAATGAGTGGAATATGTTGTAGAGAAATAAAAACTGGAACACGTGCTTACATCTCCCTACATGTTGCTGAATTCACTGTTCCCTTCAGTACCTGTGTGTGGTACAGAATAGACTTGGTCCTGTAGAGATTTAGATGCAGTACTTGGGAAGTTAATGGGCTGTTTCCAAGGCAGAAAGCAGTCCTTAACAGTTCTTCCATTAGTTTGGTACTCCTCTCCAGTAATTCTGATCTTTTTCCCTGTAGTGCAAGCTAGCAATGACTCCAATGCAGGTGATGTCATGGGAGTACAGAGAGGCGTTTCAGACACATAAGACCGGGCCAGGGCCCTGCTTTTTTTTAACATTTGCTTTTGCAGCCAAGATTCCACAATCAGGAATATTTTTTTAATGTAGTTGGGAAACATTGTGGGTGTGCTGTCCCATTGTTTTCTGAGGAAATCAGAATGATTACCAAAACATTTCTGATGGCCAGAACATATAGGTTAAACTCTGAGCTGTATTTAAATGATCAGGGTAGTTGGGAATGATGCTTGAGAACTGGAAGAGAGCAAATGTCTCTCCCATCTTGGAAAAGGTAAGAAGGGTGCAGGTAATTGCAGATCAGTTTACTTTACCTTGATGATTAGGAAGATGATGGAATAAATAATCTGGGAAAACTTTACAGGCACATGATGGAAAAGAAGGTAATCAGTTATGATTAGTCAGTAGTTAGCATGGATGCATAGAGGGGAAGTCTTGCTTGACCAAGTCTATAAATCCTGTGACCTGGTAGATGAGGAATATTCAGTGTAATTTGCATGACAAAGTAATGTAAAAACCCAAACCCACCTAACTCATTTTAAAGGCCCATAGTTGCTATTGATCCCTGCAGCAAATCTTTGACATAGGGTATGTCTGCAAACACAGGGTATTGTCTTATCTGCAATTATTGATCAGAAGTGCTTCACTACAAACAGTGGAACTGCAAGAGCAGAAATTTTTGAGTAACTTCTTTTGAATAATTACTAGTTGATACCAACCATTTGCTTTGTAAAGCAGTTCCATCATTTACTTTGTTTCCATTCATTTTGTATTTTGCAAGGGAGCAAAAATGCATCCCACTGCAGTTATTTCATATAGGTCTGTACTAGTTTGAAAACAAACCACTAAGAGATTCTAAGTCAGAACTACAATTTAATAGGAAAATTAAAATAAAGGCAGAAAATCCTGGCTTAAACTGACAGAGTCTGGATACAACCTGACACCCTGTAGGTCAGGGTGGTGGTTGCAGTTCAGTTGAATGGTGGCTGCAGTCCTCTTGAAATGATAGGTGTGGTTCTGTCGAAGCGGTGGTCTGTAGACTGGTCTGGTCTTCCTCAGAAGGTCCAGTGGTGGTCATGTAGCTCCTGTCCTCTGGGAATACAGTAGGTGAGGCTGCTCATGGTGTTACAGAGCTCAGATTATATCCAGGTAGGAATGCTTGGTGCCTCCCCCTGGGCGGAGCATCTCATAATGGGATGATGTGATTTTATCAGTCATGCAGTGAGACCTTGATGGCTCATTAGCAGAAGATATCCCTCAGAGAGAGCTGTCAGGGATCAGTCATGGCAGAGATAAAGAACAGTGCCCCACCTGGCTTTAACAGCTTATGAAAATGGTGATAGAATACTTACTTTTGGTTACATCATTGTAACCTAAGACAAGGTCAAGAACTTTGGCATGAATTCCATTGCATTTTAATTTTCTAACAATATGTGTGTACTCCCAAGGAAGAAATTTACAAATGGGTGGTTAAAAAATCCCACAATGATCAAGATGATTTGTGTAGATTCATAATCCTATGAGGATGATGAGCATTTCCTCTTGTTTAGAGAGATGATGGAAAAAGTGACTCTCTGTCCTCCAGGCCTACAGCTTTCTAGTGCAGTCTATGCTCAGACAAAGTAAATTTGGTTTGGATCTACCTTAAACAGAGATGCAATCCCATAGTCAGTGTAAATTGCATGAGTGGATTATATGTGGGCATAACTAGACATTCTGAATGAATAATACATTTTGTAATGCTCAGTGTTTCCTCTCAATATTCTCTGAATGTGTTCTGGGAATCACATTTAACTGTAGAAGCAAATTGTCACAGTGACAGTTAGCTGGCCAAAGTCTCTCACCTGTTTTCTAGATGCTGATGAGGATGTTGTGGATTTGCCTACAGAAAGCAGAGAAACTTTTCTTCTACTTATAATTAGTTGTTAGAAAAGCTAATACATGTAAATGCTTCAAGTAGTGGGATTTAGAGCATATAAAGCAATTCAGAGCTTTAAATACAAATAAGCCCTATTAGAAGGACAATGGAAGAGAAATGCAGGATAAATTTCTTTTTTTTTTTTTTTTTGGTACTAACAGTCTTTTTTGCAGCCAAATATAAATTTGTCATGTAAGAATAGAAAGGAAGTAAAATTAAGGGTTTTTTCCTGTAACAGAGGATATGTGGTGGCCCACACCATTTCTGATGAACTACACAATTTCAGGCCTTCATGGTTTACAAGTGATTTAGTGCATCGTTGCCTGAAAGATAAGGTTAGAGGTTTTCAACTGCAGGAAAAAAACTTCACAGGACTTATTGAGCAGTAATTGATATCCCAGTTAGTTCAGAGAGTATTAAAGATATGCCAAGATGAGCCTTGATATGCCAAATTCTTGCCTGAGGAAAGGCAAGTTTGATGCTCAATGCACGAAAGGGAGATATTATCATTTATATTCTGAGACATCTTTGTGAAATGTGTCCATTCTGTAGATGATAGGTACTGGCAGATATAATGCTGATAGATATCCTGATTTACCTTGGCGTTGAGAATTGTATTCCTTACCCTTTACAACCTTCTTCAGGTGTTATTCAAATTTGAGCAAAAAACAAAGACAATCTTATTTTTTTTTTTCTTCTTGAGAGTCACTCTAGAAATCTGGAGACTAGGGCAGTGTTTCAGTGGTTACATTTGGTACTGGGGAGTCGCTCCTTGCCCACCGATGCTTAAAGAATTAACATACATCCAGATTTTTACTGTTAGATATGTCTAGACTGAGGGGTTCTTTTTTTTTTGCTTCAATGAAAGCTTAGAGGTCTCTGTGCTGAATTCAGACCTGTAACTTAAATTCTCAGGGTAATGTCCAAATGGAACATTGGTGGTGTTCTGTAAAGCTTATGCTGGCCTAATGGTTAAAAGTGGATTTTACATTCTACAAGCAGAAATTTCCTTTAGTCCAGTAGCTATTTTCTCAGGAACAGAGAATGGAGCTCTCTTATTTTTTTATAATTTCCAATTTATAGTCCAAAATTTTGCTAGTATTGCTTCATGTCCTTCTCAGGTATTTTGCAGATGATGTACAAATAAGACATTTCTACTATATTCCTGGTAAGTACATGCCATGAGAATATCTGTGCTTTGCTGTAACAGGAAAATTTGAAAAAAGAGGACTTGGTAAATGCTGGATATATATTAGGATTTTTTATGGCAAAAAGAGACTACCCTCAAACATCTTGATACAGTAGGGGCTTGCTTGTGATTTCTTCAGCATGGCTGAGTCCCTGGAAAGAGAATGGACAACTTTCAGCTTTGTTTAAGTGATGTGGCTCTGCTATAGCTCACTGAGTAATCCTGGGTAATGTACGATTTATTGGCCATTTGGAGGCTACTGGGGTCTTGAAACCTGTTTAATAGGCATCTCAAAGCAGCAGCTCTCCCATAATAATAATATTACTGTAATGCAGCTGCAATACAGCAGAGTGCTTTTTCTGTAATGATGTATTATGGAAAATGTGATGCAGGCCTGAAAATCACCAAGGGAACTCATAAAATATTATTTAACCTTTTGTTAATTTAAAGGCTCCAATATTTTCTAATTTATTTATTATGTGAGGAAAGTAGCTGAAGCCAATTACACCATGGTTTGTGAGATCTGTATGTGGGCTTCAGCTTTGCTATAAATTATGGATATTGGAAGGCTGAGATGTAAGCTTTTAAACTGGCTCCTAAAAGCTGACAGGGTATAGCTTAATTTGTATTAGTGACAGGTATTGCAGTTCAAATGAAAATATAAAAATAATCTGAAGCTGTGGTCAATTCCACTGCAGTCTGTTTAGAAACCATGGGTCTGTCTTTGGTCTTTCATTAGCAAATTCCAGAGTAGTCTATTGGAGTTTTTGCATAAGTAATTATGACTACGCTTTTTAAAGCATTTTAAAAAAACTCTTTTCGAAAGATGTACTTGTTTTGCATGTTTTAATGGGGTATTACAGTAAGTACAAGTTGCAGTAGCAAGCGTGAACTATGTACATCTGTCAAAGTCAGTCCACTGTGATATTCTAGAGAACATGAGGATCAGATTTAGAATGGCTGAAGAGAAGAAGGGTTCCTTGGTGAAGGGCTCTCCAAGGTGCAGAGAGGCACAGCAAATAGCCTTTTGCATAAGAAATCGTTGCACATTCAGGAAGTGTTTGAGTGATGTGGAATTTCAGTACCTGGCCCATCACTACCAGGTATTATTAGCTGCTGCAGAACACTGAAATGCAAGTGCACTTATAAGCTCTGTATGATCTGTAGTCTAGAAGGGAAATTTTCCTGCTGGTCAAAGTATAGTAGCAGATTTAATTACAGTAAAGTGAGTGAAATCAACACAGTTGTTTTGCTGGTTTGTTTTCATGTTTTATGGAGTACAGGGTTCTTGTTTTGGCATTCAACCTTGTGCAAGTAAGTGTTTAAGTTGCACAGGTTAGTTACCAGACTGACAATTGAAATCTTTTGTGCAAATGAAAAACTCATACATGTTTACATCCTTGCTGTGAATATATAAGTGACTTAAAGATGACACTTGCCTTAAACACTGTTAAGATCACCAAAGGACTTTGCACAAGGATTATGGCAAACTGTATAAAGAAGCAACTGGTCATTGTGGGCTGCTTCAAGGTAAGAGATTCCCTGCTCAGGTAGCTGGAGGAATCAGGCATAGGATCTCCAGTGGAAAACTGAGGTGGCAGATACTGCTGAATCATGTGAATGCTGATAACTGATGGGGTATATATGCATCCTGTTCATATGTGTGCATTTTTGTAAGCCCAGACATCATGCAAACACATGGTATTTCTGCAGACAAAATACTTCAGAAGAGTTTTTCAGAATATTGGTGGTGGTTTGAAATCCAAGGGCTGTATATTTGCTATTGGAAGTATATGAATTATCATTTCTTGCTTGCTGTCAATGTACCAAAGTAAATCTAACCTTTTTTTTTTGTCATATCTAAGAGTCTGCTCTGTGGTAGATCTTTATCTCCATTCTTTTTACCCCAGTCACCTGAAGTGGGAATTATGTTGGCATACATCACAGATCCCACCCTCCTCATGCTGCTGGATTTCCTTCCTGCAGAAACTATGATGAAGACCAGGACACTGGCTGCGTATAACTCATTCTAGGGTGAGATGTTCATGTCTGGTCTCAGGGATGGGAATTACAAAGTGCCCTCAGGTATCACAGTTTCGATGAAGCCTTTGCTTATCAAATCAAAGGATGCTGTGCACACTTAGCAGTTGTACACAGACAGCTGTGTTGCACTAAAAAAAAAATAATATACAGCCATTTTTCCTTGGAACCATTGCCCCTGGCAACTAGTGTAATTAATTGGGAATTATCTAATACATTATATTTGACCTGATAAGTTGGCAGTTAGTAAGTCTGACACCTCCAGCATGCCAGTTAGAGGCTGTAGTCAAAACAGGACTGCTTTCTTTATGTAGGCTTCTCTGAAAGCAGCAGCTAAGATCTCAGTAAGGGTAGATTCCTGCAGGCTCTTAGGATTTTCACGTGGCTAGTGTCCCATGCACAAAAGGAGCATGACTAGTTGGATTGTGACTTTATACCATATCCACTTCCATTACAGAGCCAGTACTGTGGCTAGGATAGGAAGGCCTTTATTCCCTCCATTTCTCAGAAAACATTCTGCTTGCTTGTGTTGACCAGAATTCTTTTGGAAACTCCCTGGGGTAATGTGTCACTCTGAACCCCTCTGCAGTTCCCATACAGACCTGAGAGTCTGGGGTCATTAGAGCCCTGCATCTGGAAAGTATTACACCTTTCAGACTTCTGAGTTGCTGCACAGATGCTTCTCTGTTTCTATCTCTGTTCATACCCTAAAAATATCTATCTCTGTATATTGGAAGTGGTAGATACCAATCTTTCTTGGCTCAGCTGTTTCATCTTTCCAGAGGAAAAGCAATCACCCAATTATACACACTCATAAATTAACTTGACAGCCCACATACTGGAATTGTCATGCCTTCCTGAGCCATTTAAATTTTTCATGAGTTCTGAGTCCCTGCAAATAGGGGCCAGAAAAGAACATTACAAGCCCCTACAGAAATTGTTTCTTCTTTATTTTTCTGGCTTACTGGCAATGCACTCAGAGAGGTGATCGTTACAAGCTTCTCTTTCTCACTGGAGTCATTATGCTAAAGAGGCCTCCTGTGTTCACCCATATAAACGTATTCTTAGTAAGGCAGTTGGGATTGCTGGATCATTCATCATGTTCACAAAAAAAAAATGCTGGATATACAGGCTTGAAGGCTGCTGAAGTGTAAATCTAAAAATAGGAGGGATATTTCTCAAACCTTCTTTCCTAAAGCATCCTTGCTCCCTGGCATCTAAAGTGCAAAAAGAGAAATACTTATTGTAAATTAGGATTACTCATTACTCCCACAAATACAAAGTGTAATCTTCAGGGTCTACTGAAACAGTGCAAGGAAATGCAGGACAGTTAACATCTTATCCAACTTGTGTTGCCTTTTTCTAGTCTGCTGCAAACACCATCATCATTCTCTGGAAACAGAAAATAGTTTCAGAAATACCAAAGTAAAAGTAGTGTTTTCAGTTCTTGCTCTCATTGATATGCACTATCAGTTCCCATTTTCCTCTGCTTTGACTTATGTATCTGGATATTCTCCCTTTTAGAAGCTTTTAATTAGGGCCTTACTTGGACCACTTATTTCTGGAAACCTGAATAGATTGGGAGTCCAGTATGTCATTTTAGCTCTGATTGCAGTGGACATGTAGGTGGGCTGAGTTATATTTTGCTAAATTCAGATATTTTGGTTCTCTTATTGCTCATGCTGTTACAGCTGTCTTACTAGAGAACATGTGGGAGATATGCATGTGGAAGAAATCAGTACTAGAAAATCCCCTTAGTGTTTTTTTGAATGGACTATTTAGCCTGTATTTAACCAGTCGTAGACAGTCCCCTTTGCAGTCTTCCTACTGCAGTTTCCCAGTTTTAGAAGTCAGTGCAACCATTTCATTGATGGTGCTTAACTCACTGTGGTGCCAAGGGTAATATGCACCAGTGCAGGTTTGCTCAAGGCTGAAACCAGGACAAGTCCTGAGGGGCTGGAAAACACCTTGGTGTTAACCCCAGGAAACTCCTCCATGTAGAATGCCCTCACAGCACAGTTTTAGTCCGTGGAGCTAAACTGACACTGTGCTCTGCAAGACGCCAGACATCAGCATCGTGTTTGGATTCACAGAGATGGCTCATAGGTGGCATGGCTTGTTCATCCATGTATGCTGTGTGTGAAGTAACATCTATTGCTTTCCCTTATATAATACAAGAACAACAATTACTCCTTCACGCTACAGAATGATCAGATCTGTTGTTGTTTTTTTTTTTTCCGGCATGTTATATGCACTTTGAAATATGTGGGGTTTTATCCCCTTAATGTTAAAAATGTTGTTCAAAACACACAACCCTCTGCAGTTCACACCATAAAGCATTTCTGACTTTTTATATGAGCTTGGTCTTTTTACATGGTCACAGAGAGAGAGAGCCATTGCTTGGTGTGAAGTTGCTGAATTAACAGACATGGTTAACAAAAGGGAGAGGGATATACAGCAGAAGAAAATTGCGATTGTCTGACATATTTAGAAAAATTATTGATAAATAATCTTTTCAATTAGCCAAGGTTTGAATTGCAGTATGAAAAAATAATGAAATATCTGTTAATTTTTTCTTGAAAGAGTGCCTTGTAAGAAATTTCTGCTACTTTTCTCCGTTTGTCCCTGTGTTACCCTCTCAAGAAAATTAACAGGAATGGCGCAATGCAATGGCTGCTTTCAGTTGTACTTTGAAAATCTCCTCTCCAAATTAATTCTGAGGAATGGTAAAATAATAACTTGAAAGAATTTTGGCACCATATATATGAAGATAAGACATTTGTTTTCAGGATAAAGCTTGGGGCTTCAGAAGTTGGAAGTCTGTAGTCTGTAAAAGTTGACATTTATAGCCAAGCTTTTTTTGAATATCAGTGTTGCCTCAAGCCCTGACCAGGCTTTCTAGGAAAAGGGTAAAAAACTCCTGCTGTTCCTTCATAGTAGCAAATTTTGGAAATCAAACAACTGTAAGAGAGAAGCAGAAACATAGATAGATAGATAGATAGATAGATAGATAGATAGATAGATAGATAGATAGATAGATAGATAGATGATAGAGCCTTCAATTAGAGCAGTTGCTAAGAAAGTAACACATCATCTTTCCTTGCTTCTTGGGAGGTACATAAGCTGCTTCACAATTGTCAGTTTGAGCTGTAGAATTGACAACTTGGCTTGAAAGCTATTATAAGTGCCCTTATGACTTCATTAAAAAAAAACAACAAAAAAAGAACTTGTGTTGTTTGCTTCATATCAATGGTAGCTCTAAATCATAATGATCAAAAATTATTTTTTTCTTTCAGCCACTGTGCCCTTAATTTACCTTTGAGCTTTCTTTCATGTTGCAGTTCCTCCACCATCAGCTGACTCTGAAAATGACACTGGCTCTGCTGACAGAGCCCACTGTTTACATGTTCCAATGAACTGAAACTATGAGGGAGCACATCTGCTAGGGATTTTCAGAGCTACACCCCCAATATTGCAGGAAGCTGAGCCAGTCAGTAGACAATTGAAAATGCTTCCTAAGAAGCATTCTTAGTTCTGTGGTTTTAGCAAAAGCAAATGATGAATGTGATCCCATAAACTCGTGGGAATAGCCATTGTTAATACAGCATTCACAGTGTACTGACACTTTCATCCTGGCACAAATAAGAGCCAAAATTTCTTCCAGGATAGGAAATCAGGTCCAAAATGTAATACGACATGATTTCATTCATTAATAATTTGCTACAGGGAGAATTCAGTAAAATGCTAAAACATAGTTTTCAAAACCCAGCAAACAGCATCAAATTTTGAATGTGTTTCTTTTTATTTGTAGTGTTTAAAATATACAATTATTTGTTTATTTCCTAATATCATCAAAATGGGTATTTAGTGCAATCCTCTCTCTATACAGTACTGCTACTGGGAGGCGAAGCCACATACCAGAAGGAAGATTGCAAGCAGGATCTGAAATATTTTTGTTTGCAACCTAAGTGATGCCTGAGGTGAATCTGTGGTGTTAAAGCAATGATAATTGGCTCCTCCTGGCTTTCCCCACTAAAAGAAATTGAAATTCAATTGACTTTCAGTGGAAATAGTTGTGGAGCAGCAATTGTCATTGCTGTGACATTGTGTATTTCTGTGTCAGGCAATTTTCAGAAGCCAGGAGAAAATGTTATAAATTAGAATATGATCTAAGAATGCACTTCATGGAGGCAGGATGGCACATGTGACGAATTTCATTCGCTCAGTAGTATGATGCCATGATGATTTTGCTTTTTCATATACTTTTCTCATATTCCCCCTTTCATATATACTTTTATGCAGCTTTATGTATCCCAAGTGCTTTTAGCCCACATACTTGTAATTCCCTAAGCTTGATAACTAGCTTAGACCCAAAGTTCTGTTAAGCCAAGAGACTAAACATCTTGGAAACATCGTAGCTAGGGTGTCAGAGAGCCCCAGACCCAAGGTCCTCTCCAGAACACATCCTGTAAACTAAGATAGACCCGTGCAGGGGGGGCATTCCTTATGAGGGGGCTTCTCCTGAGACTCCCATTGGGAACCTGTGATAGATATGCTGATATGCATATAATATGTATATAATTGTATACACAAACCATCATGGGGGTCTTGTGTGGGTTCCGTGCACCGGTCCGGGCGGGCACTTCTGCAGGGTGCTCCTGCCTGGAACAAAGGATCTTTAATAAACACCAAGATAAAATCCCTTTTCCCCCTCTAACCGTGTTTGGCTTTTAATTCTAAGCCCAGGTGAAGGCATCAGTAGGCTTATGCTGAATGGTGTTGTGCAGGCTGTGTGTGTACTGCACAAAGGACACGGGCGTGTACAGCTCTGCCAGGTGCGGTGGTACTGGGATGATAACTTCCTTTTTTGCAGCATAGTAACAGTATCTTCAGCAGTAAATCAGAGGGTGAGGCATTTTTTTGTGTGTGAAAAGATGGATATTTAAAAGGTATCCGGAGATTCTAGGGGTACATTTTCTGGGCTGATTTTAAATGATAGAGAGCTCATTAGCTCAAAACAGATTATACAACAATCGCCTTAGTCAAGCCATTTCAGCTGTTATATGTTCTCACTGTTAGAAAGCTTTTCTATGTCTTTAGTCTAAATACTTGCAATATAAGCCTAGTTCATTCCCAGAAGATACAACAAAGAAGTTACTCTCTTATTTCTGGCTGAACATTCTTCAAATATATTTTTACTATTTAAAGCCTTTTTTATTTTAAGCCTTCAGTCTGCTCCTCTGTAAAGAACCCAGTGAGTTAAACATTGATCCATTTCATAGATTTATTTGTTTCTGCAACAGTTTAGTAGTTTTATTGACTCAGAATACTTGAAAATGTCAGGGCTCAGATTTGATACTAGTAATATAGACCAGAATGGGAATACTCAGGTATTCACTTGCCTTTCTGATAATATTCTTCTCTATATTTCCCTCTGTGTTGAAAGTGTTTTCCTTAGAATTTACATCATGAGGTTGTTTTCCACTGGATCTTTTTCTACAGACCTACCTCCCCCTGCCCTCATGTCCCACCCTCCTTCCAGACATATTTGTCCTCGCTACAATATTACATATCTTGCATATTTCCTTGTGGAATTAAGTATTTTTATTCAGAGTGTTTTCTCCAGTTTCTAAACTCAGCTTTGTCTTCCAGTATGTGTGAACTCACACCACCTTGACAAATTTCATGTCCAGTTTTTCATGGTCAATGTTTATGCTGATAAAGCAACAGTTGCTAACACAGAGCGTGTGGTAGAAATATTTTTATTTACTGAACCCTTGCTGATACCACTCATAACAACTGTATGTGGTTTTCAACAGGACCAGCTTTATTGTAGTTTTGTACAGGCCATGTTTCCCTAGCTTGTTTGGAAGCATCTTAAAACTGCCACCCTTAAACTCACGAACAGGCTCACAATATTGCATTTCTGTACAGCTCAGGGTCAACCTTCAATCACCTTTTTCTTTGGAATGAACTTGAAGTGTTTGTTCTGTATTTTATATTGAGCTTGTGCTTTTGTCTGCTGCTGACAAATGGCTTGTTAAAATATTGTTTCTGAAGTACAATTTGCATTTATGTGAACCAGGGATTAAGCACTGTGTGTAGATTAGGAATAATTTATATCTAATTAATAATACATGGTTTTTTTTTCCTACTGCCTCAGGTTTGTTTTTTTTTTTGCATAAGAACAGCAGAATATTCCATAGTGATGACAAAGGAGAGCATTTCTTAAGAGCAAATAACACAAAAACATTTAAGTTGGAAGAAAATAATTTTGTTTTAGCCATTCATTTACTGACCAGTAAACTAGTTCTGAATGCACCCTCTTTTTCAGACTTGAACATAGCTGGGTGTTATGTTTAGTTAATTTAAATGGATAAGCTTCCAAGCCTATGCAAAGGAGCTTACCTTTGCAAAAGTACATTGGTATAGTAAACATACAGCTATACATAATGATAGAAATTTTATTTAAACATGTTAATAATGATCTGATGCATTTTAATGACAATCTTATTTAAAAAAAAGAAATCTGTTTCATTCATAACTTCAACACTGCATGCAAAAAGGCAGCAATATGCAATAAAAGGATTATTAATTCATTTTGGTGTCTAAGCATTTAATTATACTTTTCTTCATTGTTTGACTGATTTGTAGCTCTAGGCAGAAGTAGTCCTTTCTGTTGTGGATGGTTAATTTAGTTTGGTGATCTTTATTGGGTGGGCTGACAGAGTGTTTTGCTGTAAAATATTTCAATTATTTTAATGGTAACTTTGTAATCAGGGAGAAGCCAAGAACAAATAATTTGATGACATAGATCTTCTTTGAAATAAATGTTCTTTTTCCCCTTCATTAAGGGGGGAATGGATTATGAAGTGAATTAATGAAGAAAACATCCCTATGGACTAAGTCTGCTTTTCTGAAAAGACCCACTATTTAAATGAGTTTTTAAACCTAGGTCACTTCTGCCCACCAGTAACGTGTGGAGAGAATCCCTTTGTCTTCATAAACCCATCTTTCCGCATAAAAGTGCCTTTCAGTATCCAGTGTGAATTGCGTATGAGTATCAGAGGCAAAATCCAGTGCCTACTAATCTCAAGGAAGAATCCCCTTGTCTTGAGCAATCAAGGAACTGTCCCCACACAGGATTTTATCATGGCTGCATAATGCACAGGCAATGAGAACTGAGCACATAAAGCCCAAAAAATTCACTGCTGTAACAAAGCAAGTGTCTGCTGCCCAAAGAGCATCCAGTATGATGCTGCTGAAGGAGGGAGTGCCACGAGAAAGGAAAAGATGTGGGTCTTCTGCTTCTGTATCTACAAATCTGAGCTGAACCAGGAAGATGAGGGTACTGAAATGAGGACAGTGTCTATACATTGACAGGTCAGTTGTAGCAGCTCCAAATGTAGGTTTCTACCAGTCAAACTGTATGGCAGATGTGTTTTTCTGAGTCCTGTGTGCATTAAGAAAAACTATATAGAAAGACTAGCATTTTTGTCAAGCAGCGAATTCCTGCACATTTCGGGCCTTAGTTGCCCACTTAAATTAGCTTTTTTTGTTCCCACCTGCATTCTTGTCAGATTTACAAGATTTACAAAGGAACATATTTTCTGACATAAAAAGTCATTAATACTTTGCTGTGTTTCAATGTTTCAATGGCTGTTTCCTGGGCAGCTGGTTTAGTTCTCTGGAGCACGCTGAAGTGCTTTGTATGGTTGAGAACATAAGATGGTTTTCTGTCACCATGAAAAAGAGCTTCCTGTTGCATTATGGATGCTTTTTTGTGCATTATTTGCTCAAAGACTTACATGTGGAATACTGGATTTTTAACATTATCGACCTTCAACTGGCCTCTCTTGTCTGCCTTGAAAGATTTTCTTTCACAGAAGAGCAGTGGCAGTTGGTCTAAGGAGCAAAAAAGTCTTTGCAGGACAAACAGAAATTCAGGAGTATACATGGCACACATAGGTAGAAGTGAATTTGTCACTAACTAAAATATTTGGCCCAAAGAAATGTACAGTTTCTGTGAGAGGCCTTTGTTTAATTAAATTTAACTCTGGATTTAATATATCTGAGGCTTTTTTTCTCTCAAATTTAGAGTATTGAGTACTACAGCTGTGATCTCTAAGTGTGAGTGATGTAGAAATAGGGTTTTTGGAAGATTGACAGAAAAGAGCCATAGATATTGTACAAGGCTAAAATCATTCTCTAGTAGTCACTCATGTCAAATGATGGCAGAGGAATGCTTGATTTGTTTGGAAATTCTTCTGTTGTGTCTCAAAATCTTTGTGTAGTGTGGAGTAGTGCTCCAAGCTGTATTATATTGTAAAATGTTTCCTCTTTGAATGGAGTGCTACAGACAATAGTGAAGAGCTTAGATATTCCTTATTTTCTACCAAATTCTGCCTACATATTTTCTGTTTTAAAATGTGAAATCTATATAATAATTTACGTTAAATGAACTTGACTTATTAATGCTTTAAACTAGAACAAAAGGAATATACAATTTTTAATTTAAAAAACAGCCATGTATCTGTAAAATGTGTCAATTGAGCTTTATACATGTCTTATTCAACACTGCTGAGGTTCAGTCCCAGAAAAAAATTTTAAATGCATATAAGTATCTATCTTATTTCATCCTCATAGCTCCCTTAGGAAGACATCTTTTGTAATTTTTTTTTTATCATTTCAGTGATAAATTTGTTTCTGTAAAGGCTAGTACACTGAAATCATCATCATATAATAATAATAATAATAATAATAATAATAATAATAATAATAATAATAATTTTTTTTTTTTTTAAGTAATCTCTTCCCTCAGGATAGGCACCAATATGGTTCCTATTAGTTATTTTCCATATTTGTTTGTGTGGAAGAACTTTTGGGCATGACAGGTAATTCACTAACTCCATCTCATCAGTTCAACTTCTTTGCTGCAGCTCTTCCAGAAGCTGCCAGCAAGTGCTGTTGCATGGACCTATTTTGTCCTGCCTGGGAGAATCCCTCAAGGAACAGGTCTCACTGTGTCTGCCACCACAAAGTGGCTGGGGGGCCAGGCAGCGTTATTCCTGCTCTCCAAATGATGGTGATGAGAAACACAAGAGAGGAAAGACTGCATAGTGGGATTTGTCACCTTCAGATGGAGTGTGCCTCCTAAAATATGAAGTCTCTGGTTTGTTCCTTCTTCTCCTTTGTCCTCGGCATACAGTAAATCCAGGGGCTGGATGGTGGTCATCACTTTTCACTCTAGAACATCAGCAATTACTTTATCATATTCAAACTGATTTCCTGGGAGTGTAGGTTCTTTATACATCTGATCATGAGCAGAACTGTCATAATGACACACCACAAATCTCGTAGAATAATGACTACTTAGCAAGGGAATTGAGAAGAAATTTCCATGTGTTGATTTGGCCTTCATTCCAGTGGCACAAGTACTTACTTTTTCTTTTCCCCTCCACTTTTTTTTTTTTCTTTTTCTCCCCATATGTCTCTTGATTGAGATGTCAGGATGATCTTTTTCAGTGTATGCCTGGCTCTGTTGATGTGTAGCTGCATGTGAGTACTTACTCCTCGCAGCTCTCTAGTCCTTCTCCAGACAAGAGCAAAATCTTAAAAGCAATGGACAGGATTAGCAAAGTAGACTGGAAATCTTCCCCAAAAAAGTGCTTTCATAAGGCTTGCAGCATAGAGCACCTCTTTTGTTATCTGTTTTACTGCACCACACATGCAATATACTAAAGTAAAAATGCATGAGAGAAGGGAACTGTTGGCTCTATAACAGTATAACAAACACCAAATGGCTGCATTCCTGAAATTCCTACTAAAAAGATGATAGATTAGTTTCTTTGTCTTTAGACATTTAGACCCACAGGAAAGACAGATTATATGCAAACAACTATCAGGGTTCCAGTATGGATTTCTATTAATGTCCCAACAACCACTTCTGTGCTACTGGTACTTATATTGCATAATGTGATGTTGGGGAAGTAGTAGAATTGACACTTTAACACTGATTGCTCAGAACACTTTCCCAATTCAGGTGGAGTAATTCATTCTGTGAGACATATCAGAATCTAAAATATTTGTTCTTTTTGTATTTGTTTGGGTTTGGGTTTTTTTCACCACATGCTTTTTGACTACATGTTCAATATCAGTGCAAGAATTAGGTACAGAAAGCTCAAGGAGATAATCGAATGACCAAGGAATAAGGAAATTTTTAGCTTCCATTGTAAAATTATAAAGAAATTAACATTTTAAATACTCAGTGTACTCATGAAACTGTATGATATCTGCCAAATGCTACATTAAAATTATGAAAACAGATGGCTGTTATTTGTAAGGCTTTCCCAGGTGAAAAGTCAATTGTGTAATCAACATGCGTGTGATGTACATAACATAATGCTGAGAATGGCCAGTTGTGCCTTGCACTTTGATGACTTTACTCAATAAAACTGCATTTGAAATTGATTTATATATCAGAATCACAAGGCATTCAACATACAAAGAAAAAAAAACAAACAGAAAAAGCTTTTAAAGAAGTTGAGCTAGAGAAATAAATGAAGAAATGTGTGCTTTGTTGGTTTTTTTAATATTCTCTTTTATTAATACTAATATTTCCAAATCTACAGTACTCAGCATGGACTAGTACATAGGCCTAAGTACTGCAAAATTAGTTTTAGTTGTTGATGATTTTCACAGCAAATGAGCAACTTAGAGAAGAAATGAGTGTCTCTATAAAAGCAAAACAATGCTACCTTTCTTTACAGAATAGCATGAATCATTTGGAGGTTTTTTTCTTCTCCAAGAGTTTCTAAACAGCTGAATTTATTCTTGTCATGTACTGTGTAAGTTCTTCACTCCTGCAATCCACACAACTTCTTTGACTAACACAATTCAATTAGTCTTTTTTCCTTTTTCAATCTTTACCTGGGTTAAATATGGCAAACTGTCAATATTAACATTTTTAGAAAAATGTAGAACTGCAAAATATTTGTCAAACTTCTTCAGATCTGAGTTAAAAACTTTGGCTTTACACCAAATACTTTATCTCATTGTATTGAAAGATATGGAGTTACTCTTAATTGTATTTATACTTTTGTGAGGAAATGTGCAACTGTATCAGCTTAAATGATAAAATTTACCACAGAAAAGCAATTACATTTGGTTATTAGATATTTAATTGTGACATTCCTGTGTGAAAGTTACATCAGTGTGGATAGGCCTGTTGAACCAGGCACATTTTGTTTTTCTGTTAGCAACTTTGGTTTTCAATTCATTGAAGCAGCAAACTGAGGTGTTCTTGTATCTAACTGGGAGTTTTTAAAGCCTCTAGAGGTACCGTGCTGTAATTGCTAGCATAGTGTTGGTTAATATATAAAACGTTGGTTTAAATTCATTTAAGAGGTAGCAGTAAGATATGCCATGTCTTCCCAGCTGTTCAACTGTTAATCCATACCTAAGTGGCAATAATGAATTGAAAAGGTAATAGCATCAATATCTGCAGCAAAATCTATGAAACAATTTTTCTCTTATTCCCAAATCATCCATGCAATATTGCATCCTAAAACATTAAAGAACAATGATATTCTGCATCAGAAAATTGAGAATCTTTGTGGTCCTCTGTAAGCCTCAAATGGACTTTTCTTCCCTAGTCACAATAATTTTTTCATCAATGTAGGATGCAATATGGAGGGAAAGCCATTAGAAGGTCTCAGTTCTGTGCTACACAAATGCTTTCCAAGTCTCTTTAAATTTTCAGTGGTTTGTGTATGGAAAGCAGGCATTTTAGAAGAACCAAATAAGAAGCAGTCCATTTTACTGTAAACATAATACATTTACCAACATAAATACTAAACTATTTAGAAGGCTGGCAAGCCCCCCATTAATAAAATGCAAGGTAATTATGGTCTTTAAAATTTTTAGCACTCTGCTGTACATGAGTTTAGACAAGGCAAGTTATTTCTGCTCTTACCAGGAAAAAAATAATTAACAGAGGCTAAATTTATCCTTTGAACTTTAAATGAAACAAATACTGTCCATGACTTTTTGTAATGTCGATTGCCCTACTGGGTAAGTTTTCTATGAATTCTTTAAACAAAGTCAAGTTCAAATATATTTGTTAAACAGCAAACCTTCATCTTGAACGTATTTTCGTAGAAACAAGAAACAAATGCTCAGGGCAGTTCACCTTTCCACATGCACTATAGACCTTTTTGAAGTGTGAGTCTACATGGACTACATGGTGATGAAAGTTCAATCCAGCTACAAAAGAGTGTGTGAGAGAAGTGCTGCACTGAGTGCCACTTTTCATCCTGTCTTCAAGGAGCTTGTAGGATCAGCTAGTAGAGAAGGCATTTAGGCCTGTATTTGTTGAAACTCCAGTGCTTGTCCTTTTACACAGTGCAATTGTCTCTCATGGTATGAATATTTTGGGGGTCTTAGATGTCAAAGAAAGCATTAACCTGTGAGATGGTGGGTGTTTGGATGGTCCCCACTGTAGTTGAGAAAAGCACATTTTGAAGAAGCTCTCCTCTGGTGTTCTGGAGATGTATTTTATGCCTGTTGCATTTAAATTACTTTGAGGGATAATAAGGATATGTTTAGGATATAGCTACAACTTTTGCTGGCCTGATGGTACCCTAATCACTAATAATAATTCAGCAGTGGTGCAGAACTTCTTTTCCAGCTTAAAAGCATATATATCTGATACAGACTTCTCTGTTTTTTCACAGCTGGCTGTTTTTAAATCTTCTCTTAGCAATCCATAGGGCAAAAGCTGTATCTTAAATTATTGTATTGTCCATGACAATGGCGAGAAGGCAAGTAAGAAGGTACCCAAAGAAATGAGAACCTGCAAAAGATGCTGCAAACTGTTTTGCCAAATCAATCACAAAATACATTCAACTATGTTTCTCACTGGTATGTAGAGACGTTGAAAAGTTACAGGGTTGGAGAGCTGTGTGCTCAAAAGTTTGACTGTTTGATATACATGTGTATTTACTGTGCTTTTTTCATTCTCTCCCTAATTACCACTATTAGACCTACGCAAGCAGACAGAGGTTCCAAAATAGCATAATTTTTTTTCTGTAGGTTAATAATATTTTCTTGTCAGCATGAACTAATTTACTCTTAATCTGAAATGCACTTTGATTGAAATGAAAAAGCACTGAAATTTCTAAAGCTAGTATTAGTATGTTTAGAATTTTTTTTTTTAAATGAAATAATGTGTGGTTCTGTGTTTACTCAAATCAGATGAGGCTTAGAAGTAGCCTCTCTGTGCTTTAGACAAATATTAATGCAGGGCTTAATTTCAGTGGTGTCTCTACATTGACATTTTCAATGGGGTGGACAGAATTTCATGACAGGATCACAGAATTGCTTACATATCACAAAGCTTGAGGTCCTGCAAAGGCAACAGGTAATGGTATGCATCCAAATCATATGAACGTGCCACAGAGGGGGCCCTGTTTGTATGAAACAGCAAGATCACAGTCAAGATGATCCAAACTACATCTTTAGAAAGGGAGTTAAGAAGTGTGACTGTGGTCCTGAGCTTGATTGCTTCTATGTAGACTTGTTCAAAAAGAGGGACGAACAGGACAAGTTTTCATGTGTGCAAAATGGACAGGTGGGTTTAGTATGGACTTGTTTCTTGTGGAGAACAACAGTCACTGGTACTGAGCAGAATGTGGAAGATAGTTACAGGGTAAAGAAAAAGGAGAGCAATCACATCTAGACACCAAAAATCTAGTCCTGCAGGTGAAGAGAGGACAGTTTGGTATGGGGATTCGTAACTACTTTGTGTGCACATGTGGCTCCAGCAGAAACATCCTCTCTAGTTAATGAAGAGATTCCAATTTATTTTGGTGTCTGGAATCAAGATCATATTCATTTCACAAAGATGTAATTTTCCTGAAATATCATGGTGTTCCAGGTCCTCTGATTATGGTGTCAGTCTGGAATCCAGGCTAGTAGAAATCTGATTTCTGCACTAATTTTGGAAGGGCACAAAAGAAATCCAGAAAAAGTAGGAGGGATTTGTGAACAGAAAAAATAAATCACCTTAGGCAAAATTTGTTATTGCTCAGTAAACATGAGAATTGATGAAAACTCTATTTAGTGCTTGTTTAAATGTAAGTTATAAATAATTTTACGCTCCAAATGACACCATTCACTGATTCTGAACATTTCTCCTCTATAATAGAGGACAAATACAGCCCTTGAAACCTACATTTGGGAATCTTAAGAGTAGCTTTCAAAGTCTGTTGACTAATGCTTCCGGTAATCTAAAAATGTTAGATACATGCTGTGGTGTTTTCTTAACTGAAGTTGCATAAAATTAATAACCTGGAATACTTAGAGGTAACTTACAGTGTGTGTAAAATATTGAATTATATAAGAATATAACACTAATAACACTCTGTGAGAGAACCCGTAAGAATAGCAATTAACTGTTGTTTGTGAATTTTTGACACCCTTGTATGAAAGATACTATGCACAGCAAGTGGCAAACATGAGGATTATCATCAGTGGTATCCTCCTGACTGAAATTAGATCATTGAAGGTCAAGCCCTTGAACAATTCTGCACAAGACAAACTGTTCATCACTGAATCTCCTAAAATTTCCATTCCATTAGCATGTTAAATGAATTAGGGGAACAGCTACGTACTGCATTTTCTTACTGACTTAGATATTTTCTCTTAACATAATTGTTGTGAAACCTGCTTTGGGATTTGTTTTGCTTTCATTTACCTCAAAACTGCTTGCTTTGAATAACTTTTTAGATTTTTTTCTGGGACCAAAAATAGTGATGGATGATCCCTGCTTATTGTAGTCTGCACCAGCACTCAGAAGTATAACTAATGTTTGCACCTTTGCTGTAGTTTTAGTTTGGAGACAGGCTTACTGACTGCATGATGTTTCTCTAAGATTTTTTGCAGTAAATTGCAGAGACCACAGAAATTGACAAAAAAGCCTAACGCATTAATACCACATTTTTTCTTGGTTCCCAGCTAGGATTTCAGCGGCACCGCGAGCTCCTGCTCCGCGCCGCTGTCCCCGTGGAGTGCCTCCCTGGGGTTAGCAGCGTCGAGGCGGGATGGAAATAACGCCAGCAGCAGAACGAGAGGGATAAGAGACTCTCTGGGCTGTCCGCACGAGAGGATTTCCTGCCTGAGCGACAGGGGCCAAAGAGCCCAGCAGAAGGGAGGGTCCAGGATTATATAGCATATACGGTAGGAGTGGCTTTAGGGAAGGATCCAATGGGAACGAGGAAGGTAGGAGGGTCCAGGGAGGAGCAAAGGGCCCTGCACCCTATCAGGGCGCAGGGGAAGGAATACATAAACGGGGGGCCAATCGGGGAGAACTGGGGAGAACATTCTAGTAACTGGGAATGATAGACCGGAAGATTGACATGGTTCGGGGAAAGTTCNGACAGGGGCCAAAGAGCCCAGCAGAAGGGAGGGTCCAGGATTATATAGCATATACGGTAGGAGTGGCTTTAGGGAAGGATCCAATGGGAACGAGGAAGGTAGGAGGGTCCAGGGAGGAGCAAAGGGCCCTGCACCCTATCAGGGCGCAGGGGAAGGAATACATAAACGGGGGGCCAATCGGGGAGAACTGGGGAGAACATTCTAGTAACTGGGAATGATAGACCGGAAGATTGACATGGTTCGGGGAAAGTTCCAGAAGGATAGGAGGGAAAGGGGTGACATAACCGGCGAGGAGAGCAACTGCAGGGGGAGGAAGAGACTATACCACAGTCTCTTCCCATGGCACCCATTCTGGGCTGCCATGGGATGCAACAGATTCCCTGTCTTCTGTCTGTATCAGGTCATAATTAAGGATTGTGGATCATGTTCACACAAGTGATAAATCCTTTAAAAAATGAGTTGTGTCTTTATTTATACACTCTTACACAAATCCTATATATTCAATCTTATGATAAAATTTTGTGACATGAAGACAAAGTTTTCTCCCTTCCTAGCAGCATACTTTGAAGAACAGCTCCACTTGAGGAATTGCCCAGGAAGGAATGAAAATACTTTTTTTCAGCTTTTGCACAAAGTCCATGTTCACCTGGGAGGTTTAGGTTTGGCAGCAAAGATGATTTTTCTGATATCCAGTATTTGAAAAAGGAATGCAACCTCCTGGAGACATGTGCTTTCATATTATAACACAAGATCAACATATACATGCATGTGTATACACGTCTTAAACACGTTTGAGAAGAAGGTTATCAACAGTGTTGTCTTCGAAGTGAAACTCAAAAGTACATGCGGCGCAGTGTAAAAAATTACTTTTACAATGGCATAATACGGTGGTCCCCTACTGTCCTGGTTTCATCTGGGATGGAGTTAGTTTTCCTTCTGTTAGCAGGTACAGTGCCATGTTTTGGGTTTAGAGTGAGAATAACACTGGTAACCCACCGATGGTTCAGTTGCTGCTGAGCAGTGCTTACACTAAGTCAAGGATGTTTCTGTTCCTCATGCTGCACTGACAGAAAGGTGACTTTGGGGCACAAGATGGGAGGGCACATAGCAGGACAGCTGACCCCAACTGGCCTCAGGGATATTCCATGACAAATGGCATCATGCTGAGCATGTAAATTAGGGGAAAAGCTGCCCAGGAAGTGCCTGGGCATCTAGTGGTTAGTGGTTAACATATTATTATTATTATCATCATCATCATCATCATCATCACTATCATTATTATTATCATTGTTATTGTTACTATTACTATTTTTAGGATTGGGATTACGATTAGTAGTATTATTTGTACATTAATTTTACTTATTACTTTAAGTTCAATTATTAAACTGTGCTAGTCTCAACTCATGAGTTATCTTACTTTTACCCTTTCAATTCTCTCTCAGATCCCACTGGGGGAGAATGAGTGCTTAGTTGCCAGCTGGGGATAAACCACAACACCTACTGGGATCAAGACTTTTGTCCAGGTCTTCAAGGTTGCAATGAGCAGAGAACTCTATTTATTAACATAGGTAGATAGTTGCAGACCAAAACAATTGTTTTTCTTCTGTGTGCATCTCGTACTGGTAGTATTGAAAACTATTCTGTTTCCAGCAAAATTCAGATTTGGTACACTAGTTACAGTCTGTGTACTTCATTCAGTGGGAACCAACAGGAAAGCAGAACTATCAAAAGAAGCTAGTTTATCTGCTTGTGTCATACATCACTGAAACTGCTTATCTATGCAGAGGCAGCTGGGTTTATCTGTGCAGATAAAGCTAGTAAGACATGATGTTGTCTAGTGTTCTCTTCCCTTCAATCAGAGTGAAGTGGAGAAGCCTTGGTGTGTCAGCATGTTATTTCTTCACTGTGCAGTGAACCTTCACTCCACATTCACTGGAGTGGGCTCCATGCTGCTTGCAGGAGTTGTGTGCAGGTTCAGGTCAGCCGTTTTTCTGTAGAATTTTGGTTTTTTCTTTTAGTTCTTATTTTTATATTATTAGTCTGATGGTATCTGTATGCACATTGAGGTAGAATTATCAAGTCTTTTTTCTTCTTTCCCTTTTTTGCTGTCTGTTTCCTTATGTTTGTGAAAGTATGCATATACATGCATATGTAAATACAAATTTTTATCACTTTGTCATTCTTTATTGAAGAAAAAGCTTATTTTATGGTCAAATCAATTAGGAATTTCTGCATGTGAGATTGTTATGTGACTGACTTCAACATAAAAGATATTATGGTAATGTTCCTTCAATATATAGGTTTTCCATATGAAAACATATTAGGCTTTTAATTAATATTTCCAGTAAATATATTCTGGAGTTACTTACTTCCACATGTAATAATAAAAGCAAATGTATCTAAGTTTTAAGAGGGGGTTGAGATCAGTCCTTGTCTTCTTCCTATATTACATCCTTTTAACACTGTTGACACAAGCAGTTCTGCTGTTTCTGTTAGTAGTTCTTCACTTTCTGTGATAAAAAACAGTGGGCTTATAGGTATCTGCTTAGCAGGAGTTCCTGGCTCTTTGTCTGACCATTGTCTCAAGAATCCTTGGTACAGCAGTGATAGCTTAGATAAGGTGTCTTAGTTATCCAAATATGACACTTAGAAACTGATTTCAAAACCTGAATGAAGTTTTTCTGGCATGTCCTGTGGTGTTCAGAGACGGACAGTAAGCAGAGTAAAGGACCTCAGTGAAACAGTAAACAGAACAGTACTCAGAGAATAATAGACGAGTTAAGGTCCTCCACTGTGCCCAATCAAAGTACTTCAGAGCTCAGCTCTACCAGAGGTAACCACCACTGGATGGATAGGCTATTTTATTCTCCATACCTTTATTCATTGTCTTCTCAGATAGACTTGCTACAGCGGATGTGTAAGATAAAACATGAATATTGCTGTTCTGTAAATAGAAATTAATTTCAGTAATTTTACTTGAGTTTCTCTGATGTGGGCAACTTGCATTCAATTCTGGCTGCTTCAGCTATATGAATCACTATGTGATTATTTCTATAATTACTCTGTATGCAGAGCCATGTAGGTTGCAAATGACGTGTCTACTGTTTTAGCTTTGCAGTAATTTTGCTTGTCACAGCTTTCTTTTTTATTTTTGCTAGAGGCATGAGGACATTTTAGAAAGATCAACTGACACTGGTTTTGTATATGAAAAGAGGTAATTCATCCACATTGAACACTACTCCAACAGCATGACAGTGCTTATTTATGATTTAATTTGCAATCTGTCCTTTCTTCTTTTCACCTAAGACATGATGTTTAAAAAGAGGAAATCTACAGGTTATAGGATTTATACATTTTAATGGGTTCTTCTATAGAAAACAAAAAATAAAGCATAGAAATATTTCCCAGAGCAGATTTTTTGTCTCCATTTGTTTCATTAATCAGCATTGACTTGTAGTGTCATTGAGGTCTTGGAGAAAGAAATGATCTCTTATGACAGAACAGAGCAGAGAGATTACTCTGTATGATTCATTCTCTGTGCTAATACAAACACTTCTTTGCCAAGGCATCAGATTCAGCTAGGAGGTGTAATAGTCATTTAAAGTCAAGCAGCAGGGGAACCATGTGTGTGATACCTGACATTACTTCTATGCTGTGGCTCAGGGTAGCTTGCTATACAGAGACAACAAAATAGAGATGAGACAGCCTGTTGCTGTCTCAAACAGGCATGGAGACTAACCCCCTGTTTTTCCTACTTCATATCAGGAAATACATTATTTTATAACTGAGAAGCGCTTTATGTCTGCTTGATCCACCTGGTCCAACTGTATCTACAGAGTCAAACTCGTTCTCCACAGACTCTAGAAGTGGGCTGGAATGAAGCAAATTAAAAACCGAGCACTTTTTCTTGTCAAAATATGATAGGTGACAAAGACAAGCAGCAGAGCTCTGTCCTGTAGTCCTCTACAGGTTTGTAGACCAGTATAAACTGATTCTTCTGCTCATTAATGCACTTCATGCAGTACCTGTTGTCCACATCAATTTCCTACATATCATCAGAAAATGCCTTTATAACTCTATGAGTAATTTAAAACTTCTGATTTCCCATAAAGATGAAATGTGGCATGTATATTGGTCAGCATCCAGGATTTAGAAAAATCTGTGTAGTTAATTCAAGCATTATATTTTATAGATCCTTTTTGAAATTATCAGGAACTCTTTTATCCATTCCTTGTAACCTTTGTATTATATGAAAGCAGTACAGAATAATCCAATCTGGTCATATGGAAACTGTCCCTTTTATCAATTTCTATGTTTTACAGATTAGCCCAATGTTCTTTGGGAATGCTTCATGTCACTTCAGTAAATTCAGAACATTTTACAGTAAAAAACCATGCAGAGAAGGAAAACATAGCTAAGTTTTTCAATTATATTGACATGATCAGTCATTTGTTAGGACTACCAAAGATAGTTTAGCTACTTAATTTAGTGAACAAAAAAGCTACTTGTGGTGGTGGAGTTTATATCTTTTTATTGTGTTTGCTTACCTTCCTAAAAAAAAGAAAGGGAAGGAATTTCATAAATTATTAGCTCCAGGAACCTGTTTGTCATATTTGATTGAGTGTTATTTGCATTTATATATTGTATTATACTGCAGTTTGATCTCAGGCAGCACATAGATGGATACTAAAAAAGATTTGATGCTGTGCTCAGGTAAATCCCTACTCTTATTAAATATTTTCAGTATAACACAAAGATAGAAGTTCTACTGTTCTGTGTGCTCCAGAAATGCATACATAATTTTGATACAGAAATTTTCAATTTAATAAAAGAAAACTGGGATGCATAAGTATGTTAATTTTGTTTTTTCTTACAGTCTTATCATGTATCAAATCAGTTCAGGCAATGCATTTTTGTTTAAAGGACAACTTCAATGAAGATTGAGACTTCATAGTAATTTTTTATTGTTTCCTCATTGTCAATGTATGTGAAATCTTTTACAGACTTGAAGTCCTCAGTAAGGAGAAGGATTAGGCATTGGTTTTTTGGAATTGCTTAGCTAGAACATGCTGCTTGACCATGTACTCAATATGGAGGAAATATGTGTTTTTCCTTTAAGAATTCGAAGTTCAAGAATTTTTGTCAAGATCACCACCATAACAATTAAGCAGTGCAGACTACTGAAGTCAACATTTTGTCTTTCATTTTCCTTTTTTTTTTTTTTTTTTTGCCATGGACTTAGAGGTTTGGATCAAACTCTCTGGGCCATGAGATCATGTTCATCACAGCAGCAACCATAACAGTGTCATCTTCAGTTGCTGGTTTCAACCTGCAGAGACATCTGAGATGAGGAACTGTGTCCTGCCAGAGGCCTTTTGAGCCAGTGGGTGAGCTGAGAGACCTCTGCATGTGCTCTCCCAAGAAAAATACTTATGAAGAGTTGTTCAGGGATATGTTAGTCTTTTTCTGAAGGTATTCTTCAGCAGGGACACCATTGTAGTAGTAAAAACAACCCTGAATAAAAATTTGTTAAGCTGACTAGAATATAAATGCATTATATTTTCTGTACTAAAAAGCAGTGTATTCTTACTTAGTTCTCACTTTTATGAGGAGAGTATTAAATTTTCCATCTAATTTGAACTGGAAGAACAAAAACTAAGATGTGTATTAACTGCATGTTCACTAGCTATGAAATTTGGATGTAGCAAATGTCAAGAATTATACAAAAGCAATATGGAAAATTATCTTGTAATTTAGTTTTAAAGCCATGCTTCCCTAATACTAACAAGTTTGGGTTTTTTTTAAATTTATGTGTTACAGTTATCACAAAGTCTTAAATTCATTAGTTCCAAAATTTCAGCGGAAAGTTGTTTCTTAGTTTCTTAGATTCTAACTAAATTTTACACTTAATTTATTTATCATTACAAGTACCTTAGCAACTATTTACTACAATATTGCTTTTTAATAAAAGTGGTTGAAATTACTGGAATATCTTTAGCATCCCAGTCTGTAAAAGAAAAAGAATACTGAACATCAGATTCATCCTAGCTATGTGCTGCACAAGAGCTGAGGATTTTTAGACATTAGTTTGTTTGCCATCAATGGAATGAATTCAGGCTCTCAAAGTGAATAAATAGTTGAGCAACAAATGGACCCCTTGTTCTCAATGGCCTAATTTAAATTTCAGTCATCTTTTAATCTCTCCACCTTGCCCTTTTTCCTGTTGTGTTATGTTTTCCCTTTGGAATCACTCAGTTCTGCATTCACAAGCACAGAAGTAAACTTTTGAAAATACTTTTTTGACTATGTATTAGTTGTTTTCCTGCTAAGACATAGTTAATATCTCAAACATAATGTACTTGTTAAAATGTAAAATTTAAAAGGTTTGCTAGGGATATTTAATCTCTAATTCCCTGTGGTACTATTTTTTTTTAAATTATAATAAATAGCATAATTTTTGGACATCCACAAAGTAAATGGTTATATTGCTAAGCACATTTCCCAAGAAGTCTTAAAGCAAACATAAGCAATTAACCAATCACTTATTGCAATTTAACTTCCTACTCTATCATCACTGTGATATAAACACAATTCAGAGGACCATTTCATTCCAGCAGACAATGAAGCTACACTGTCTAGTCACACACAGAATTTTTGTGGAAGTTTGATCAGCTCATACAAATTAGTAAGCAGAGAGTGCTAGCTCATGACTCCAGTAAAATTCATGAATAAAGTAGATAAAGAGCAAACTGCTGAATAGGCATAAAATAAGTATCCCAAAAAACAATTTTGTTCAGATTTGGGGAAGTCATGCATACCTATCATCCTGGTTTTACCTGCTCCTTACAACTGGTGCAGGTTTATCGCTCTCTGAAAGACTGCTTTTAGAAAGGAAATAGGGACAACTTCTCATGCATTTAATTTTTGAATTTTCAGACAGCAAAAAGTCTCCAGATCTCCAGTTTTGCCTGGGCTTTTATGAAATTCAAAGAAGGTCTCTTATCCTCTCATCTTGAATGTCTTTTCGGACAGGTCGTCAAAGTATAAAATCTGATTTGTTATAAGGATCATCATAATGATGAAAATTTAGTCGTTTTTGGAGTTAACTACTTGTGAAGTACAGGTGCATCTGATGTGGAAGATGTTCTAGGAATAGTGTCACAATGAAAAACATTAATGTGTTAGGCCATGATCCCAGAGGAGCTTTATTCTCTTCAGTTAAATTGAAGTAACAGAAGCAGGAACTTTTACAAATACTGCTGGTATGCAATGTATAAAAACAAAGGTCCAAATAATTCAGTGTAAAATTTCTGCAAATTAGAAATTGTCTCAGAAAATGTTTTAGCACATCCCCTTCACAATGTTAATAATTAGTGGAACATTTCTATGCTCAGTACTTAGCAGCAGCAGCAGCAGGAGCAGCAGCAGTAGTAGTAGTAGTAGTAGCAGCAGCATTTTTGTACTTATGCTGGACATTTTAATCTTTAATATTTCTTGTCTACTTTCTCATCTCAAGTTCAGTTCTTCATTGACTTCGTAAGTTTTTGACTCTGGTAGTGCTCTTTGCAATGAGTGCCATCAGCTATTTGACTGTTGCTGGGAATAAGCAATTGATTATTTTTAAATACAGACAATATTGTCTGGCTGCATTCAAGATTTATGATTATTGAATGAGGAAGTGAAACAGAGCCACCTTTTTCCTTTTGCATACCATTTGACTGTTTCAAAAAACTTATGCTTCCTTTCTAGTTCAATTTTCCTGAAGGTCAATTCTCATTTGAATTTATCTTCTAGAGCATTTTTTTCTTTGTCTCTAAGCACATCTGTTTCCGGCTGTCAGAACTTCCTAATTTCTAATACATTCTAATATGCCTTTTTTATGACACAGCAGACAAACCTGGAGTTGAATGCTTAAGGGATAAGATATTATTACTTTCATCAGCCACTTGGATTAGTTAATTACCTCCATCACTCCTCAGTTTTATATTCTGTCACTTGGTTTCCCTTGCCACTGTCCTTTTGCAAGTATGCACCTAAATTAATCAGTAAACATACTGGTAATTCTCAGTATGGACACTCAGGATTTTAACTGCCAGCATTTTCTCAGGATGAAAACTAATAATTAAATGAACCATATGTTTGATCATTAGTAGTATTTTAGCAGCTTGAATCCCTTTGTTGTACTCAGACCTGAGTGTAAGTCCTTATCAAAAAAATTTTGGGAGACCACATACATTACTAGCTTGCTCTTGACAGAATCTTCCCAGTGCACAGAGCTCCAGAGGACAGGCAGAGATGCCTCCTTCTTTCTTGCAAAAGCCTTTCTGATTAGATCTTATCTCAATTGACTGTCTGTGTCTTTACAATTCAGCATCACACTTTGTGCTTAGTCCAGCGTTTTGCAGTTCTGCCCAGTATATTTCTATGAGTTTAGGTATGTGAATTTAGCCCTCTGTGCTGAAGGGTTAGGTTCTGTCTGTAGGTATGAAATAGAGCTGAAGGGCTCTGGACACAGCCACACACTGTGACTGTGCTGCACTGTTGCATCACACAGCCCATACTATTCTTTTCAGATGTATTTCCTAGAGGAAAGAAGCTTTTCAGCACTCAGGTTTATTTTTGTCTTATGCTGGGTGTAATAATTTTGGAACAAATGGCTTGGCTTCCTGAAGCATCTCTATGTGTCTAGATATGCTTCATGTATTGGATTAGAATGACTGATGGTAATGTACACTTCATTTCTAGTAGTCACAGAACTGCACAATTAAAAACCTTGCCGAGGCACTTAATTTGAGGTGATGCATATATAGTGTTACTTGGCAGTGTTTTAGTTATTCTAGCAAAGCAGAGAACCTTTAATGTAAATGTGATGTGTCTCCTCATGTCATTGAATGGACTGGGCTCTGGGCTGTGTATAAAGAATAGTCTGGTTTTTCTGTTGAAAGGAACAGAACTGCTGAAAAAGGGGTATCTGAGATATGCTTCATGCCTCGTTTTCTCAATATTGCAGGGCTGTGGCACTTTCTATTTTAGCATATTTCCCTATATTTCAAAACTAGGAATCTGCACATAACATACTACAACTCATCTTCTCTTACACAGCAGATGTAGTCCATAAGAAATATCCCTTAGAAACTCCTTGTGAAATATTTCTCCATCTTAATTACTGCAGAAAGGGACATAGCCAATAACTCTCCATGCTCTAGTAATTCCTAGCTGCTGGAAATAAGGATACAGCCATAATTTTGTGCAGCCTCAGGGCTGTGCTGCCATATGCTAAAAGCTGAATTGGCCTTTTGGCAACTATTAAAATAAGATGATGAGATGCCGTAGAGGCACTTTTGTCCCGTTCTGAGGAAATTGTTTCTAGGTATGCGCCCTTTTCTCATGACCTAAGCATGGAACATATGGAATTTGTCCTGAGAGATGCAGTTAATTTTCGTTCTTTTCTCTTGAATCTTGGCCAGGCATCAAAGGAATTTCCTGTCATCTTCTTCATATGTATAGCCTTCTTATCCTCAGTCTAACCTCAGGCTCAGCCCCTCAACTGAAAACATGTGAAGTGTGTAAGAGGAAACTGTCTCTTCTGAGCCAGCCTAAAGAGCTCTTCTACTTGCTCATTAAAGTTCCACCAAATGCAGGCATATAAATATTTTTATAAAGATGTGGCAAGTTAATACCACGTAAGAGCTTTCTCACATGAATGCTTCTTCTTCCATCACTTTCAGAACTGCTCTCTTTCCTTACCTATATTTAAAAATCAGTTATTTTAAGAGGGTTAGGTTGAGTATTTTTACATAGAAATATAGATATTTCCACCATTTGTGCAGATTGAAATGTATTTCCAGTGTGCTGATAAAACAAAATCAGTCTTTGCAAACCATTATGCACAGAAGGAGTAGCTTTCAAAGTTTATGGATATTGGCTGTGAAGATGTGCTTGGAGCTATAAACTCAGAAAGACAGTCATTGCATAAAGAAATCTGCCTGGAGTTAAAGGATTTCTGCAGCTTGGTTCATGTCCCTGGTTAAGAGATCAGCCCTGAAAACCAAAATATGTCTGAGCTGTAGATACCTGGAAATACCTGAATATGCCTACGGCAGTTGACATGGAATGAGGATGCTGAATTAGGACTTCTCTCAACACCCAGGATTCCTGGAAAACATCTACCTATGGGAGTCACAAAGCAGAAGAACCTAAAATGAGAATTTCTTTATTAAAGTTGAGCTGCTGTGATGTGTATAAGGTCGCAGAGGGGAAAAACAAGTGTGGAGACCCAATAACTCTTCTGCGTTAGGATCTTGGACTCCTTGAAATTGCTGGTGCTAGTCAACAGATTGCACCTCAGATATTGTTATATATCCTGAAAATAGGTTTTATGATGTAGGTGCCTGATTTTTTTTCTTCAGCCTAATCTCAGTTACATTATTTTTTGCTATTTATAATTATTTTCTTTCTGGCTATCACTGATGGCATCATCTTTTCATGATGTCATCATAGCTGTGTAATTTTTAAACTTTAAAACACTAAAAGAAAAAAAAGAAGCAGTATAAAGGGCCATAACAATCTGTTCAGGGAAGAACTGTAAAAGGCCGCCCACAAAAAATATGCTAATGTAATTAAATTTTATTAACACAATATGTAAATTAAAATAGTGTCTGGGAAAAAGCAGTACTTTGATCAGAGATACTACAGACTGATCCCTAAAAGTTTTTAAGGGAAATTAACACTATTACAAAAGTTCACTGTTTACATAAGCATTAATATATTCAATAATATTGGATGCAGTGATGAAAATAAATTATTAAAGATACAGTCACCAATATTTGTGAGGGAATTGTGAATATGGTATTTTGCTAGTAGTTTTTAAAAGGCAAATTTTGCCATTAAAAGACAAAATAAATGATTCTGAATTTAAGGGAGGTTTAAAAACCTTATGAAGCACAGTTTATTTGGTTATCATGTGAAATAGAAAAACACCTTCACTTAATTATCAAACACTTTCCTGAACTAGGGTTAAATTTTGAGTCTAAGTAACAAAACCAGAGAATGACAGAACCAGCAATAAACAGACTGTGTGGAAAATAGCTGGTGTCATCTCTCTGCCTAGAAGAGCTGATGGGTGCTCCTGAGTTACACTCCGTGGAAGTGCAGGCCTGACTGCCCTTGGTTGCCTGGTTGAGTGCCTCTCAGTGGAGATATAGTGAAGTCTCCTTAAAGAAAGCTGTGCAAAGTGACTTGGCCTGCTCTCATCCCTATCAGTCCCCTGTGTAAAGAGAGTACATGGACTAGAATATGCTCATCATCAGCCACCACCTTCACTGCCCGTCCAGTAGGATTGACTGAAAATGGAAGTGTGTTATTTGGATGCATCAGGCTGATAGCTGTGGCATCTGAAGACCTTGATGCACAGTCCCTGTCAAGCTGAGGGAGTGACAGTCTTCAGAACTGTGTCAAGGTGGGTACTCTTAGCCTGAGTTGTGGCTGGTAATGAGTATTACCTTACTTTCTAAGAAACTCAGCTTGCAATAAATGTCTTAATCCTTATGAACTGGGGAAATGTAAGTCAAAGTAGCAAAAAGTGTCACTGGAGCCTCAAAGGGCTAATTCTGCATTTTGTGTACAAAACAGTACAGATGAAAAGCATTTGAATGCATGCTTAAAGAACCCAAAGTGAAATTATGCTATCTGATCAGCCATAGGCAACATAACTTGGATCTGAATATTTAAAATGACATTACTGGGAGCCCACACTAAATCAACGGGTAAATTCAGACACTGAGCACATTCAAGAGGATCAGGATTTTTATATAAATATTCAGTGAGCTGAAAAACATGTTAACTTCATTCAGTAAATTATTCATTGTTACTAGCTTTTTCAGCTCTAAAGCTAAACAACCAGAAATTATTTTTTAAACCCACATCTGAAAGCCAGAGCAGATAAGCCTTTCCAAATAGAAACATTAAATCTTTTAAAATCAAAATCTAAACCAAGCCTACCAACCAAACAGCTCCCAACCACCAAAGTAACAAAAAACCGCCACCTATATTACCAGCATTATTAGCATTTACTATTGCTGAATGGACTAATGTCCTAAAAATACTTAAAAAATAAGTGTGACTGTCTTTTTAGCTGTAGTGGAAGAGTTATCTCTACTGTGAAAAATTAGTTGCACATAAGAACATCATTCAATGATTAGAAACATGGTCGCAAATGTGATACTTTGCTTTGTCTTCTCTGCCATAAAACTTAGGTGTAAGCACGACTAATGCAGTTGCTAAAGCATGTATCATATCAGATTTTAAAATAATGTGTGCAGCTGAGTAATTAAATGATATGACACATATTTATTTAAAATGACATTTAGTAGTGTAACATCACTTCTAAAAATGGCGGGAAAAAGGAAAAGCAGAAAAATGTTCATGGTGCAAGGTACTAACATTTTTCAGGTTTGATGACAAGAATACTCAGCAGTATTTCTATAAATCAACTGAGCCACTCTGTTTTTGAATAATAGGGTAGCAAGACACTATGTTTCAGGTACAACACCAGCAGTGCTGTAGTGGGCCCTTGCAGAGTCACAAAATTTTTAGCAGAGTTGCTGTTTCCACTGCATAGTTCACTGTTCATGGTTCAGATCAGGGTTGTTTTAAGTTCTCACCAGTTTTGAAGTCCAACATGCAACTTACTGGGTCACATAATATGAGGAAGATTCGTTACTCATTGCCACAATAGGACAAAAGCTAAAAACGCATTAATGCACAATTAGTTAAACAGCCTAAGCGTCCACACACCATTATCAAAATTTAGGTAAAAAAACCCTAAAGAACAACAACACAAAAAAACATGTTCTTTAAAAACAGTCTGCAAGTCCCTTTAATAACAATGAAACACTTGGGAATACCAACAGGAGAGGAATTTTATTTCCTAGTTCTATGTCACAAGGCTAGTGCTTGTCTCCTGGCAAGGGCAGGTCGCTGTTCATTCCACTGTTTACTGCTATGTTCTCTTTCTTCTTTTCACTGCTTTAGAAAGACAATGCTTTTACCCACCAGAAATGCAATTATAGCATAGTGCATTTATTAAATAAAACGGCAAGGAAGACACAGGGGTTGGGATTTGAACCTACTGAAATTATTCTGCCCTTTGCTGACCACGTCAGTCACCCTGTGTTCCAGGAAACATGCTGCGCATAAAATCACACCCTGGCTGTCTCCACAGAGAAGCTGGAAAACAACCAAAAAGCAGTGTGGTAGCAACAGCTCTCCTTCAAGGAAGGAAAACAGGGAGGAAGGAAGGGAAGCAGGAAAAGAAACACAGAAGTTTTATATGAAAATGAATTACTGAAAAGCAGAGTAGCATGCATTTAAGATGTAACTGTGATGCGTCGTGGTTTTGGACAGGCTGGTGCATTAGAGAGGAAAGAAGTGAACTGACAGGTGTGTGCTGGCAAAGCAGACTACCAGCACTGCCATGAAGAAATATGGTGGTGTCTGCTTTAGTACTTGGGTATTTGACTTCTTGCAGGCTAGTAACTGACTTAGCCCTTCACTAGCTCCCTGTGCTTTGTGTCAGCTGCGCTCATGTCTTGCCCTAGTGCTAAATTTATAGGTGATATTTGGAAGCACACTGACAAGCAGAAAAGTCCTGCTTGACTTCAGGGTATGCTCTAAAAATGAAAGTTTGATTCTGTAGTTTTTATTCATGATACAAAGTCTCCATGCACATAGCATATATTTTTTAAGTACTTATTTATAATTAATTAGGAAGATTATTGAGGAGAAGGTGTTACAAAATTTGATTGCAGAGTTAAATCCAGTAAAAAAAGTTTGAAATCTTGTATCTAAGCTTCAATTTGAAATCCATAAACCTCTGTAACTGTAGTAGGGGCAAAATATTAATGAGTTCAGTTATAACCGTGTTTATTTATTCCATCTGTGGTCCTATTCAATAGTTCCTGTGAAACAAGACAAACTATAAAGCAGTAGTAATATTAGCTTTCTTTTCCTTTTCTTGCTGTCTTAATTTTTCTTTTCTGAGTAGTAAGTAAAAAGTCTGTAAACATATACCTCAGTAAGTGGAATTTTCCTTTTTTATTTGTATATTTGTTTGCCTCTTGAAATTTTTAAGCCAAAGTTAAGAAAACAGTAGAACATTTCTAGTAGCCAGCTGTGATACTGTCTTTGCAGCAATGACACAACTATCAGAAGTTCAGAATGGAGGATTTCTTTCTTCGGCTATAATTTGTTCATAGTGGATATTTAAATATATGTATGTATATACTATTATGTATTTAAAAGTCAATCCTGCTTATTATTTTGGTTTTCAGATGTTTGAAAGAGACCAGGAAATTTTTTATGCTTTATAATTTCTTGTTATGCAGATAAAAGACAAAAAACCCAATACCAAGAATCCACACCTTGGTTATGGATTCCTGCTAGCCAGCAGGAATTTTAATGTAATTCTTACATTAAAATCCCCCATTCAGCCAGAACATAAATGTATAAATAAGTTAATAATTTACAATTGCTCAGCTATTTCAATTCAATAGGTCAGGAAGAATACCAAATCATCAGGAGCATTAGTCATGTTTGCATGACGGCCTTCAGTCCTCCAAAAGTGTGTTTTAAATGCATATAGCACCTGTCCTTGCACAAAGTCTGGGATACCAATGGAAAAAGATATTTAGAAAATCAGTTTTACAATGACATTTCCATTTTTGAAAAATTCAGCCTCCTTTTTCATCTCATTTTTCTCCTTTTGAACTACATTTAGTTTGAACTCCATATAGAGGGGTAACACCAACCTTTAATGAAGAAAGCTGAAACTAAATGTTCATAAATTAAGCTGCAGAATGGCAGATTTCCTCTGAGTATGTTATAGAACAATTTGTTACTTAACAACTGTGGCTGTTTGTATTTAGCTGTTTAGGCACTGTTTAGTTGAGAGCAGTCACAAGCCACATGTTCTTGTTTTGCTTCCTACCTTGTGCTAATGCTATCTAAAAGCTTCTGAAAAAAAATTCTTACTCTACTAAATAGAAAAGGTCTCTTTCTACAGCATTCGTGTTGAATGCCCTTCAGACCTGAGGAACAAATCCAGAAGGAGTTTAAAATGCAAAGTATGAGCAGGCATTCATAGAAAATGCTTTCTTGAATGTTGGCCCCAAGGCACTCAATTTCTTTAGGGGGGAAAAAAAAAGGAAAGGACAGATTTTATCAGGGGTAGATTTTATTGCCTAGCAAAGTTTGTGCAGTTAAACTTTAGCAAGGATAGCAATATTTATATCCCAAGTGTGCAGGTGTCAGTGTTCTGTTGTTGGGTTTGGAGCTGGAAAACTGTGTTGGAATAAGAGTTCCCAAAAGTTCAGTTTTGCTTTGATTTATGTTCTGTTCTGAGACTGTGTTCACAAAATTTGGTCAGGACCATTTCCAGTGAAAAACAAGAGGAATAACTCACTGATGGGTTCTTCAAATTATATCACTCCAAATTTTGCCTACTGCTTCTCTAAATTGGCCATGTTTAACTTTCTTTAAAGAACAGTAATTAAAATCCAAACTATATGTATTTATGGTACATTTTTTTCTCTCTACATTTAGATTGGAATCTACAGCAGCCTCAGAAAATGCACAAGTGAGAACACAAGACATCAGGTGCTGGAGAGGGAAAGCAAAAGAACCTATTTATCATGTGCCTGCAGTCACTGCTGAGTGATGTATAGTAATTACAAGTTTGGGGTTTTTTTTTTAATTGTCAGGGTTCTGACACTGCAAGGAAAATTGATGACAAGATGATGGATTGGTTTCACCACATTGGCTTGTTGATTCAACAAAACTTAAGTGGATATTGGCATTTGTCATTCAGCTTTGGACCCCTACAGACTCATGCTGCTGATTAGTCAAATACTTCACCTCCTTGTAATTATTGTTTCAACAGCAGAGGCTCCAAGACAGTCTCAGAGGAACGAACTTTTACAGCATAACTGCACAGAAGTGCCACTTAGTACCAGTTGAGTGAGAAGTAGTAAGCACATGGGAAAAGGGAAGCAATCAATGGCAGTGTTTGAGCAGCTTAACCCTGTTGGCCCTTGCATATTAATGTATTATTTATGCATTGCTTCCCCAGCAGGAAGAAATTAGAATGATTAGCATTTTCTCTTTATCTACTGAAAATCACAAATTGGAAAAATGTTTGCTTGTATTTTTGTTTATTCCCTTTGAAAAGCTGTGAGGTCAGGACAACCTCTCATCATTGGCACTTATTTCCTGGGTTTACTTCCAGAGAGTTTTCTAATCATCTACAGGCAGTCTGTTTTATGAAGGTTAAAGGGAACTTAGTCAGGTAAAGGAGGTTAAAATGGAAGAATTTTTCTTCTACGTGGAATAATAGATAACAAACACACTTGCACGCACTGAAATGCACCATGTCCTTCCACAAATGGTATTTCACTATTAAAAAACCTAAGTCCTCCATGGCTGTAGCTGAGATGATATAGTAATATGACATGATTGCAATGTAGCAGGATTTGGGATACTCTGATAGAGTGGCTGAGGTGTCCCAAAAAGGACTGGAAAAATCTTAAGGTTATGTGACCTCTAAGTTGCGCAGGTGAAAAGTGTGTGAGGTTTTGTTATATTTAAGAATACTTGTTGTGATATGAGAAAGATTGCTTGATATTTCGCCCAGAGCTTTCCCAGTAATACAAATTTTTAAGCTGCACAAAAGTTTGCAGAATGAGAAAGGAAAAATGGAAACCCCCTTATGTGAAGGGAGCTGCCAAAGGCAGAAAAAAATAGAATAAAAAAAGTTTCAAAGTGAGAGTAAAGTACATCCTGTGTATATCAAAAAAATTGAGAGGATTTAATTCATCTCCAGAGAGGCTGTACATGGCATTTATGAAATATGCTGGAAAGTATAATGTAGACAGTTTGATTAGATGCTTGTATGAGATCACAATTGCCAGTCAGTGACTTCAAGAGTATTAAATAGGAAGGAACTGTATTAAATAGGATGTATCACCAGAAACTGTTGTGAAATTGGTATGAATAACAATATAAAACAAGTAAATCAAATTCAGGAAGGAAGAAAACTTGTGGAGAAGCAGCTATGAAGGAAGTGATCGGAAAAGTTAAAATAATGACAGGCTGGACATGAGTTACTATTTTGTAAAAATATTTCTCTTTGAAAACAAACAAAAAAGAAGGGGTCTGTAACTAGTGCGTTATTAAGGATGTCTCATCTGGGCCACTGCACTTTAAGTGCCAAAGAGTCTAGAGCAGTTGAACAAATCAATGGAGTTCTAGAAAACATGACCAGTAGAAAGACTGTGAATAAAGTGGTAACTTTTTCATTCTAGAGAAAAAAAAGAGGAGCAAGTGAGAACAGTCATAGAAACATTGCCAAGGCGAGCATAAAAACATATGAAGATGAGCAGGGACAAAAAAAATCAAAATTAGATACTATGAAAAATTTTCCAACAGAAGGAGCAAAGAAGCATAGGGACATAATGGTGTCATCACCAGGTGAGCTTAGTAAGCACTTATTGAATCAAAATGATCAGGAAAAAATTGGTCTTGCCTTATAACAAAATGGCAGATCAGATGATCTGAGGTAGCTCTAAGCCTTACTGCTGCTCTCTTAAAAAGAGGAAATCACCTTGGGATGTTTTGGATGCAAGACTCAAAGGGATACGAAGTAAGTTTCCTGATGACACTAAATTTGGAGGAGCTGTTGACTCCCTGGAAGGCAGGGAGGCCCTGCAGAGAGACCTCCACAAATCAGAGGGCTGGGCAATTACCAACTGTGTGAAGTTTAACAAGGAAAAGCACCAGATTCTGCACCTGGGATGGAGCAACCCTGGATGTACAGAGAGAAGGGACAAAGGGGAATGAGATACTGGAGAACAGCACTGTGAGCAGTGACCTGGGGGTCCTGGTTGATGGTGAGTTGGATACAAATCAGCAGTGCCCTGGCAGCCAGGAGAGCCAAGCATGTCCTGGGGGCATCAGGCCCAGCATCACAGCCGGGCGAGGGAGGGGATTGTCCCACTCTGCTCTGCACTGGGGCAGCCTCACCTCGAGTGCTGGGGCAGTTTTGGGTGCCACAACCCAAAAAAGACATTGAGCTGTTAGAGAGTGTCCAAAGGAGGGTCATGAGCTGTGTGAGGAGTGGCTGAGGTCTCTTGGTCTGTTCAGCCTGGAGAAGAGCAGACTGAGGGGAGACCTCACTGCAGTTACAACTTCCTTGTGAGGGAAGAGAAGGGGCAGGCACTGATCTCTTCTCTGTGGTGACAGTGACAGGACCCAAGGGAGTGGCCTGAAGTTGTGTCATGAGAGGTTTAGGTTGGATATTAGGAAAAGGTTCTTCACCCAGAGGTGGTTGGGCACTGGAACAGGCTCCCCAGGGAAGTGGTCACAGCACAGACAGAGCTCAAGGAGCATTCTGACAATGCTCACGGGCACGTGTTGTGACTTTTGGGATGGTGTTGTGCAGGGCCAGGAGCTGGATTTGATGTTCCTTATGGGTCCCTTCCAACTCAGCATATTCTGTGGTTTTACGTCAGTACTTTGGGCAATGGTGGAGAGAAAAAAAAAAAATATATCTGTGACATTTTCCTATCTAAATGATTGATATGGCTTCTGCTACACTAAGTAGTCTTAATAAAATACAGTTATTATTCATATATTCCATATACATACAATTTTACTGTATGATTAAAATTAAATCTAACATTATAATGAGGAATGACCTTTGAAAAGAATGAGATTAAAAGACCTAGCTAGAAGGCATTTTGTAAAGATATTTCTTCAAGAATACAAAATTTAGACTTTTTACACTTATATTGCAAAAGTTTCCTTTCTCCTTTTCAGCATCTTGTCATTTCTCCAGAAGCATTTCATTCCCCAACCTGACTTTGCCTTTTTTTTCTCTTTAACCTGTTTTGTTGTTGTTGTTGTTGTTTGCTTGTTTGTTTGTTTTCCACTAATACTTCTGAAGGTCTCCAGGCTCTACATTTTTCTCTTAAAAAAAAACACCACTACCTTTCTCACATACTTGTGCCTTTTTTGGTTACCATGGTTTAGGGGATGTTTGCTATTGTTGATGATATCTTCTTAGACAGACTGTTCTCTGTGTGACAGTATAGAAAATGATAGTGATTTAGAAACATTGCTGATGGGGTTATATCAAAAAGGGGTGCAACCATTTTAAAAAGTTAATATTTTTACTTTTAGTTTAAATTCTTACTGTCTGTTTTTTCTCTCTGCTCTTCTGAGAGATTCCTATTTGGTTTTTTTTGGTTGGCTTTTCCCGCCCCTCTGGATCTCTTAGTTGTTTTCAGAAGTGTAACTGAAGAAAAGGTGATAAATGGAAGACAAAAAATCAGGAAGTTTTATTCTTTTCCAAAAATCATTATCATGCTGGCAATCAAACTACTTTGGGAAAGGCTGACTAGGAAATTCTTCCACTCTAAATGCATACATATGTGCATAAGCACACATTCTTCTTGGTAGTTTTCTTGGTGTTAATGGTAAAAACTTTTTTATTACCTTTTTTTTTTCATTTTTAACTGACACAAGTCCTTTACCTTCCTTATTCAGCCTTGCTCTAATGTTTTTTCTGATTTTGGGCTGTGCATTGTTGCTGAACATAACTTACTTTGGTCAACTGCTTGCCAATTAGCAAACCTCCTTTATAACAGGTGTTTTTCCGCAGGACCTAATTCTGCAACCAGCTCATTTTCATGTAGGGCACCACATTAATCTTCCCATTGTCAGGAAATTGACTCCAGAAATGTGGTTGTGTCAGGCACTTGAGTTAAGAAGTATTATTAAGTGTAGTACACACCTGGAAAGAAATCCGTGTCAGAAACACACCCTTCTCTTTAACACATGAATCTGTGCATACATGAGCAGCATGAAAGTAGTCATTTCAGACGAGACACCTGAGTAAACCATTAGTATTACTTGGCTAGGAATGAAGCTCTTTGTAAATACTGCATCAGGTATGAAAGAAAATGGTAGAGAATTAAATATGTGACATGCAGGTTCATTTGGACATTGCACTTGTCATGAACATCTGCATAGTGCAACAAAGATTTTCAAAATAAACACCAAAGTTTAAGTGTATCCATACCTCTCTCTTCCTCCACATTATTTCATAAAGATGTTAAGCTCTCACCGAACTATTTGTGAGTCATCCCATGCCTTAGTAGGTAGTTTAATGGCTGACACCTTGAGTAAGGCTTTCTCTCTTTTCTTTTGTATTCTCCAGTTCTGGGAAGCTACAACAGAACTATCAAAACTGACCAAATATTTGCCACATAGGTTTGCAAAAAGTGTATTGTGATCCAGTCTTCTGGTAACAGAAATAAAATGGATTCTTTCCATTTTTTTTCCAGGGGGAGAATCTATCCATAGGTAGCATATATGAACCAAACGTTTAAAAAGCAGATAAATAACTCTCCATCCTGTCTGCACCCAAATCTCCACCAGATAGGGGAAAATAATAGCAGCTGTCTGTGTCAAAAGTCTCTGAAGAGGAAAGTGTGGGATAAACAGTAACACACTGCAGAATGTCTTCTGGGTGTGAGCAGAACCCACATAAGATTACCCACAATTACAGTGTGTAGGGCAACTTACACAACAAATCTGGTATGATAAATGTTTTAAGCAGTTCATGTTCATTAAGTGTTATTCAAAGAACTGTGAAATTGTACAGTAAAGGTCTGATGGCTTGAAGGAGTTAGTCAAGAGACAGCTGCCAATTAAAATTTGTGTTAGATCAGGCCCTAGTACAATTTTCGTGTTTTCTTCTCATAAGATCTATTTTGAAAGTTTTTCTTTGAAGTGGGTAAGCTAATTACAATCATGCAGACACCAGGTTTGAAGTTAGAAATTCTTTGAAATTTCTCTTTTTCCGTGTGAACTACACAATGGTAAAATAGGCTTTGTACTATCTTGCTTTAAAAATCAAAGTATACTGTGTTGAGAGCAGTGAGATTAGAAGGATTTGTTTTATTGTTATGAACACCTTTATTAATATTTCCTATTTTAAAAAGTCATTTATATATGGTATGCTGAAGCAATGCTTGTTAAGATTAAACAGAGCCAACTTGAAGTTTTGGAACAAAGCAGAATGGAAGAAATAAACAACAAAAAAGAGAGAAAAAGAGAGAAAAAGAGAGAAAAAGAGAGAAAGAGAGAGAAGGAGAGAGAGAAAAAGAGAGAAGGAAAGGAAGGAAGGAAGGAAGGAAGGAAGGAAGGAAGGAAGGAAGGAAAATTAATTTGTTGAGGGGAACAGCTGCTCTTCTTTCCTAAAATGCCATCAAGATTATAATTTTTGGGACCATTTCTAACTCAAGCCCCATATTTCTTCCACTTAATAAGAATCAACTCATCTTCCCTCAGCAATTTTCTCTTGAAAAGCCTTGGATTTGAGCCTGTGCTATTGCTTAATACCTAGGACTCAGAGATGTGTAAGAAAATAGGAATGGACTACCAGAAAACTTGCTGTAGCACGGGACAGTGCTCTCCATTTCCAAAGAGAAGGAAGCTCAAGGTCCTTCATGGATTCATTTCTGTCATGGGGCACCATGAAAAGAGGCTGCTTTGGGTCCAGCAATGTCTTACTTTTCTAACACAGCAAACCCAGAGAACAAGAGGGAGTGAACAGCCCCTCCTGGGGCAGACTCACCACAAGCAGTGGTTGTTTGCCATGCAGAAAGGGTGTGCAAGCAGGTACAACTGGTAAATCATTCCTCTGCAATACAGAATCAGTGAAATAAATAGGGTTACATTATCATTACTATGCTAATGGTGCAGTATGTTTAAAAATTATCTTGCCAATTACTTTGACTAATATGGCAAAGGGAAGAGATCTCTAGGCACTGCATCTTTGGTTGACAACACTGTTGTCTGCAATACTGGATTCATTATCCAGCATGCAACAAGCCAATAGTTACACACTCTAAAGAGGCATTGGTTATTTATTTAACATTTGTTCAGGCCTAGGTGCTCTGTGATTTTCCACAATTCAAACATGCCAACAGGATTTTCTACACCATTAGGTATATCCAGAATTTCAGAGTTAGTAATTTTCCAAGTACAGTCCTTCTGTTATGGTTGGCTAGTAGTTTCCATGTAACTTTTGTAATCACAGCTGACTTATACTCATGTCCAAGGGAAATATCCTTACCTGGACAGGCGTCTTTTGACCTGTAGATGTGATTTTTGGTATTATAATGAAGATAGTTGAGCTAAGAGATACATGGACCTTAAGTCTTTTGCCAAGTTAGCAATGTATACATAGACACAGAACAACATCTTGATTTACTGCATTTATTACTTTCAGGATGTATTTGACTAAGGGATCCTAACTGGTTTTTTTTCCCGTGATGAAATATCCTTTCTTGCTGATTAGGAAAGTCTTAATTAATCAGCTTAAAGTGTATAAGAAACATCGCATTCTAAGACAACTTTGACATAGTCCACATTTTGCAACAACATAATACTTTATCATTACTCCTCAGCTTGTGTCTTATTAGTACCTTGTAACCATAGGAAGGAAGAGCTAATATCCATTTCTGCCTTATATAAATAATATAAAAGCTGATAATTTCAAAAGGAAGCAAAAAAATACAGCTTGTGAAAGTAAAACAAAGAAACAAAAAGTAAACTAAAAGCTAAGAAAAATTTATATTTCAGTATCTGAATGAAAAATAAAAGACATTCACAGAAGGCATTTTTTAAGCCAATGGCATCAAGAAGGATTTGTTCATATGAAATATTTGAAATCTTGAGATTATTTCCTTTGAAAATAACAATGAATTTGGTGAGTGGAGTAAATAAAAACATGATTTTTAGATCACAATAGTTAAGTAGTCAAGCTATTTATTTTGGTTTTCACATTAAAAATGGAATTATAAGACAGAAGAAAAATTTAGGAAGAAGAATAAGGTTATTTAAGAATGCAGATTTGTGGCATTGACCTGTGGCTTAGGAGGTCAAAAGAGTAAGCTGGCAGAAGAAACACAATGTGATCCTCGTCAATTCCTTCAGAAGTCAGTAAATGTCCTTCCATTTATGTCAGTGGGAATTAAATCCAGCTCTCAGACAAACTTAAAAAGAAAACAAAATTCCAAGAATATACAATAAAAAAAAGATGTTGAACAAAACGTTCAGAGCTTCAAGGATACAATGCACTAATAAATAAGCATGTCTGTGCCTTTAACAGGAAATACTATGCTAAATGATATGCTTAAATGATAAATGGCAGATTATTTTTCATATAAGAATAATTTCTGTAATTTAAAGTAATTTAAGACTGCTTCTATTAGCACTAATTCGATGTACAAGCATCTTTTTGACAAATTAGGCAGTCACATAGAATCACAAAATCATAGAAAATTATGAGATTAGAAGGGACCTTAAAGACCATCTAGTCCCAAACTCCCAGCCATGGGCAGGGATACCTCTCACTAGAAAAGGTTGCCCAAGACGTTACCCAACCTGTCTTTGAACACTGCCAGATTTGGGGCATCTGCAACTTCTCTGGGCAGCTTGTTCCAGTGTCTCACCACCCTCACAGTAAAAAATTTCTTCCTAATATCTTCCCTCTTTAAACTTTTACACTCTTCTCTTGTTGTATCATAAAGCTTTCAATCTAACTGAAATATGAATCCTCTTTTTTTTTTTTTTTACTGTAAATTATTTATTTAATATGTTTTAAAATTAAGCACAGACCTAAGTATAAATACAGTCTAATTATCTGATCTCGAAATTAAAATCACTTTTGGCCTTTTTCTTACTACTAATATTTTTAATGAATTACCACTCTAAATTACAGGGAATTTTCTACATAATTTTATATTGTTGTTGTTACAATGCATGCCTTGGGACATAATGTATTCTGAACATAAATTACCCCTGCCATATCATATGCTAGTATTTAAAAATGTTGCCAGCACACTGCTAATTTTAAGCTTCCTGAAAATCAAATCTTTGTCCAGGCTCTACCTGCTGATTCCCTCACGTTTAAATGTAGCACCAAAGTAAGAACAAAGCCCTGTGGTACATTTCTCCCCCAAACCAACCATATACTCCTGTTGTCTGTGATTTCACTTAGTGAGCAAGCAGGATGATACTCCTGGTGTTTCAATCATCCTTTGAAAGTACTCTATTAAAACACACGTTTAGCATAAATTAATGCACTTCTGTGGCCCACTGTGTTCACTGGTGCTTCACACAAGCAGAACACTTCCATCATCCATACAGGAACAGTTGCAGAACTGAGACCAGAAAACAGGACAACACAGAATGAAAGAGTCAGAATTTACTGATGTCAGTGATTTCCACAGCTTCTGGACTACTTCCAAAAAAGCTAAATATTCTCTGAAGTAAAGGGTAGTTTGTAATTACATGGGAACTGAAAGCTGGGTTATTAAACATGTTCTTTGTTTTCAGTGGTAGAGTTAACTATGAAAGGAACATTAGCCCATTCCTCATAACATTTTGTGTAGCTCCTGTATTGAAATAACCAAATTATAAGTTTTGTGGTTTTTTCCATATTATTTAGACTGACTGGTGCTTTAAATTCTTTTACATTTTAAATTAATAAAAGAACTATTGCTGGATTTTAATACTTTGAGATTAAAATGAGAAAACAAATACGAAATTAGCTCTGATGAAGTTAACTAGTTCATACTGCCTTACATTGTGCATATTCCATGGATATGTGTGAATCACAGGATTGTTATGTTTGGGAGAAATCTCTGGAGATCATCCCATCCAAACCCCCTGCCAAGGCAGAGTCACCTAGAGCAGGTTACACAGGAACATGTCCAGGTGAGTTTGGAATGTCTCCAGACAGGAATATTCCATGACTTCCCTGAGCAGCCTGTTCCTGTGCTCTGCCACCCTCAGTGTAAAGAAGTTCTTCCTCATGTTGAGGATTGTCACATAATTCTTAGGCACTCCTGTTAGGTTCCTCTGAATACCAGCTGATACTCAGTAACCCTCCCCAGTTTTGCCTAAGTTATACATGAGCAAAAGTTTTAGTTTCTTTCTCTTATTCTATATAAAGAGACCATATGGTTAGGATAAGTAAAATAAAGAATATTCATCTGTTCGGTCCTTACACACAGGGCACATATATCTGGAAAACTGCTATAAGCTGCATGTATGAAGCTCTTCCTAAATATATGACCCAGTGGAATTCAAAATCTATTTTTTCCTTTCATTTTGAAGCTATAAAATATTAAATAAGTAATACAGTTGAAAGAAAAGTGTGTCCTTAAAAGAAAAAGAGTGCAATCCTGTTATTTCTTAAGTTTATGGGGCTGACATTTTTCTCTCCGTGGAGTTTTGTAACAGTATGATTCAGTTAATTGGATTGAAAGCCAGGGGCTGTCACAACTTGAATACAGGAATAAAATATTACATTCATATATGCTTGTGGAAACAGAAAAAGGTATACTATGACTGTTTTAAAAAGTATTCAATACAGGGAACTTAATGGTCACTGTGGAAGAACGTTTAAATACAGAAAAAACAACCATTAAATAAAGGTTTTCCGACCTTCCTGTGTGTAAAATTAGGCCAGTTGTATAATTTTGAAGTATCTCCTTCTGCTCTGCATATAACAGTGCAAATTTAGTTCAGAAAAGCCATCCAACACATCCATTTTTATTCAGCTGTCAGGAAAAAAAAGTGTTTGAGCAGTGGCTGCCTATCTTCAACTCTCTATGTTCTCATCTCCCTGAAATATGCTGAAAATTAAAAAACTCCAAGTATTGTAAGCCCAAATTACCTTTTTGAGCATTGCATGTTTATTTTGCAGAAGTGTTAATCACAATATTTTCAGTCAATGGGCTTGTGTCAAGATATGTTGACCCAGTCACTGAACATATTTCTGAATTTAAAACCAAAAGGAAGAGGTAACTAATACACCTGAAACAGAGATACTATGCAAAGGATCAGTGAAAGAATACCTATAATTCTAACTGTTGAACTTGAGCAGCTGCATATATAAGAAAGTAGTTAGTGGGCCAAAACTGTAAGAAAGTGCGAGATTTGGGATTATCTTTCTTTCACAGTAAAGGAATATGAAACCTGTGCTAGTTTTTAGCAGTGTCTTCTATTTGCATGCATGTAACAGGGTGAATTGGTTATATTTTATAATGCAGACTGAGGTCCCAGACTCAGTGCAGTGAAACACAACCTTGCATACAACAGAAGTCAAACAAAAAACCCAATAAACAAAAGTGACAGCAATTTGTGACAATAATTGCCCTGCCAGGTCCTACACTTAAGGATTCCCATGTTCACACACGATGAAATCCACATGCTTAACAGTGACAATAGGATCTGTGCTAGTGTATTTCTACCTTCACAGCCTCATCTTTTTCTTCACATACTGAACATATAACTGTATGGACAATAAAAATTATCTTATCAGCTTATCTTATCATGTTATCTTTTATTGTATCTGAACTTTTATCTTACAATTATATTATTTAAAGTACTTCAACATACCTTTTGCCTTCTGATAGTGGCACAAATCTTATATTATTATTGGGAACAAACGCAGTCTTGCATGTATCAAAAGGCAAGTCGTGAGCTAAATAACTTGGTGAAGATAATATTCAGTTTAGAGAGATGCATTCTCAATGTCTTACATAGTGGACTTGGAGGAATAAAAATCTCCAGAACTACTATTCCATGAAATTTTTCAGTGGTGTACATGGGCTGTGTCAGAAAATGTTTGGGTATGTTGGCAAATGGTTGTTGTGTGGTGTGGTGAAGGCAAAGGAACTTTAGGAAAAGAAAGTTTGAAAGCCTGAGAGACTCCTAAGTTAAATGCTTTGAAAATCAATGCTCCTTTTGGGGCTCCCATGTTGTTGCTCATTGGTGCTATTTTCATGGTGATTTAAGCTGAGATGCTTTGAGGGAGACTGAAAATGTGCTTATGTTCAGGTACCACTAGGCTTATAGACCAGTAACTTTGCTGTGATGTTTTGGATACTTGCACTCCTTGCTGTTATCTTTATATTAGGGAATAAAAGTAAAGACAGGCCTCACTGAACAATAAAGGAGTAAAATTCAGGGACTTTTACTGGCTTGGGATCAGAGAAAGCACATGCTGAAAATATTTGAAAGGGATCCAATTTGAAAGAGGGCAGCCACTTCGTTAACCATGATGCAATCAATTTGCAAAAGAGTGAAGTACTCATCCCTCACCACACCATGATCTCAAAATAACCTCATGTCGGCTGTAACACAGAATGTATATGCATACATGTATATATATAATATATATACATGCATACATACATGCCTGTGTATATCTATATATATATATATATGTAGACTTTAAGTTTTTTTGTACATACCCAGGAGTAGTGAAGGATCTGTGCCATCTGTGGGAATCTACCAATAGCTGCAGGACAAAAATGGCATTGTTATGCTTCTCAGTGGAGCTAGATTGCTGCTGGAACTCCAGACAAAGGGTTTTGTGCATTTTATGGTACTTCCTACAGTAGCAGTGAACTGTGTGAGCACCTCCTTCCCCTGTATTCACCCACCACGGGATTTTGGTGATTCCTGTCTGTGGTGTGAATCTCCTCAAAGTGCTTCTCAGATCTCTGAGAGGAAGTTTTTTTCATCTGCTCTGTAAGTTTCTCTTCATCACCATTACCTTCCTGATTTGAAATGAGGTGGGAGGAAAACAAGCAAATATCTTTCAGTATCATGTATGAATCCTTTGCTGAGGCAAACTTGATTTTCAGCAAATGTTAAGTTCTTGAATATTTTGATTCCACAAAGCCCAAACAATATGATTTTTCTATCATTTTAGGTTCTTTTATAGAAGTATTGCACACCATGGTTCTATTTACATTATGGAGAAAATGTTTATGTTAAGAGAAAAAAGATGTAGGGAGAAATAAATCTTTCTGTAATCACTTAGTACTTTTCCTTTTTTCACAAAAGAAAGGAAATTGAAAAATGATCTCAATGAAAACAATCATATCTGTGAACATAGTCATAAATTATGCCACAAAATACAGACACATTTAAGCTGAAAATTACCTCTGAAATAATATAAAAGTAATTTTATACTCAGATCTAAATCAAATGAATTTTTCAAAATGCTAAGGAGAACAGCAGATTTTGGCTTTCATATTTATTGAAAAACAGTTCTGTTGTTGCAACACAATCCTCTCTGGCTGACCTTTTAAAATTCTGTTCACTTTGTTATGTTTGATTAAAAACTCTTAGCATGAAATTATTTTCTGTAACAACCTGGGATCATAGTAGCTTTCAATGACAGAAGTGTCCACATTGTCATAAAAGCCTGCACATATCAAATGTCAAAGCAACACTTAACAGAACTACAGTAATGCAAAAGGAAGCAGAGCTAAAACACAGCAAAATAATTTTCTTTCTCTTTTGCTAATCAGAACAAGGAATTTCCTTGAATCCATTTAAAAAATATAGCAAACTACACTGGAATAGAATCTAGCAGAATTTCTGTTCAATACTTTGTAACAGTAATTTGTTCAAATTTATTACTGTGATTAGTGAAAGCTTTATTACTGAATTCTGTTAGGGCAAACATGCAGATACATAAAGGTGCAGATATGTTTTATAATCACATTTACATAGGGTGAATGGATGTGAATTGCCTGCTTTGGTGCCGCCATCCTATATAAGGTTTATAAAATAACTCAAGCAATGTAGAGTCAGTAACATAGCTTTTACAGCATTTATAGTAAATAATATCTTTTAAGAACGTTCAAACACAGAGGACCTGCAGTCTATCTGGAAAGTGAATGAGCACAAATTCTAGGAGATACCTGAGGTGACTCACCTGCAGCTTGGAAGACCATTTACAGAAACTGCATTCAAAGTATTCTTACCGATGACAGGGTGAGGAAATGTCATCTCACAGGTGTCTGTCTGCTTACCAAAGGGTTCACATCTTGACAAGCTGAGTTGTGCGTTCACTCAGGAGATTTTTGGTGGCCAGTTCAGATCTGAGAGCAGTGGTCTTTTGTTCTCAGTATTGACACTGTTTACAAAAGGCACTACAGTGAGCAAGTGGTGCCAGGAGCACTACTACTGAGTCCCACCCACCAAAGCTCTCAAACTGTGGTGCAGCTGATGGCTGGATAATTTTGACTGATATTGCAGGATAAAGGATTTATTTGTTTTCTCAGGTACAGAAGTTTTCTTGCATTTTATAGAAGTATAAAAACTTGTGCACAGAATTGCAAATATACTTGCTGCTATTATCTCAAAACAAAAAACAAAAAAAAAAAACATTAGGATGGCTTGCCAGCATAGTGAATTTCTTCACCTAGAAAATTAAGTGTCAGCACCTAAGGTAAAACTACTTCAATAGTCACTGACTGCCCAAGGAGACAGAGGTTGGTAGATGTGGGTCTTCTTCATGTCTCCCACTGTCCAGACCCCCATTTTATATTTTGATTCATCCCATAATCTCATAAACATAACACAATCTCATAACATAAGGGTCTTTTTAGAGTGGGTAATGGTGCTAATCATGACCAAAGCAGCACATCATGAACAGCAAGGGCCTTGCCTAATCTATGTGGAAGTGCAAGGGAAAAAAGAAAAGTTCCAATGTGCCTGGAATTCCACCAGAAACTTTATGTTCCTTGTGGATTGGCAGTTTCAGTCGCTTTGTGCAACGTGGTAGATGAAATCATGTACAATCTCTCATCTGATTTTCTTTTTTCTTGTATTATTTAAAAACAGGAATCCTCTAAGCTCCAGGCAGCAGGGCTAAAAGTGTTTTATTGAAGCTTGTATCACGATGATAACATAATTAGTACAGTTGTGAAAATTCCTTCACAACTAAAAGGAGAAGAAAGACTGCAAAATTACATACGCCAATCTGGGTTTTTTTGTCAGCAAATCCTTGGGGTTGATTTTCTGTTCCTGTCAAGCAGTGTAACATGCTGCAAATTTAATCTAGATGAAAGCATGGGGAAGAATAACTGCTGAACACCTTCAAAAATACTTAGCAGCTATGCCATGAGGAAAAAATGAATTAAGGCCAAACAAATAAAGCCAGGCTATCCAAATGTTGTGAAATACCCTGAAAAATGTGAGAAATACCCAAGATAGTCTGTCTGGAATTAATCTTAATACTGATCCAAACAGCTCATATTTGTCAACTCTATAATAGCAGTGTTTTGTCTCCTAACAGAGATATTTTCTCTATTTTATGTAATTGAAAAAGAATGTTAAATCCTGGAGAAGGTTCTTGGGGTTAGGAATTTTTATGAAATAATGAAGAGGAGAACTGAAAAGGTGTGCTGATCAAGGTAATTATTCTGAAACTTGTACAGTTGTTCAGTCCTGTGCTAAGTGGTATGAATTCTGCAGAATTACTGTGGTCACACTGCATGTGTCAGTTATGAAAGCCAGTGTACCTGTTCTGTGTCCTGTTTCTTACTGTCCTCCAATAAAATCATGTCTGGCCAGGAATATATTTTCTGTGCTTATCTCAGTTTTCTTTGTGAGCTCACTTAGATCACAACTTCATTATCATTTCTAAATTCTCCAGAAACAGGATGCAAAATGCTCTCTGAGGATATATCAGCAGAGTAACTACAGGGTTTTAAAGGGATATAGCCCCTTCTTGTTTGGTTTTTGTACAGACAGTGCTGCTATGTAGCCTGCAGTTCTCAGAAGGCAGTGCTAGGAGAGGACCACAGTCACAGCACTGTCTTCGCAGGAGGCTGGGAAAGGGCAGCAGTCCTGGGTTTTGAGAGCTGCCTTTTAGCTATCACTGCAGGCCTTGAAGACCCAGATATGGTGGATTTGTAGATTTGGACAGTGTGTGAATCTATTTCTTTATTCATATAATGCCATCTGAACCATATTTATGTCCAACTCCAAAATAACGTGATAAAACATCATTTTAAATGAATGGAATATGTGAACACAGTGATAGGAAGGTGCAGAGCTCTCCTCAGTCACGTGCAGCCAGTTGCACTCAGGAGTTTCCAAACAGGTGTTCCAGTTTTGAGACAAATTAGGAGGTCCTGTCACCCCAGGACAACAGGGTAAGCAAATCAAAGACTATTACACTCCCAGTTATGTTTCAAAGTGAAAACCTTTTGTGTCCTTACCTTAATATCATTCCAGAGCAGGTGACTTTTTAACAAAACACACACCCATACTACATAAGAAGTAAGTAATCACTAAAAATATTATCCCTTTATTTTTCCAAGAAAAACCCTTAAAAATCTGTCACAACACAGGATATGTAATGTAGGTGTGTGGTTGTGTCTGCTTTTGGGAAAGGGGAATGAACTAAATAACCTTTCATTCTCTAAACTCCCTTTTTCTCTCTTCAAAAGTATGATCTAAAGCCGCTGTGGCAGCAAAGGGGTCACAGTCCTAAGCAATGACATGGCATATGCCCTGCAAGATGCTGCATGCCTTCTGTTTCCAGTTAGTCAAAAACCAGAACAGAGATAAGGTTTTTGTCCCACTGTGGTCTCTGTGCCTTCAAAACCAGCTTTACTTTGTCTTTTTCTTTATTCCTGAATAGGCAGTTAGTAATCACTGGGCATTCACTACAACACCACTAAGGAGGTCTCCTCAAAAATAATTGCAAGGTGGTGAGCACAAAATAGAACTTGCATATCAATAGCATTTGAAATGATAATTTCAACAGCAGGGACTGATTTTTTTTCTTCTAGCTCTAAGCTACTTTTATACTATTTTATGCTATTTTATACCCCTATGTGCATGCTAAGTACCACTGCTGATTTCAACCATTTTCACACCTAATGAGCCAGTTCTCTCTACACAATGTCAGTCAGATATCTTGCTGTAGCCAGAGGCACTTGCATTTATCAACTGGCAGACTGGTTCAATAGACACCATAGGCAAAGCTTTGCACACTTTCAGCTCTTCATTCAGTAGTGAACAATTACAGTCAATACTTTGTTTTTTGGAAATTAGGTAATCTATAGAAGTGAGATTTAAAGATGTTCTCAGGCAGTAAAATGTGTGCAGCTTCTTTTTTTTTCTACATTAATAAATTATTTTAAAATTTAAAAGGGGACTACTAAGTAGTAAATGGAAGTATTACATTTACATATTTATATTCCCAGATGACTGAGTTTTTTCCAAGCACGGTGCTGAACTTCCTTAGGGCAAGTCAGTATAGAATGAAAACAAGCTGGAGATAGGTTGGTACAAAGACACAATGTACTTAAAATTCATCAAGAGGCTGGGCAGGAACCATATACCAGAGTGGCCAAGAGAATGGAAATGTATGTTCAGTGAATAGAGCTTAGCTAAACAACAATGGTTATAATTATCTGATATCATCTCCATCTTTGACCTGACACAAGTCTATCACAGGACAAAAAACAAAAAAAGCTTTAAAATACAATTTCAATCTAATTTGCAAAAGAGATTTAGATGTTGAACTACTGTATTGCCATTGAAATATCATCATCTGTCCAGAAAATAAAACATGTGAAGGCCGTTTATCATCACTGAATGGATTCTCTAATTATCTTAATGATTTTTGAACAGCAAAAAGTGCAGCTACATTTTAATAAGAGTCAGTGTTCTAACTGGAGATCTCCATTCTGAAAATCAGCACCCTTTATCAGAGAGACCACCAAAGTCATTATCCAGCTGGTTACCTAAAATGTAACATGACAGACTTTCAAGTGATATTATTCTATTTGGATTTATTCTTAAGATATGTTTTTCGCTTAAACTGTGTGAGAGTTTGTTTAACATAAACAAGGGCTTCCATGTATAGAAGAGAGCAAGCCAATGGNAACTCCACAAAAAAACCCCATCAAAACCAACCAAAAAACCCCACAAAAAATACCAAAAAACCACAAACAAAGTACATGGAATTATTTTATGGTCTCAGGGGAATTCTTAGGACAGATATAGCAATATGGCTTAGTAACATTCAAGCCAGTGATGAAAGATTCAAAACAGTATCCATTTTCACTGAAAATTTGACTGTTATTTGAAAATGCCGTATTTCTGCTAATGTAATTGACCATGTCACCTGTGCCCTCAAACATTCCTAGAACATCAACTTAACTAATTTAAATACATATTAAAATCTATTACAATATTTATTTTAAGAGACTCTCCCTATCTGAAGATTTTGGCATAGGTATTAACAATGAAAAAAGAACTGGTGGACTGTGTATTCCATCTTCCTACTAATCCTGGCTAAAGTAAATTGTTCCCAAGGAGAAGCAGATTCTGCTTTAGCTGGTATCAGTAGAAAAGTAAATACAGAGTTTTGAAGCCAGAATGATGTTCAGAAATTTGGAGCAGAATGTAGCCCTGTAGGTTTTTCTGATCCTGTTTTAAATGAAGGAAATTATGATGTTTTTATTGCTTCCCTAAGGAAACCCCTTTGCAGTTTAACAGACCTGAAAGCAAAGGTTACTATTACTCCTAATATTTCCTTTATTTTTGTTTTCTCAGTTTCTTCCTGTTTCCCCACTCATGTCCTACTGGGTGACACAATGCATGCTGCACATATGTGTAGATAGTGACAAGCTCTGTCTGCTACCACTAATATTCAGGGACTAAACATGACTGCTGAAATTGCCCTGTAATCTTATTTCATGTAACAGATTCAATCCAACTTTTCTGGAATATCTCACACCACACCTTTCATTTTTCCAGCACACTTCACTATAACTCTGCATCATAATGCATATGGTCATGTGTTCATGTGCACTGCTCTTTTAATGTCTCCTCATGGACAAGTTTCAATTAATTTTCCCCAAGTTTCATTTTACTCAACTATTGACGTGCCAAATGAGGAATTCCCAAACAGCCTTCATTTTTTTTTCCCAAATATGATGTCTCTCATAGGCACAATTTTAATATATGTGTGGAAATTACACATAGTTTCTTGTAAAAATCCCAAAGCTAACTCCCGGCAGTGATTTAATACTGGCAGTTCAGCCAGGGAGTAGGACTGTAGTTCATTTTTTGAGTAGGACAAGGAAGTGCAGCAGCACCTGTGTTGTGCCTCTCAAGCAGAGCACCTCCAAGCACATTACACACTAGAAACACTACTGTTAAAATGAGTGCTGCAGACCCAGGGTAGCTGAAAGGTGGACTAAGAGGGAGGCTTTTAGGAGAAAGCTGAACTTACAAGAAGAATCATGGAGACATGATGCATGCTTCCCAACTCTTTTCCATGAGTGTTGTGGTGCAAAAGGCACACCACTCTCAAGAAAAGAGCTGCAGCAAGAAGGTAATGGGGACTGGAGTTCTCTGGAGTCTACAGATCAGTCTTACTCTAACTAGTGACTCCTTATTCATCTGTAAGCACGCAGTGCTCAGATTTGAACACAAAGCAAATGCACCTCCAGGCAGGCAATTATAGGGGTTTTTTTAGGTTTGTCTTTTATTTAGTGAAATATGATGGACAGTCAAGTGACAGTAAATCTGGCTATTCTGATTTTTTTTTTTTTTTTTCACTGAAGGACAAGGGCAATCCTGTCTGATTTCTGGCTTTTGGGAAGACATTCCAAACTGTGGTTCTGCCCTAGAAGCTCCCTAGACATATCTACACTGGCACAAAATGTGAATATGCTCAGCTTCTTCTTACCAGTACAAATTTTTCAAAGCAAAATGGGGAAGGGGGGGAACGACTTGGAAAAGAATGAATTATTTAGGATATTAGGGCATTCAGGTTTTCTTTACTAATATTTGGCTAAACTGTGTTAGATTCTTTTTCATCCATCCTTTTGAGACTTCTGATTTGGACATGCCAGTATCTGTTTTTCTTTTCTTTTTTTTTTTTACTCTTAAACATTGTTTTCAGGATAATGCTCACACAGCCTTTTGTAACTCATGATGTTTGCATATGCTTCTCTTGGAAGGCTGACTAAAGTGCTGTAACACATTTAGTGACCATCTGTCAACTGATTTTTGCCCTTGAAATTGGAAGTGATGCCTTTATTCACATCTCTATCCAACAGGTATTAATAAGGAAGGCAGAAGGACATCACCTAATGTTGTCCTTTGACTGTTGATGATGAGGATCACAGTATGGACATTAAAGTTAAATTAAGTGTGTAGGGGAGAGATTTGTAAAAAGTGATGCTTTTCAGCACACTTATGATCTGCCCTGGTTTTCTTAGCTGAAACTTTGCTGAAAGCCTCCTAGCACAGAGGGACCTGTGGTATTTTCTGGTAGGTCTCCTGGTTAGACTACGGGAGGACACACTCTATAGGGTAGATACATGCTGCAGCATGTAGATATAGTATGATATAGTATAGATATAGTCATGTTGGAATCATCAGATTGAATGAAATTACTCTTTCTCAGTGCTGAGCTCATGTCCTAGTCAAGGTAATATTTATAATTCATAATTGCTTGAATAGAGAATCAGGGAATATTTAATAACAAAGCAACCAATATGTATGTGCCATATAAATGAGATATTATTGAGTGGAGCTGTTTTGTCCAAGGCTGTTTGCAAGAGATTCCCAACAGATGTGCATTCTGCACTACTGTTCTAGGTAAAAATATGCTTTTAAAAGTAGATAAGGTCATGCCAGCAAAATTAATGGGATTGTCTTTGATACAGAGAACCCCGTGACCCATATCTGACACAATTTAGCAGTTAATTAGGAAGTTCCATTTATGTCAAGAAATCTGAATCCATTTCATAATCAGGCTCCGTTAGATAGAGCATGCTGAGAGAGACATCAGAAAAAACAATTAGGAATATTTTATTTTTAGTAAGGAGGGATGGTGTCAGAACCTAAAGTCAGCAGCACTTTCATATCAATAACAATCAATTCTATAACTATCTGGAAGTCAGTGACACCTGACAGAATAGTCAAGATGTCAAATTTTGGAGATGTGAGTTCACTGATGTTATAGCAGCAGTCTTTAAATGCATTTCTCTGTGAGATTCATCATATCAGAAGTGCATATAAAAAAGACAAGATGTAATGAAATCTTGGTAGATAAACTGAAATGTGAGGGATTATGGCATAAAATAAATCTGACTTTTGTGATGATGCATGAGTGAAGATTAAAATTAGATAATGTCTGAAAAGAGTAGACAAAGAGTGATTATAGCAGAAGCCTAAATTGAAATATATAGGATTTTTAAAAATCTACAATTCATGTAAGAATTCATTATATGAAGTGTGGGAACATGTTAAGTGATCATTTGAGAAAGACACAGCTGATATTTATCGATGGAGAGAAGAAAAGAAAAGCAACACTATTATTGTCAAGGGTATATTTATTTTCCTAAAAACAATATTTATTAAAATAAAATATTACTTTATATTTCGTTTTTAAGTTCTGCTACTAAGATAGAGTTTCAGCCCATAAATATATACCAGTAATTTATGGTATTACATTAATGACAGTTCTCAGAAATTAGATTACTTTGTCTGTGATACACAACTGTGTCCCTTCCAAAAGAAGTTAGAAGCAGAGCATGCCTGATTTCTGTGGTTACTTCCCATCTTGCAGTGAGAATCATATCATTAAAAAACCTGTCTTACAAGGAAATAAAGACATGCAGTAGCCAATCTGCCTTTCCTTTTAACATATTCCAGTCAAAATAAAAAGTTATTCAACAAAAACATCTCCATTGCAGATTCGCTTGGCTTTCTAAATGGAAAATCCCATTTTCCTAAGAAACTGAACATTCATTATGAAAAAAATGCACCTGGTTAAAAATACAGAATCCTTTTGAAAACTGTAATTGTAAAATTGAATAGGAATGCTGTTACCTGGGCCTCACATCAGAATGTAAGAATCAATATTTCTAGTTCCTATTTCTGCTTCTTCTCATCTGTTCTCTCAGTCACTTGAGTCAAGTTACTGACCCACTCCAGTTCTCCTTTGGAAAGAAAATTTGGAAAAATTTATGAAATTGATTCAATATTCTTAAAAGGTGTCCTGAGACTAACCTATGTAAAATGCTCTGAGATTCTAAAATGCGAGGTTCTTTCTAAATGGGATCATGGATAAAGCACTATGTTTAAAGAAGATACTATACACTGATGATCTTGTTCCTCTGGGATTTTGTTCTCTGCATTCTCAAAAGACAGTGATCAACCCAAGATACCCTTATGGAACTTCTTAGGAAAAAGCTTAATTTCTCCAGTCGCCATCCTTTATTCATCACCAATATTTATAATTTTTTCCCACCACTATACACAACACTGAATACATTCTGTGAAAGAAACAAAAAAATCTTTGTAAAAGCTCATACTGCATAGTCTGCATGCAGAATTCTGTTGGAGATTTTAGCTAAAATCTTTCATGATTGTGGGCTTTCTTCACTGTCTATCAAACCTACTTTCTCTTATGTATACTAAATATAACTAACTTCATGGCAGAGGCACTCTAAATAACATATTTGATCATTTTGCTGGGGTTTTGACATATACTAACGTAGAAAAAAGCTGTTCAGCTTCACTTCTGGCAAAGTTGTAATTCTGGTAAACAAATTTCCAATATGCTTACTCATGCTACCTCTCTAGAAATGGACGTTACGTGGAATATGACATGGGGTTTTATTTAAAAGTGTATATATATTTTGACTTTCCAGATTCAAAAATCTTTACTCAAACCTAAATTAACACAAGGCAATTAAAAAAAAAAAAAAAAAAAAAAAAAAAAAAAACCCCCCAAAAAAAAAAAAAAAAAAAAAAAAAACCCCAGCCAAAAAAAAAGCTAAAAAACCCCTAACTCAATATAAAATAAAACAAAAAACCAAACAAATAAACAAACAAAACCCAACCGAACCCAACCCAAGCAAACAAACAAAACCAAAAACTAAAACAAACCAAAAAACCCCCCAAAACAAACAAAAAAACAAGAACAGCAACAAAAAAATGTGGAGCGAACAAGAAGCACCTGAGAAAATATCTCATTTGGACTAAATTGATACTCTGGAAGTAGAGTCTCTTGGAGCAAGCAAAGACGGAGAAAGGAAAGAGAGGTTGTGTTAAAATGCTGTAGAGTTGAAGAAGGATTACAAAGCAGAAGATATAGGAGAAAAAAGAGAAAGGATGTAAAACATTACAAATAGAAGGCATTTGTCCAGGTATAAGGGCACTGGTGAAAGGTAAAAGAGAATTAATAATTGTGACTCCTTAATCAAAAGGACTTTATTCCCTTTGCATTTTTTGTTTCTCTTAATGTCTTTTTACTGTGTTAATACAGAGGTGTCAGGTGTGGTGATAGGGTAACCCATTCAAAATTCTGATTCTGTGATCTACCATTGTAGCTTTTGTGGATATATCTTGTAAACTCTGGCCAGGCATCAAATGGTCTTTTCAAAAATCAGACTTTTGTGACTTTTTGAGAAGTCCACATGCAGCATATGAAGGAAGGCTAAGTTAATAATTCTGGTGCAAGACATATAAGACATGTATGGATCCAAGAAATTTAACAGATGAGCACCCATGGGCTATATTTTACTGATAAAATTCACTAGATTCTTCAGTGGCAATCCTCCAGTTTCTAAAAGAAATCTTAGCTCTGCATATTTTTGCCCTAATATTTCATGCCATTTTCCTTATTTGCTCTCAGTAGTTGTATTTGAAAGATCATCCGGTTTGTTCTGCATTGTTTTTCTATGTCCACGAAACTCCAAGTTTTATGTTGTCACTAAATTTCAAATAGTGCACTGACAAGGCTGCTAGCCAGAACATTGGATAAGACCTCCTCCTAGACTGAGTCTTGAGGAGCACTGTTTGTAATTTTCCTCTTGCAAGAACAGTAATCTCTCACCAAAAGTGCTGGTTCACTTGTCCAATTGGCCAGCTCTCTATACAATTAGGAAAAATCTAAATATTTTATGGTTTATTTGATTATTTACCAGACAACATTGACAACGACTTTGACTGAAGACACTCTAAAGGTTCAGGTTTTTCAACAAAGAAAGATACCAAAATAGATGTATATGATTTTTGTAAGAGTATGTTGCCCTAGTTCCAAGAACAAATTTGCCACCTTTCTCTAATTATTCTGTCTTTGAAAATTACAATTTCTAATATACAGAAAGTGTCCTCACTATTACAGCAATCAGGCTAAATGTATGAGCCTGCCTGGATCACCTTGCATCCATGTTCTGTGTAACATAAGGTAAAAGGATTCCTGAAATGAGAGCTCATGCTGAGCTCACACGCCAGGGGCTGGTAGGATTGTTAGGCTTGGCTGGACTCTGTTGTCAAGTATCACCTGCCACAGCTTTTTCACACATGCAGTCTGGTTAATATTCAGTGCAAACATGTTCTGTCTGCTTTCATCAAGGCAATATGGATCTCCTTATTGTCACCAAAATGAGAGGTTTTCTATCTAATGCTGATGACAATTTCTCTGGGTGATGTTAAATGAGGAAGCAGTGCCAAAATGGCACCTTATAAATAGAGAAATCATTAATTATGTTGTATGATAACAGAAGAGTGAGTTGCCTATAAAAAAATGGAGTGGAGGTGGATATTCAGGTGCTTCACAAACTGGGTGAGCTGTTGAAAAGAGGAACACAACATATAACTATTAGAGCAAAGCCAGTCGTAAAAAGACCTGAATTCCTAATAAGCATTCACATTCAAAAATATAATACAACACTTTAGCTGCATTTCAAATTGCATAACCAGTGGCACCTGATTATAGCTGGTGTCTAAATCAACAAGATTCATAAGTTCCAATTTCCAAATAATTTTAACAAAAAAGATAACTAAAAGTTAGTTTGTATTGTTACAGACATATATATTTGGTATAGTTGCATGCAAATTTTCACAACAGACTCCACTAGACAAGAACTATTCATTTGAAGTTTCTGTAGCATTTAGAAGTGAACAAACTAAAGAATTCATTTCTTTGAGTAAAATAAATTCTAGAATTAATAAAAAACTGTACTTATTACTTATTTCCTCATATGCAGCATTATGAGAGTCTCAGCTTATATCTGCATTGATTATATTATAACATACCTCTGTGAAGCAGATGCAATGAGAAAAAAAAAAGGCAAAACAAAAATTAAATTTCACCTGTTATTAAACCTTTTAAAGATGAATTTCTGGCTCATGATATTGAAATGTTATTTGTGTGTTGATACTGTTCCCAAATTGAAATAAGCAGAGTAAAGTCTTCCAAAATATGTGTTATTTTGTTATTAGTCAACAGACTATGAAAAGCAAACTCAGGGGTTATCAAAATAACTGAGCAATAGATAAACAGTTGGAAGAAAACCAAGTCCAAAATTCTTATTCATTTTTTATTCAAGTGTGATTAGCTGTCTTCTGTAGTTGTTCTCCGGAATGCCTAAGTGTCCAGAAAAGGAACTCAAACAAAAGTAAAAGTGCATCAGTCAGGAGCTGAATCTGTGGATTTCCCCAGAGGACGTATTTAATGGCAGCCATGCAGGAAAGCAAAGAACAAGGATTAGCTGCCTGCTTTAATCAAACACCACACAGATCTGAGTAGTGAGGCACAATATCAGAGAATGTTATCATAGAATACTTCCACTTGGAAAAGACCCTTAAGATCATTGAGTCTAACTATAAACTTTGCAGTTTACTACTAAGCCAAGCTACCCACTAAGCCGTGTCCCTAAGGGCCATATTTATAGGTCATAAATACCTCCAGGGACTCCTCTAGAGTCAGGCTGTTACAATATTTGGAAATCCTTACAGTGATGAAGTTTTTTCTAATATCCAGGCTTAAACTTTCCTGGTGCAACTTGAGACTGTTTCCTCTTCTGCTACCTCTTTTTATCTGGGAGAAGAAAACAATCCCACCTCCAAGCAGCCTCCTTTCATGTAGTTTTAAAGGTCTTTTCTCAATGGCTGCTCACAACTTACTCTCTAGACACCAATATTGTGGAAGGTGTATGAATTGTCAGTTTGGATGGGCTGGAGAAGACGTATTCAACAGCCACTATACTGTGATATTTTTCACATATTGAGGGGAGTTATCAACACAGGCTGGTGGGTGAGAGGCTGGACATGACCCAGCCATGGGCACTCCCAGCCCAGAAAGCCAAAAGTGTCCTGGGTGCATCCAAAGCAGCGTGGGCAGCAGGGGAGGGAGGGGATTCTGTTCCTCTGCTCTGCTCTGCTCTGCTCTGGTGAGACCCACCTGGAACCCTGCATCCAGCTCTGGGGTCCCAGCACAGGGAGGACCTGTTGGAGTGAGCTCAGAGGAGAGCTACAAAAGTGATGAGAGCACCTGTCCTATGAAGAAAGGCTGAGAGAGTTGGGGTTGTCCAGCCTGGAGAAGAGAAGGCTCCCAAGAGACCTTATTAAGACCTTTCAGTATTTACAGGGAGTTTATAAAAAAGATTAGGACAAACTTTTTAACAGAGCCTGTTATGCTAGGAAAAGGGAAATTAGTTTTACATGAAAAGATGATAGATTTACACTAGATATAAGGAAGATTATTTTTTTTAGGATGAGCACATTTAAACCCTCAAGCAAGTTGTCCAGAGGGGTGGTGCCCCATCCCTGGAAATACTCAAGATCAGGTTGGATTGGACTCTGAGCAACCTCATCTACTTGAATATGTCTGTGGTCACTACAGGAGAGTAGGACTAGATGGCGTTTAAAGATCCCTTCCAACTCAAACTACTCTATGATTCTGTAGCATACTCATCAGAATACATTACCAATGAGTAGGCATATTGAAAGATAACACAAAGCCAAGTTCTGTCATGATCCTCATCTGCTTAATTTAAATTCTAAAATATGTTATTTGTACAACAGATTTATTCTTCTGCATAATTCAATAGAATTTCTCGGAGAACATAGCCTGAACACTGGGAGGAATGAAAGAGCTCCATTTTGTTTTTCCTGGGACCTGACTTCCCTCTCATTTTATAAGATGGACAAAAAAACCTTCTCAAATTTTTCAAAGCTGCCTTTAAAGATCATGGGAATTAAGAAAACTTCAGTGAGTCATAGACATTTTCAAAGGTCTCCCAGCTCAGTATTTCATCAAAAAAACAAATAGAAAATGAATTGACTCTTTAAAATAACAGAAGCAATGAAAAAGAAAGTGAACTTCAGTATTCACAACCTAATTTACATTCTCTCTTCGTTCTGTCAACACTTGTAGTTAACAGATGGTGCAAAGTCAAATATACCTTTTGATTATAGGAAAAAAAAATGAAAAAAGAATAGGTGATTCAGGAAATGTGTTCTGTTAAGCATAAGATATTAGGACTGGTTCACTTTTACTGCTAGCTTGTAACACGATATAAGCAAACTAGAGGACATTGGGTGCCTAATTGTCTTACAGGATTCTACAAATGCATCCCATTAGCCCCAGTTCAGGAAGCAGCTCTGTTCCTACAGTCATGCTTCATTGCTTAACTCCAACCTCTCCATTAAATTCAAATCAGGCAGGTACCAGTGACATTATATAATTCATCAGTATCAAACAGACGTTTAGATGTCCAGTTCCTTCACTTTCTGAGCTCTGCATCAGGTACCATGAATATAAGAGATTGTCAGCCATTTCAGTGCTCACCAGAGCACCCACAGTAATAGCTCTCCACAATTCCTTTCACAAGCAAAAACCAACAAAAATCAGCATTAAAACCATTGACTAAATGACCTTTCTGTTTGTTCTGATGGTGCCCTGCATTTTATTGGAGCCCAGATGGTGTTGCTGTTGTTGGGCAGAAGAATTCCAATTAGCTCTGACAGCACCTATTATTAACTCTTATGATACAGATTCTTCTGTGTGAATACCTCGTTTGCCACCCCTTCCATGCTGAGACCTTTATTTTCCACTGCAGATAAGCCTAGCATCTTTTTCAGAATAATAATTGCATAGATAGCATATAAACCTTACTTTTTAATTTTTTCTCTCCTTGTTTACATTTGAACCTTTATAGAGTCCTGTGGACAATTTGTATCAGCTACTGAGAAGGCAGGCTGCCTTTTCTGATCTACAGCTGAGGAAAACTGAAGTGAATATAAATACAGATTTCATCTATGAAGTCAAGTTATGGCTTAGTTTTCAGGTTTTGGTTTTGTTACAAGTCCCTGTCTATAAGTAAGAGTTCATCAGACAAAAGGAGTGTTTCATTCCACATGGAAGCTAAAGCCTGAGCTTTTCACAGGGATAAAGACACCCAAAATTGTAAATTGACCATCAACCTTCACCAGACTTCCTTTCTTGCAATTTCTTTAAAAACACAGGTCTTCTGTGTTTCACTTCAAAGTGGGGAGTATTTCTCATCACAATATTATAGAGATATTGTGAAGCTTCTCTCTTGTGCAGGAATCAAAAGAAATATAATAAAAGCACTAAGTGCTTCATGATCAGCTAGTACTAAGACATAAAATTACCTTCCATGTGTATTCCTGTTTCCAAGCACTTTTTGCATGCATGAAGTATGATGTTGCTTGAATGTCTGGTCACTTGTACTCCATCTTATTAGAAGGCTACAGTTTGAAGCTTTTTTTCAGAAAAAACGTCTGGTTTTTGCCAGTTACCATAGAGGTTGGATTTTTTTCAAAATTTTATTTATAACTCAGGTCACTCTGTTAATTGGATGGTTTTATTTTGATACTCAAGAACAATATTGTCCAGGCTGTTTTTCTCTCTCTAAACTTTTATTTTGATTTATCACAGATTTGCCTTCAGAACAGATTTTGCCATATCACTATTTATGTATTATAAGTGACCCTGGAATGATTCATGTTGCTGTGGTCATCTCATGCTTTGACTGAGTTTGGGAAGAGAAATAAAACTCTCTGATTTCTTAAAGAGTTAACTGTTCCAGATTGATAATTCCAGCTGGATAATGTTTCTTTAGTTTTCACCTGTTTTTCAGGTGAGCATCATGATACTCACAGGTTTTGTTGTACCTTTTATTTTTTTTTTTTTTTTAATTGCTTCAGAAAGTTTATTTGGTGAAAAAAAATAAATCAAATTTGCTACTTCAGGAGGTTAAAAAATTAATCTTCTTCATGTTTAGAACATCATAAGGAGTTTTTGGGATTTTGTCCTTGACATAGGATATTCCTGTAGGTCATTGGTACTAAGATTTCCGGACTTATATCAAAAGCCTACATTCATATGATAAAATTATTTGTCTCCAGTTTTTTTGTCATTCTGCCAGGATGTGATATTTATGAAAAATCCTGTGGAACAGTTTTTTCCTTGCATTGTTGTTTGCTTGTTTTGGTTTTTTGAAAAATAGGTAGGAACAGGGTTTTACAGCATTATTTGTCACTCTACAATTAAGGAATGGACACATGGAATGAATATCTTATGCTCTGTGGTACTTGTAAAATCCTAGATAAAAGTACTGCTTTATTTTGGTACAATGTCTTGTATATAACAGTTTTGGATCTCTTGTTACCATAACAACAAATTGAAAAGCAGGACTAAGTTAATATCATAATACAATTTTTGACTATTTATTCCTTCATCTAAAGATTTTCTTCTTCACTTTGTAGAAGCTTACAATATGGTTCATTTGTTGAATTATTATTATAGTAATTATGCAGAGTTTAATATGAGAGATGGGGGGAGCAGGCAGACAGGATTCATAATTTCAAATGAAAACAGATGATTTCTCTCTATGGAACAATATTTGTCCCACAGACAAAACCAATCCAGCAGTCTCATCTCTCTCTCTTGTACATCAGGTCTTATTTCAATCACTTGTTTGATGTGCATCTGTTATCATGGTTGTGCATCAGCCTAAGGATCAGCATCTTTACTTTTCTTTCTGGTCCATAAGAGTATAGAGAGATGGCAAATGCTGTGATTATTCTACCATTACACACAACCAGCAAAAATCCTACAGTGGGAATAATTTGCCATTCAAAACAGGAGTTGATAGAAAATTGTTACTTCTTAGACTGATTTTCTAATGGACCTAGAAATGGTCTAATACTAGTGAATTTACAAGTCTCACAGTCTTTCACTTGAGTAAGAATCATCCATAAAATGTTTGAAGAACGTATTTAAAAGATCCCACAAAGTACTTGATATCTGCAAAGAAACACAGTGCACCTGTCTTTGCATTATACCACATGCAAAATGTCTTTATGTTCCTTATGTGCTCTGAGGGGAGAAGATAACAATGGAGGCCAGTGCACTCCCTCCTTCTCTGCTCTTTCCATGCTGAACAAACAGCAGCACTGAGCTCGCTGATCACTGGTCAGGGTCACACCAAAGCACTATAATATCTCCATATTTTAAATTGCTGCCACTGTATTTAATTCTGTTTATATTCCACTCCTGGAGACCATTTTTTCCTCCTGTCTACAGTATGGACTACTGAGAGTACGCTAAGTCATTAATGAGTTACAAAGGGTAACATTCTCACAGAATCCTAAAATCATTTTAAGCCAATTTGCAGAACTCAGAAAGCTCAGGCTGAACAAAATAGAACATTATGAGAACTGAAGTATAATTTGTAGACATTAAACTACATGTTTAGATCTACAGTAATATTTAATGTTAAAAAATTGTTGTACTTTCACTTTCTAGTAAATACTAATCGTCGTTCAGCTGCATAATAAATTATTTTTAGGCAATGAATCAAACAAGCAGTAAAAAGAAAAGTGCACAGCAACTTTGATCATGTTTTGCTTAAACTCTGCACAGTGTTTTATCTCTCAGTCTATTATTTCTTTCTCTTCCCTGTCTTCTTTTCTCATATTTTTGCCCTGAGCACTCTAACTTCTCTATGTTGTCATTTGGGTTCTATTTTTGTTCATTGAATTGCAGATTATCTGAGGGCGTTAAAGTGTTATGATTCATTTACTAGAGAGAAATACAATTTGAGCCACATTGCAATAATTTGTTTTGCTGTAGTATAATTGCCATGTCATGACATTTTTTTATAAAGACGTCAATGCATTCTGTAATCTGTGCAGTTACCATATATTATCTCACTCAATATAATTTATAAAATGTTGAAGTAATCATTAAAAATTAATTCTGTGTTAACTGAGAAGACTGCTGTGTACAGTGCTTCAGCAAAAAAAAAAAAAAACAAGGCAGGCAGACTGATGTTCACAGAGTCAGGCCCATCGTTGTCACCCACTTGTCTCCTTGTGCAATAACTGCAGTGCCCCAGGGTGGCATGAAACAGCCACTACATGTTGGACGTGTGACATGAACAGCAGGGGAAGAGCTGTGTCCTCCCCATTTTCTGCACCTTGGTCATTTCTGTAAGGGTGAAGGTCCATTTCCTGGCTCTTTTTCAGGAGTTATGAGCCATGACTGTGCCTTTCTTGGAGTATCTGTTGATTAACATGTTTTCATCCTCATAAATAAAAGCATGGAGGGGCTTATGTGGTGGTTCTTACCCTAGTTAATAATTTATTTTTTAAAAAAATTAATTGTGTAGTGAACCTTTATAGATTTTGTTTCTTATTTTTCTAACTTTCTAAATAATAATAATATTATTATTAATTATAACAAGCATTATTACTATTAATAATTTGTTTATTATTATTATTATTATTATTATTATTACTGCTGCTGCTGCTATATGACAGCAACTCAAGTACATCAGAAGGAATATGGAACCAACACTACAGGAACTGTAGAGAGGTTTTATGTGGAACTAACAGTGAGTAACTTGGAGAAAGGACAACTGAGCTTTACTATTGGATAGGCCATCCAGAGGTCCTTTAAGAACTGGACTTCTACATCTTCCCTCTTCAAATTCTGTAGACAAATATAAAAAGATAGCTCAAAATGGAAACATGAGACTCTTGTTTGAAGAAACAAGATGATGTAGGACACAATAAAAAAGTCACAGTGCCTGAAGGACACAATCAATGAAAATAGATTTTTAAAGCACAGTGGGAACTTCAAAGTGCTCACAGATCCAAATATGATCATAAAAATATAAAAACAAAAACAGTCGCAAGAGAAAACAGCACAAACATTTTAAGCATCAATTGCTTCAAGTAAGATTCTTGTCTTTTGCTATGCAAATTAGATACTCAGGAGGAGATTGTTTTGAACACCAGTTCAGAGGGGTTTTGTACTCTGATTTTTCGTTTTTGCATTTCCCACAGGTTTGGTGCTTGTGGAGAAGCACACAGAGCTGTGCAATGTTGTGGGCTCAGAGTGGGTCTCTATGCTCAGCACAGAGCATCACCTTTCCCATCTTAGTCACACCTTTGGCAGCCACAGCACGTTTGCCTGCAGCCCTACTGAACTACCACAAGTCCAAGAACCTAGATTTCCCACTCCTGTTTGTCAGAAGCTGCTGTTTCATTACTGCTGTGTGATTAATGAGCAATTCATTTTTTGCTCAGGAAGATCTGGGATTTTTTTTCTTTTTGCAAAATGGGTTCTGGGAGCGGAATGGGGAGGAAGTTAGATGCTAAAAATCTCATTTAGCATAGAACTCTGCAAATGCTTTTGTCAGAAATGAGGAGATTTCAAAATGTCAAAACATTTTTACTCAGAAAACATGCAAGTAAAATGTTTTGACATTTTCAAAATTAAATGCTTCATTAAACAAATGGCGAAATGAAACATTTTGAGAAACAAACCATTCTGACTTTGTATTTAGCACCCTCCCCCATTTTAAAAGCTGTCTTTACTAGAACAATAAGGTCAGAAGGAGATAAATAATTCAGAACAGAAACAAAATGCTTTTTGGTTTGACGTAAGCTGCTACTTTTATGTTTTTGATCTATTTCTTTGAAAACCTTACAAAATTTCCTCAGCACCCTTTTAGTTTGCCAGGTTTCTGCTTATTTTCCCAGACAACCACTGATGGGAAATACATTATAGATCTAGTTTCAAGCTTTCACTTTTCTGCTGGTCCTTATTTTTCCTCTTTCTTAGTCCTGCCTGTTCCCCAGAAAAAAATGTTTCTTATTTAAAAATTACTGAAACTTCTTCTTTAGCTGAATACTCCCTAGTCACTGTACTTGCCCATTTGCTTACGGTCTTAGCAGAGAGATGAAGCTTTGGTTGTGGACTGCAGTGCACACCAGGGCACCAGGGCAGTAGTTACACAAGGGGGAAGGGCTTTCAGACTTTGACATTTTCTGCAGTTCTAGTAGGCTACAGGGGGCATTTTATTTATTTTCTTTTTTTTTTCTTAAATCCAAATCTATGCAAAGTATTTAAAAAAAAAAAAAAGTGCTCATTGCTGGTATTTCTTCATCGTTCATTAGCCAACCTGTTCAGCTGCAGACTAGTCATGATCCAAGCTTCTGATCCACGAACACAGAGCCCATGCTTCCCAGTTTCTTAGACATTGAGAAGCAAATTTCTTTCTGCCTAAGAAAAGACCCATTAAGGAATTCTTTATTTTTTCTATCTTAATGAAGGGTCAGGAGGAATATAGATCACTTTTAATGACTTTTAAAATCAACTGGCAGCATACTTCCTGTGGTTAAAATATGTGCTGGATACTGTTTAGTCCCCTTAGTTGTTGAAGAGAAAAAGTTCAACCCCAAGAACTACGTTCCATGATTCAGAGGGAAGCACTGTGGCAGGGCACCATGACCACTTTTATTCCATACTTTCTGTACATATGAACAAGATTAACCCTACCTTCCACATTTGTCTGACAAACACTAGCTGTCGCCAGCCAAAAACTCACTGTGGAAGACTCACATGAACAGAGAAACAGACACAAGATATTGAACATAAAAAAGAAAAAAATATATAACATTACAATGAAAACTAATTGTTTTAAAAAAGGCTTGAACAAAAATATTTTTGTTAGCACATTTTTCACAGAATTATATGGCTTTTATCTACTATGTTCTGTTAGAAAGCAATGATGTAACTTCATTTTGTACTTCTGAAGATTTCTGGGAAAAGATTTTGAAAGATAGATAAAATTCTGTGGCTACCAGGAAGTTAAGGCCAGTGGCTTTTTAGTTCATATTTATTCTCAATTCATTTTGGAAAGAGATAGTTAATTTGAGCATAGGTCATCGTTTTAATGTATTGGTGATTCACTGTGTCATGGAGCTTGAAGCTGAAGTATTATTCTGCAGTTGTTTTAATCGTACTTTAAATTCCAAATGTGGAAGGTTGCATTGCAGCTGCTTTGCTGATTGGGTAAAGGGTTTCTTTTCAGTTCTGTGGATTTCTGGAAGGCTTAAGGAGCAGCTTTTGGGCACGATTTCCAGAAATGTCTCAAACAAGCTATTTTTCTATCTCTGCACACAAAATTTCACACCAATTTAGGAATACATAACGGTTGTCTTTCACCTCCCTCCATTCCAAAGCTGGAGGTCTGCCCTTGTGTATGTGGTAAAAGATGAAGCCAGCAGAACTGAGCTGGCAATTTTAACCTGACCTAACAGATACGCCACGCATACCTGACCACTCACTGCAAGGCAGTTTTCAGGGTAACTAAGCTAAGTTCAAAAATGCTGAATGAGGCAAGAACACATGGAAGTGTTTGGATTGCAGAATGCACCTAGCGTGCACCTTTGGAGGTTAGAGGTGGCTGTACACACAGCAGCTGGCACTGTGGCATTTTGCGTGGCTGCTTCAGGATGATGGCTGGACAAAGTGACCTGGCATATAAGCAGAAGAAATTGGCATGTGCTGTCCTTCCTCCAGCCCTTTGTAGTGCATTGGCCTGGATGTGGATGTGCTTTGGCTGGGGGTTACCCACTCCAGGCATAGCAACTGCAAGCTTTCCTGGAACAGCAACCTGGGCAAGGTGGAAATGGCAGATGTCAGCTGAAGCAAATGCTGCTGTAAGATTGTCACAAGACTGCCAGACCACCGCCCCTGAAATCTGTCACAAGGAATGGGTTTTTCTGGGGGACAATCTATCATTGGCAAAGGACGTGAATCTATTATAGATGATGATATTTACAGAATGAAAATTTTATAATAGCCCAAATCTCTGGCTATCAAGAACAGACAGCTAAAGAATTAAAGTAGCTCTACATTTTTTCCACTCAGGTAATTATTCATTGATAGCAAACAGATTTTCTCCTTACCAGCCATTACTAACAGCTTGCAATAATTTTACAGGCAGCATACTGCTAATTCAGATGTGATAGTTCAACAATATTTATTTGTTTATTAATTGAGTGACTCCATATTTAAATAAGGAAAATCTTTTGAACTCCAGATTTATGTGCTGAAAGAATGACACCATTTTAGCCATTTCTTTACTATTAAATATTTTTCTAAATATTAAGTTTAAAATCACCTTTCACAGACTGTCAGACAGTTCTGCAAAAAGTGAACAGAAAAATGGTTTAGCACCAGAGTGACTTTCAATCAATAAAAGAGCAAATTATTTAATCTTCTGATATGTACACTATAGGCTGCCCAACCTTCATTTACCTATATTGATGCCTTTTAGATGATGAAGGCTGCTTTTAATATGAATTGAAATTTCAATTTCAGCAGTTGTTGGTACTCCCCAGATGTAATTCTCCCCATACATAAGGAATATATGCTCATTTTTAGCAGGCATTTTCCCTGTATTTTTATTTGTTTTTCTAGAGAATCTGAGTGAGTAGTAAAATGAAAGAGAAGAAATCAATAGTTCAGTGTATGTCAATGAAAAATGAAATATCAGTCTGAATAGTCCATAGATACTGACATGAATTTCTGCAGTCAAAAAGTCACTTTCAAAAGTACAGTTTAAAGACATATAAAACATATAAAGCAACTCAACTACAGAGAAGATGTAAAATACCTAAGAGCTCAATATTTTTAGGTGACCTAAGCACTTAAAATCCTACATGTCATTGAAAGTCAGTGGTTTCTAAACACCTAAATCATTTCTATATTTGAAATTTGGGCTAAAAAAAATCACATAGAAAATTTAAAGAATTTCACCCATTGCCACTGCAGCATCTTCAGGAAAACATCTCTTTTAGAGAGTACAATCCCCCATAACCACAGGTTTTAAGACTTTTGTGAGACCTCTGGGTTTGTTTGGGGGCTTTTTTTGTTGTTTTGGGGGATTTTTTGGTAATTGGTAACTTTTTCTGAAATCTTTCTGAAATCTTTCTTAAACCTTTCTGAAATCCATGTCTGAATTCAGAACAATTCAAAAAACACTAATGCTGCCTTCTCCACCTTACCTCTACTTGCACCATAGCTGCAGAAGACAGGGCCACTGGAGAGAATCTAAATGTTTATCTCTACTTCTATGTGTCACCTGTGTCTGCAATTAGAAAATAGAAATATCCCGTAACATTGTTTTCAGTGTTATTTTGTGGGGCTTTTTAAACAAAACAAACAAAACCCACAAACAAAACAATAAAAGCCACATACACACACCTATCAGGGGTTGGATAACATTGATTTTTACATTACCTTTTATTTCAAATTTTTAGCCTCTATTTAGTTTCTAGTCTTCTTTAAGCTCATGAACTTCTTCAAGCCTTTTATTATGGACAACCAAGCACACCATGAATAGAACTGGCACAAAAAGTGTTCAGAACCATCTATAATTCTGCATCTGACCCTAACTGACAAAATACCACAAGGAGAAAAGAAAGAGAGAAAAAGCTTCATTAATTCCACGTATTTAGAGTTTTACTAGTTTTACCAATCAAAAGTAGTAATTGCATGCTTCAGTTACTCATATGGGCTGGAATGTCTCACAGTTGTAATAATGACAGTAATAATAATAATAACAATAATAATAATTATTAATAATAATAATGTAAATCTGGAATTACAAAATATACCTGGAGCAGATAACTATTACCTATTTCTTTGTGCTGTAGGGCTGTGAACAGTCATCTTCCAGACAAGATTGCTGAATGAGGATTAACTGAAGTTTTCTTCTGATTTTGAAAACCACACATCAAACAAATAAATGCAAGTGCCTCTTGATATCCCAACATTTCATGTGCCCACAGAGCAAAAGCTTTATGTAGAAGTTCTCAGTTATCAGGGATAACAGTAACTCAACAGAAAACAGTGCCTCGGGCATGTGTGTGGGGCTTCATGGGAATAGAACTTTTGCAAACCAGTATGTACAGACACAGGAATGGCTAATGTGGACTACCACCTCCAAAGACATTCTGGTGCATTTTTTCTGATCACTAGATAGCTGTAACCATTATGCAGTTCTCATAAATTGAGCAGAAATAATAGAAAATCTTAAACTGACTTTTAACTATGTAGCCTACAGGGATGCAGAGAATCAAGTATCACAAAGGATCACAGAGAATAAAAACTTATACTTGGGAAAAAAATCATTCAGTCTAAGTAAAAAAGGCTTGTATTACTTGCATCAAATATGTATTATCCCTTTTCATCAGATTAAAGACAAAAAGATGAGAAAAAGGGTCGAAAGGAAAAGGAAGAAGCAAAGAATAAGATGGGGAGTATTTATTCCAATAATTTTTTCACATAATCTAGTAGTCCAAATTAATTTATTTTAAAAGAAAGAAAGATTTAGGACTGAAAAAAGAAATCAAACATAAAGAAAATGTATTGAAGGTGACTGGGAAAGAATGCTATTCTTGAAATTACATAAACAAATGTGTGGCTTTTTTCCACATTTATATTCCACATTTTTTCCCGTTTCTTTCTGCCATATTCAAAGATTTCTTTGGCACCAATCTCTTGCACCAAGAGACAATTTTCTGCAGCAAAGCTGCTTTTCTGCAACAAAAGACTGGTGCTTCTGTTAACTGGCAAAGACAAATGACCTGTAGGCACTGATCCATATTACTGCTTCATTATTTTCAGTTGTAGGTGCTAACTTCCTCTTTTTCTTAAATGGGGTTAAATTCAGGTCCCAAGGAGTGAGGTATTACATTTTTTGCAAAACTCAGTATCTAGGTGATAACTGGTATGAGCTAAGCAAGATTCCCTGCAGAGCTCTGCTCTCCTTACACTGATTCATCCCTACACAGATCCGTGACCTGGGAGCAAATGTCATAATTTTGTTTTGTTTTGTTTTGTTTTCAGGCAATATCAGACAATGAGCAGGAGGGGCAACCTGTGGAGGAGCAGTCAGTGGGTAAGCATGACCCCTCTCACTGTGCTTCATGCAGCAAATTTACTGCTTGACATAGATTGAGTGGAACATGAGTTACAATCATTAGGAGTGACAGCACTCTCTGCTGTATCACTAGCACCAACAACCTCTGTACAGCTGGAGGAAGCAGCCATGCTTTCATCCCTGAAAAAACAGATTAGGATTTTAAATGGTTAGATAGCTACTGTAGAATTTTACAAAGCCTCTTCCAAAAAAAACAGATCAATGCATTTCTTTAAAAGTTTATTATAGTCTGACTTAAAATGAAGGATGGATGGTTTATGTACCAGAGAGTAACCTAAAGTTTGGAAAGACAACCGTGTTCTTAATAGTTTCCTGTGTCTAAGTGACTGTTCATTACCCCAGTGAAATCTGCCTGACCTCCTCCTAACCAGGAGCTTACATCCTCCTAACCACAAAAAAATTCAAACCCAATATTCTGTGGTTGTACTGCTGCAAGCAGCTGACCTACTGGACAGGAAAAAGAGGACTGGCATGGTGCACATGTCATCCAGACACTTGCTCATGCTGCCTATCATAGCTTCTTTGCATGCTGTGCTGGGAAATGCTGGATGTGATGCTCCTCCTTGAAACGACTCCTCTGAATGGTTCCCCTTTTGTTCTTATAAGGAGCAGGAGGGAGGGATGTTCTTCCCTTCTTCCCCTGTGTTTTAAACAGAGCTCATCTTCCCTCTGAAGTTTTACAGTAGGAGCTAAATTAGTGAACACGATATATCAGTAAAATTGGGGGAGTACCTTGAAGAGTTAGTAAAGAAAACAGCAAAGTTTAAAAAAATTCATTGAACTTAGGTGCTAGCTTTATTGCTATTTTGGGAAATAAGTCAGAATAATTAACAATTACTTAACTAGAATATGTTTAAGAAGATTTGCATTTCTTTTGTTCTTCCACAGTAGCTGGAGGAGGTGTTGCAGTATATCTATTTTCTCTGTGTATGTATGCATTATGAGTGTAGATTGTGCATATGAACAACTAAGGCTGATTTGTCAAATCTATATATTCTTATGTTGTAAAAATTCTGTTGTCAATTTAAGATATTTTCTTTGGAGTCATTCCTGTTACCCAAAATAAAATAAATAAATAAATAAATAAAAATAAAATATTAGAAATAGTTAAAAACCAGTAAAGAGTAACAGTATAGATGAAGACTGATAAAAGGATACATACAATTTGTTAAAATAGGTCTATGGGTCTGCTAAAATTCCCCAAGTGCCTCAAATTATTACTATAGACATTTGTGGGGAATGAAAACAATATATCTCGTATTAAATGTTTAATGTTGCGATACAGACAGTGCCAGAAGATGCTTTTCCAAATTGAAAGACTTATTTGTATGGCATTGAAGGTTAGCAACAGAAAATGCTATCTGATTAAGTTCCCATGACTACAGCTTAGTCTTTATGTGGATGCATGCATTTGGGGCATCATTTAATGATGCGACCTCTGAAACAAGCAGATGGGGACTATGACACAAAAATTTCACAGCTGTCGAGCTAGGATCCATGAGCAACTGTTCCCTCTGCAGAACAGACACCTCATGGCTATTATGCTCCCATTCCAAACAAAGAAGCAGTGCCAGCTGAATACTGAAAAACTCACAAGACCCAAGAAACTCTTTATTTGCTGCAAGGAGCCTTGAACAAAGCAGCTGACTTGTGAAGAAGGATTAGACTATTAGGACAGCTATTAGGCCTTAGCATGAGCCCAGGGAGGTTACAAATCAGACAAGCTTGTTCAGAAAAATGTTTATAGAGGAGATGCTGCAGGGAGTGAGAAATGCTATGGATTTAACACAGGGCACTAAGATTAGTGCATGCTTGTTTTTCTCACCTAGATTTTTATTTGGCCCAGAGACAGTTAAAATTATATGCCATGAGTTTGCAACGAGAGATACATAGATATTTGAGCAAAGATAGAGCATTCTAGTTCTATAATATTCTTAGAGGCTATGTCAGGTACACCAACAACATATGATTTTTGGATTGCTGGTTTTATCCTGAGATTTTAATTTAAATCCTCCCATAGAAGTCTAGTGTTGGTTGGAACATGATCTTTGTCTTAGACTTTTGATGTAAATTAGCACCGATCATTTTCTGATGAGGTGAAGAAAATGGTAGAGGGACTTAGGTGATGAAGGCTATGAAAAGCCTGTTCTTAAAGGTTTGAAGCCTATGATTATTGCAGTTGTGTGTGTAGGCATAAGACCATCTTGTAATCATTAACAACAAACAAACAAAGAAACAAACAAGAAAACAACAATAAAAAACAAAACCACCTAAAATGTCTTTTTTTAACCAGCCTTAAAGATGACTAGAAGACAAGGTAACAGTGAATGATGTTATTTCCCAGAATCATCTGAGATCTCTTGGCATTTAGAAAGAGGTATTTAGAGTCAAGAGGAAAAGACTAAGACATTTATTAGGAGTCACAGTGAAGGTAAAAAGGAATTTGGCAATGAGACAGCAGTAGACAGACTTCTAGAAGGACCTGATTCCCTGTTTTATTTTCTTACTACTGATTTTCACAAATTTAGATGAAATTGTTTTGTTTTGCATCCATTCAAGCATCAACAGAATCAGATATGTAGGGCACTGAGGGAGAAGATTAGGTGAGCAATACTGACCTAGTTTCTGACCAGAGGGTAGTGTTACATTAAAAATAAGCTTTCTCTGCTAAGATTCTTTGGTTTAAGTGCTTTGAAATTGATGCCATATAAATCTCTCTTTGTTAAAAATTTATTAAGTTGATGTGATTACTTCTTTCCAGAAAGAGCTATTTCTATAAATTAGAATATCTAGTTGTAATACCTTTTGATAGGAAAAAAAGGCTATAAAAATTGCCTGAGTTTTATGTTGGCTCTAGAATTACTTCTTTACTTCCTATCTTTTATAAGCTTAATAAGTGAGTTAGTTTTAGAAGTTGGCATATGATTTGAGTTTGTACTGCTTAACTCTGGGTAGCTGCTACCTCTGTGTTTATTGATGAAACAGATTATTTTACTGGAAATATAACAGTTAGTATAAATTTCTTTGTGTGAAGAGCTGTGGCATTCACTGAACCAGGTTAATGACACTGCATGAGCAGCACACATCACAGTTTAGCAAGACTATAGGCAGCTCTTTTCATCATAATTAATATCATCACTAAGTCAACATTCCAATTCTGATTTTGTCTTAACAATAGCAAAAGTAAATCAGGAGGTTTACTGGACTGGTTCTAAACAGAGTCCTCTGAATTTTGAAGATGTAGTCATTTTATCAAGATTTCTACATGATGTTTTGCATGCTTTGTGCAATACCAAGTCTCAGTGGCATCTTTAGCAATTTTTTTTATTTTGGGGTAATCCTGGAAGCTTGAAGTGCCCGTGGAGATGTTTGCTGTTCTGATGCATTGTGGTGCCAGGCTTGATGCTGTCCTGAGCAGGGTTTGACTCAAAACCCCAAATCAAGACTGAGGTCTTGGCATATACAGTATAAGCAAGGTTCCCCACTGGAATAACTTGCTTAGATTTTATGTCTATTTAGAAAGTTTCAGTAAAAAGGGTTTGCATGACTTTTCTCCAGGCTCAAGAGCAGTTTTTGTGGCCAAGCATGCTCAAAAATGAGAAATCATACCAATTGAATAAATAAAGGTCAACATTTCAAACTAGATTAAAACTTGTGGATATATGAATCTTAATGATTTCATTCTCTAAAAGTTCAGCTAAAGGTGCTCCTTCAAATGCTTTTCTGAAGAAGATGATAGATGAAAGTCAAGAACTTCTTAGCATTTGTCACAAGCTGCAATTCTTAATGAAATATTGTGCTATGGCAGGCTCCAAAAGCAACACAAGGTCACAAGGAATATTGGATGTAGCACAGGAACCTAAGACAGTGGATGTATCACAGCCTAGGCATCCTTGAGAGACTTCCTGAAAGGTACTGACTTCTTGAGGTGCCTGGGAAAATCTCCATGTTCTATACATTACACACTTTTCAGTAACAGTAATTTCTCCTCTACTTCATACTCAGGCTCCATATGTTTATCCTTGCCCATTCTGCATATTTAAAATTAAGGCCATTATAACTGTATTACTCTAATTTATTTTGAATGGAATATATTACTTATGTACCACTTGAACTGATGCCTTGAGAAGGATGACACAGATAAAAAAATATTAAGTATCCAAGTCAAATTCCTGCTGTCCATAATAGTACTTTTCAGTAATTTTGTTTTATTAAAGATCCTGTCTTTACATATTTAATGTTAGTATAACATGACTGATACAGAAATAGGAAACAGACTGTCGAAATTCAGGAGTATTTCTTGAAACCTCTGACTGAATCTGTAGGGAAAAGTGGGATTTTAAATGGATAAAAATACTAACTATATAACAGAAAATGCTTATCAATATATGTACTTTACATGACATAAATGGACAAAATAAAGTTATTTTAATACAATTTTCTTGAAAAGGAAATTCTGCCAGTGGCAAACTAATTCCTAATATGGCATGCAGATCTACAGTGTTCCCTGTATAAGGGTAAGGTATCACTGAGGTGAATGGAGAACTTTACCCAAATGCCAAATGTCAGATTTCTGAAAAAAATGTTTTGATGTGATATGATAATCTTCAAATGATCTCTTGTGGACAGCTCAAAAGGTATAAATATTGACCAAAGTACAGCCCAAAACATCTGAATATTCATTGCCAAATGGGATCATGTTGCTTGTGACCAGAGAAGTTGAATTGATGTATGATGGTGATCTCATTGCATTTGAAATAGTTCATATAAAAGAAGCCAGGGAAAACTTAAGAAAACATAATATTAAGGATCAGCTTGACATATTCCTTCCCAAATTTGGATTAAAAAAGGGTTTCCTTTGCACAAGTTGAATTTTGTAGCCATAGAAAAAGCACTCTGGTATTCCCACTGCAAAACACAAACTTTGGTTCACCATACACAGCGATGGAAAGCACTCTCACTAATCATTGTCTAGAAAATGTTTTACATCAGGACAGCAAAAGTATGGAATATTTTTCTATACTCTAGATGAAACATGAACATAGACATACAGACTGAATCAAAATGAAGTTTGCTTCTTACTCTGTTATTTCATTGTAGAGATTTTTGTTTGGGTGATTGGTTGGTTGGTTGGTTGGTTGGTTGGTTGGTTGGTTGGTTGGTTGGTTTTTTGGTTTTGGTGGGTTTTTTTTTGATTTGGTCAGGTTTGGTTTGCCTTTTTTTTTTTTTTGTTTGCTTTCCTTTTTTTTTTTTTTTTGTTATCTTGGTGTTTCAAATAAAACATTAGTGGTTATAAACATGGTCTAAACAGCACAATAAAGTGTTCATTCACATTAATTTATTATTCAGTAAGATGACTGAAGGGCGTGAGGCTGTCCTGAGGGACTTAAGTTGCAGAAGTGCACTTATGGAATCTTGTGACATTTAATAAGACCAAGTTCAAGGTGCTGTACCTAAATCAGGGTAAATCTCAGTATCAGCAAAGGCTGGGGCTGAACAGATGGAGAGCAACCCTGAGAGAAGGACCTGGGGGTGCTGCTGGGTGAGAGGCTGGACATGCCCC
>VZSE01013671.1:0-74385 GCA_013398275.1 Promerops cafer | reverse complement strand
CATCCTTGAGAGACTTCCTGAAAGGTACTGACTTCTTGAGGTGCCTGGGAAAATCTCCATGTTCTATACATTACACACTTTTCAGTAACAGTAATTTCTCCTCTACTTCATACTCAGGCTCCATATGTTTATCCTTGCCCATTCTGCATATTTAAAATTAAGGCCATTATAACTGTATTACTCTAATTTATTTTGAATGGAATATATTACTTATGTACCACTTGAACTGATGCCTTGAGAAGGATGACACAGATAAAAAAATATTAAGTATCCAAGTCAAATTCCTGCTGTCCATAATAGTACTTTTCAGTAATTTTGTTTTATTAAAGATCCTGTCTTTACATATTTAATGTTAGTATAACATGACTGATACAGAAATAGGAAACAGACTGTCGAAATTCAGGAGTATTTCTTGAAACCTCTGACTGAATCTGTAGGGAAAAGTGGGATTTTAAATGGATAAAAATACTAACTATATAACAGAAAATGCTTATCAATATATGTACTTTACATGACATAAATGGACAAAATAAAGTTATTTTAATACAATTTTCTTGAAAAGGAAATTCTGCCAGTGGCAAACTAATTCCTAATATGGCATGCAGATCTACAGTGTTCCCTGTATAAGGGTAAGGTATCACTGAGGTGAATGGAGAACTTTACCCAAATGCCAAATGTCAGATTTCTGAAAAAAATGTTTTGATGTGATATGATAATCTTCAAATGATCTCTTGTGGACAGCTCAAAAGGTATAAATATTGACCAAAGTACAGCCCAAAACATCTGAATATTCATTGCCAAATGGGATCATGTTGCTTGTGACCAGAGAAGTTGAATTGATGTATGATGGTGATCTCATTGCATTTGAAATAGTTCATATAAAAGAAGCCAGGGAAAACTTAAGAAAACATAATATTAAGGATCAGCTTGACATATTCCTTCCCAAATTTGGATTAAAAAAGGGTTTCCTTTGCACAAGTTGAATTTTGTAGCCATAGAAAAAGCACTCTGGTATTCCCACTGCAAAACACAAACTTTGGTTCACCATACACAGCGATGGAAAGCACTCTCACTAATCATTGTCTAGAAAATGTTTTACATCAGGACAGCAAAAGTATGGAATATTTTTCTATACTCTAGATGAAACATGAACATAGACATACAGACTGAATCAAAATGAAGTTTGCTTCTTACTCTGTTATTTCATTGTAGAGATTTTTGTTTGGGTGATTGGTTGGTTGGTTGGTTGGTTGGTTGGTTGGTTGGTTGGTTGGTTGGTTTTTTGGTTTTGGTGGGTTTTTTTTTGATTTGGTCAGGTTTGGTTTGCCTTTTTTTTTTTTTTGTTTGCTTTCCTTTTTTTTTTTTTTTTGTTATCTTGGTGTTTCAAATAAAACATTAGTGGTTATAAACATGGTCTAAACAGCACAATAAAGTGTTCATTCACATTAATTTATTATTCAGTAAGATGACTGAAGGGCGTGAGGCTGTCCTGAGGGACTTAAGTTGCAGAAGTGCACTTATGGAACCTTGTGACATTTAATAAGACCAAGTTCAAGGTGCTGTACCTAAATCAGGGTAAATCTCAGTATCAGCAAAGGCTGGGGCTGAACAGATGGAGAGCAACCCTGAGAGAAGGACCTGGGGGTGCTGCTGGGTGAGAGGCTGGACATGACCCAGCCATGGGCACTCCCAGCCCAGAAAGCCAAACGTGTCCTGGGCTGCATCCAAAGCAGCGTGGGCAGCAGGGGAGGGAGGGGATTCTGTTCCTCTGCTCTGCTCTGGTGAGACCCACCTGGAACCCTGCATCCAGCTCTGGGGTCCCAGCACAGGAAGGACATGGACCTGTTGGAGACAGTCCAGAGGAGAGCTACAAAAGTGATGAGAGGTCAGGGGCCTATAAGGAAAGGCTGAGAGAGCTGGGATTGTCCAGCCTGGAGACAAGAAGGCTCCAAGGAGACCTTATTGCAATCTTCGAGAGCTACAAAAGTGATGAGAGGTCAGGGGCCTATAAGGAAAGGCTGAGAGAGCTGGGATTGTCCAGCCTGGAGACAAGAAGGCTCCAAGGAGACCTTATTGCAATCTTCCAGTACTTAAAGGAGGCTTTTAAGAAAAATGATGTAGACAAACTTTTTATCAGGGCATGCAACAATAGGTCAACAAGTAATAGCTTTGAACAGAATGAGTCTAGATTAAAACCAGATATAAGAAAAGTTTTTATGATCACATTGGTGAAATCCTGCAACAGGCTGTCCAAAGAAGTCATAGATGCCCCATCCCTGCAAACATTCAAGATCAGATTGGATGAGGTTCTGAGCAACCTGATCGACTTGAGGATGTCCCTGCTTATGACAGGGGATTTGGACTAAATGCCCTTTAAAGATCCCTTCCAACCCTAACCATCCTGTAAGTCTATGATTCTATGTTTGTTATGAAGTTAGTTTGCTCTGAGCAACTTTCCCCTTCCCCCCCCCCCATACTTAATATAGGCTTATATCCTTGAGCCACCATTACTGATCACAGCAATTAAGATGCTAAAAGATGTTGTTTTACTAGCTAATTTTATTACCTGCGTGAATAAGTCAGAGAGTGCCAGTGAAAAGCCTGATTTCAACTCCAAGTGGCTACAAGGTGCTAGAAAGGCAAAAGATTCTTGTATGACAGAAGAATTTTTGACAGGCAGAAGGATTTTCTAAGTTAAAAGATCAATATATCTGCCTCTGTTTCTCTATAGTTTGCAAAAGAGCATCATGCTAAACATCAAGCCCTCTGTGGTTAAAGTAGTTTAAAGTAGTTTATGCAAATCATTTGCCCCCATCTTTGTACAAAGCCAGCACTAAATCCAGCATCTGTGGTAAAATTCTGAAACTGCTGCTGTTCTTTCCAAGGGGCAGCTGTCAAACTTCCCTCAGAAATATCTGTAACGAAACAGCTGTATGCCATACTTAACTAGGAACCTTTTCTGGCCATGACAACATGAGTTGTTTGTAGAGGACAAGAATAAAGGAAGCATATGTTCTCCCTCAGGTTATGGTGACTTCAGCATGAGCTGTAGCTTTGAACAGATGCATCAGTTAATATAAATCCCCAGTACTAGGACTTTAAACATGCATCGAATTCCTTCCTTTTACTGAAGGAATGGGGTACACATCCTGCTATTTTCATATATTCCTTTACTTTCATAAGTGATTCAGCGGTTCAAGGACAGCAGATATTGGCTTTCTATGATTGTCAGACAGCTTATCTTGCCTGAAACACTATCTTGCCTAGATATATTCCCTTGTTGTAGCATCGCCAAATAAAACAAATAGAATAACCTACAGTTACTTAACACAAAGTAGGTCAGAACAGACAACCTAATACTTTATAGTTTGTAAGTATGGCCTATTTCTCCCTTGTGGTTTCATACACAGAGGAGGTTTTATATTTGGCCAACTGATAATTTCCAAACTCTGTTCTCAGAATGGAGTGTAGTTTTCATATCAGAACATAAAGAAAATAATTAAACTGTATCTAGGTGCCAGCTTTCTTTGATGGCTAACTTTTTGAACTGTCTTTCACTACAAATAAGTAATCTCTGCTGTCTTTCGTTATGCAGAAATAAGGGAGCAGGAGTTCTTCAGTCAGCCTATTCCAAAGATGCAGCTGCTCTGGGCTCTGTCTCCACTGGCTCTGAACAGTAATAGGGATGAAAACATCTACCTAGTATCAAAGTAAAAGATCGGGTGGAATAGGCACTCGTGGTTATTCTCATTATTTTTAAGGTGACTATAGAGTCCCTTTGCCTTAGAATTAACAGATGCACAACTTATAATGTGACTTTAAACCAAGACATTGAGGGGCTTGTGCCAACAATGCTTACTGATGATCAACACAGGCAAGTGCTGCTGAGATTTCCAGATCGTTTCCTGTGACCACCAATGGCATAGCTGTGGTTTCAGTCTAGTCTCCCTAGCCTCCCTGTGGCTGATCCCTTGTCATCCAACTTTGTAAAAAATTAAAAAAAAAAAACCCTAACTAGGTTAGGTGTTTTATTATTTAATGATTAAATGTGTATTTGTGACTGAAAGAGGTACATATCTGAACCACAGACAGTTTCATTGTAAACTTCCCCTGTAATGATCCTTACTGACTGCAAAACCCATTAACAGCTGACGACATTGCAAGTCATAGTAAACAACTGTGTTTATACTGTGGCATTTGTCTCATATATTGCTTCCCCAGTTGAACTAACAAGAAGAACTTAAATGAGCAGAAAAGAGACAAATCAGGTTCATTTTGTCTGTGTTAAACAGTGGCTTCTAGTTAGTATTGTCAGACTACAAAGTATCCACCTGATTTGTTTACTTGAAAGCTAGATGAAAGCCTAATTCAGAAATATGAAAAGAAAAAAAAAAAAACAATGAAGAAAGAGAGAGAGAAAAAGAAGGCTGCAGGAGATTTCACTGGGCCCAAACCACGAGAAAATTGAGGATATCTAGAATACTTGTTCCTACCACTACATAAAAAGCATCTTTCATGCCCTTAAAATGTCAGCCTGCATTTTTAAACTAAATTTGAATGTAACTTTATGAGATTATGAAATGCTTTGTTAACCAATCTTTTGGTTTTAGTAACTGAGCTCACAAGCTGAAATATGAAAAGAATGTTACAGAATATATGACAGAAAAGTTTTAAGTCTAATGAATATTCAGATTCAAAGTTACCTTTAAACTTCAGGATTGTGCTCGTTGAAAATAAAATGCGTATGCTTAAAGTCTTACCTCAGACTTTGGAATCAATGACCACTCAGGTTTCAGAATTATTTATCCCCAGCAGCTCACATGTAATTTAATTATCTTGGTGTAAGACATAGGTGTGATTCATATGTCTCATTCATTTCCTCTGTAGACATGGTACAATGATGTGCAGAACCGCTGAGTAGGAGGGACATATTGCAGGCAGAATTTATGGTTATTTTGGGTTTCAGCTAGTGCTTCCCTCAGATTAAAAGGAATTCATAGCTCAGCTATGAAACTGTGATTTCTTTCTAAAAAATAAAGTGGGGAGAAAGATTAAATTGAAAATAATGTAGTGCAACAGCAAGGCTGGGATATTGTACTCTACTGCATTTTCCAAACACACCCTTCCAAGCAGCCTCTTACTACCTGACTTCAAAGTCTCACATGTTTTGGTCTATGAACCCTGGGTGTGTTTCTTCTCTCTGCTGCTTTACAGCAACTCCATGTTCCAGCTGCTCCAGAGCAAATGCAGGCAGCACATTTTTAAGCTGTTATAGACAGCACATTTTATAAGCTGTTACCACGGCAAGTCTGAATATTGCATTTTAAACTATTTAGTTTATAGACTGATAAATTATGCATGTATTAACTCAGTTAACTCTATTAACGTCTTAACACAAAACTAATGGAAAAATTGAATTATTGATAAGCCACTTTGACATATTGAAATTATAGCTAGGAGCAATGCAATTTTGGGATAAAAATTTGTTGTTCTGAATCTTGATTTTCAGTCTGCAAGATGTCTCTGCATATGAAAGGGTCCTCAAACATGTGCTTAGCTTTGAGAAAGTCTTAATCACGTGCTCAGGTAACTTCCAAAGCTGAGGCAATCGTGGTCAGTGCAATAAGGGAGAAAAAAGGTTCCTGAAGGAATAGCATTGGTGATTCAGTAGGTGGCACTCTTATCGATTCAGCTTAGTGCAAAGTATTGAAGGGCTCATTTTTCAGCTGAGATATAAACTAGGGGTTCCAGATAACTCCTGATGTTTACAGCTCTCATTACAATTTGAAGGTATTGCTACTGAGAAAATCATATATCAGCTGGACTTCCACGCTGTGCTTTTTGGTTAATACTCTTCCAGTCAGTGGACAATTCTACAGTGTAGTGGGAACAATTGCATGGCCCTGAAGATGTTTCAGGTCCCAAGCACAGACTGTGATTTAGCACAGGCCAGAGAGCAGTTCCAGTAACAATTTTGAATGAAACTATACTGACCTGGAGAGAAAGCTGCCTGCAGATCGGGTGTGGTCCAGAGGACAAGCCTTCACACTGTTCCATTTGCTGGCTGAGACACAGCTCACCAGGAGAGGAGTTTTGTAATACAGCTGAATTCAGCACCATGCTCCATGCCATTTCTCAGTGTAGGTAGGACATTCAAGAGAACAGCTACAAGCAGCCTTTCCAGGGAAATGAAAAAGCAGCTGCTCTGAGAACTGCATTATATCTCACAAGAATATCCCATATTTGTCAGGAAAAGATTATTAAACTTTCATTCTAGAAATGCCGATTCATCTTTAAATTAAATGAATTCAAGCTCTCTGTACAATCGGTGCAATCTCTGTTTAAATTAATTAATGCTATTTCATACCAGGTACAATCACACACTCTTTTTCCTGCAAGATGCAAGTCATGTCCTTATCCCATAGGGCAGTTCAGGATCCTTCACCTTTCTCTGAGAACCCGCCCAAAATCCAAATTCTTTTCTGATTAATGAGTTTCTTTTTAAATATCTCCTACCATATAAGTTCAGAATGCTGCAGCATTTACATCCCCATGCAGAAACAGATGTTTTCAAGGATATTTTCCTTATATTTCTATTGCATCAGTGCTAATGTTGTAGCCTTTTTGCTGAATCTCATTATAAAAGGTTGTCTGCAGGACAAGATAATTTTTCCTTCATGAACCCTGAGAAAAGTTATTGAGTTTGGTTTTGTAAATATTTTAAATCATTTTAGCAGTTGACTGCATGCAGCTATGGGGGAGGATGGGAAAAGGCAGGAAAAAAAATGCAGATAGTGAATCAGGAAGCAAAAAGCCAGATTCTCCTCTGCTTTCTACACAGTAATTTTACTGGTGCTGGCCAATAGAGATTCAGAAGCTGGTAGTATCTTATGATCACTTTGCAAAACCTGCTCAGAAGTAGGGACTTTGAATAAAGCCAATATAAGTCACTGAAGATGCAGTTTTACAACTGCATTAGGCAGTCACTACAGAGCCATTAAAAACATGGTACTCCCCTTCTGTCTTTGCTTGCTACTGTTAGAGAGGTAGCCTGGATCATGGAGCTGGGCTGCACTAGTGTTCTTCCAATTTCATACTGCCTAGTGGCCTTGGCTTTCTAAACACTGAGAAGCAGCAGAGCAGAGTGAAGATGGAAAGAGCAGTGTGACAGTCATGCCAGAACTGGATAGACGTGAAGGTACTATAAAATTACATGTGAACCTACTCTGGCTGGGTCATCTGCCAGTCAATATTCTGAAAATACCACTCTTCATATACACCTAATTTTGTGTACTGAAAATTACACACTTGAGTTGATGCCAGAAGTCAAGAGCTCATATCCCTGAATGTTATGAGCACATGTTTGGTGCCATTTAAGGCTAGAGAAGAGGGAAAGTTCTTATACCTTTTCCTGCAGAAAGCCACGGTGTCCGTCCTGCCTGCCTCCATTGCAAGAGCTGCTAGGTTGTCTTTCTCCCTACCTCACTCTCTCATTCAATCTTTCAGTCTTTTGCTTCCCTTTCACCTCCTGGGATAGGTACATTCTTCAAACAGGGAGTGCCTTCACTCACTTTTACCTGTAGTGATGAAGTCCTCAGTCAGCAACATACTATTATTATTGCAGGCTGAATTTCTCTGTAACTAAACGTGATACAAAATTTCCTGTCTAGGAATGTCTTCTGCTCATATTTGCCTTGCCAACATTTTTAACATCTCAGATGTTGACTGGCAGTGGAAACTCAGCCTTACTGACATATTGTTCTCAAATTAATGTTGTTATTAATAAAAAGTAGCAATTGTGGCTTCTCTTAACACAACAGAAACAGGATATCATAAAGTTGTTGCAAGACAAAAGAGGAGTCGGGGTAAAATTAAGGCAGAAAATGGAATTGCTCATGTACTTCATGTCGAGCTCTTGAGTATCTCACTGTACTGCTGCTGCTGCACAAGTAATTGGACTGAAAAATACTATCTCCAGCCCAGTGCACACAACATGGTAGGGTGGGCTGAGAAGTACAGCACGAGAGTTACAGACAGCACTCCTTGGTTTTGGGCAGGATGAGAGAAACATTACAAACCTTTCTTGCAACATGAATGTCATGATATAGAAAAGAAAATTATTATAATGCCCATTGTAACTTTGGAAATATTTTTCAATATGAACATTGCAGCTCTTTATTGTGCATTAGCATTTGTCTCTGTCTGTCAGAATCCAATGAAACTTATTTGTGCCTCTGAACATATAATTTCTAAGTATAATTTGATTCTGAAAGAGCTTAAAAAATCTGAGGAAAGAGATTCTAGTGCAACCCAGTCAAATGAGTACTGAATTAAAAGCAAGCATACCCAGTACGATTGATTTCCAGGGGAAAAAAATAGGAATATAAATGTGATACGTATCAAAAGATATACTGACACCAGAGTAATATTAATGCCTGGGAAAAGACTACATATTTCACTGTCATTTACCATTCTTATTAATGAATTAAGTTTCAGTAATTAATGATGATTCCCAAACTCAATAACCATCACATAAAAGGACATTTCTAAGAAGTATTCTGTATTAGAATTAAGAGAACTTGTCGCAATGAAATATGAATGATGTCAAACATGCACTGAAGAATGGTGAATGAGGTTGCGGGAAAGTCAGATGCAAAGTGATGTTTCTGAAAAGACTGAGACTTAGACTGAATACTTAAAAGTACACGTTAACAAGAAGTTTTGTTTACAGTACTGACAAGAAAAATGCTCTCTAAGGATGAGATTTGCAGAGGAGTTCAGGACTAAGGAGTTTCTGAATAAATCCTTTTGACAACATCCACTGTTAAAGTGAATTGATGGGCACTGGATGTTTAAGAGACTCTGGTCTCTTTCCTATCAGCTCACTCTTACAATGAAATAAACCTTACCTTCCCCAATAAAAAACAAACAAACAAACAAAACACAAAACAAAATCCATACAGAAATTTCTGATGAATTTGCTTTTGCAGAAAGACAGTTGTCAAAAATGCTTTGTATAGCTGTTTGCTATTTCAAGTCTGGTTTAGTAAGTTACCACTAAGTTCAGTAAGACATAAGGTCAAGTTATTCAGAGTTCAGAACTAAAAGTTCTTTGAGTCTGATTTACTGAGTCTCCTTGGCACTGCAGGCTCTTGAGAAGAATACCTACTGTACAGACTCTTCAAAGGCAAGCGTATAGCTCTGACCTTATACTAAAGGGTTCTCTTTGACCAGCAGTCACTTCTGCAGCAGTTAACCATTTTTGTAAATCCAGTGCCAAGGGGTTTTTGCTCATAGGAATTTATTTTTTCATTGACTAAATTTTTTTGTCTTTGTAATCTTTTCTTCCTTATTAACAACTAGCATGAAGTAGCAAATAATTTGCATTTCTACTCAAAAAATACAAAGATATTAACAATATCTTCCCAAGAAGACCACAATATTTTTGCCTCAGAATTAGGCTGGAGGCACATGAGGATGAGGCCATCTGGATGTTCACGAAACAGTTTAGTTTAAGTGCCAGGCCCACCAGGAAATGTTGGACAGAAGAACAAAAGAGCAGGAGTCTCACACACTTAATAGGTGTAAATACTTGTAAATGTACAACTGATGATTCACTTTTTTTTTTTTTTCTCTTTTCTCTATATGCAGAGTATTTAAGACTTCTGGGGCACTTTCCAACCATCCAGATTCTACACTCCAATTTCTAATTGCAGTAACTTAGATACTCACGTAATTCCCTCCAGTTGTCCGCTGTGTTTGAGGAATCTTTTCTCATGGAGGAATAGTAAGAGCATGGACCTCACCTGTTAGGTAAACACATAAAAACCTAAACATTTCACTGGGAAATCCCAAAGATATTTTGTTTCAGCCACAGTTACATTTCTAACAAAAACTCTTATGTTACAAGTGCTCTAACTATTTAATTGATAGTGATCAGCAAGACCTTTTGACAGATTTAGATTCAGAACAACATCATTGCCTAGTGCACAGTGGAGGACCTACAGATCTAGCAAAAGGCAAAGAGAGGGAACATCTGTCAAGACAGACTCTGACCTGCAAAACAGAAGCAAACTTTTCACAACAGGCAGTAAGGAAGAATAAATCTGGAGCTTCTCATATCATTTGCAGAGAGTAACTCTTCTGATAATAAGAATATTCTTTAAGAGCAGGTCTCCAACCCTCTGATCTCTGACTTCTCTTGCCTTTTCTGCTGCTGTCCTTTCTCATCTCTGCCATGAGCTACTCCTTCACAATATGGAAATTGCAAAGTTATAACAGAGTTTGATGGAACAATTTGTCTATTACTGAAGCCATTTGGTTTTTACCTTTTTTCTTTTACATGTTCTCTGATTCTCTGCACATGTATTTGTAGCTCTGTAGCCTGTTGTATTAGAGGCTGGTTTTCCCAGTACTTTTCCATGGCCCTTCCCTAGGCAGAAAGACAAAACAAATTCCAGAGCTCCAAGCCCTGGGAGGTGCAGGGCCCCTGTGCTATCTTGGCTCCTCCTGGGAACCAAGACCTAGAACAACTCTTCGAGACACATTTCATGGGCAAAGTACAGCTAGTGCTGAGGGGGGCTCCAGAGAAGGGGCTTGACATGAGGAGGGAATTACATCACCACCTTTCCTCCTAATTGAAGATTTTTATCAATTATGTTAATTTCCTAAAACTTATAAAAATATACTCATCCTTGGGAGTGTGGGTCTTGTGTACATCTTTCCATAACTGTCCCTGAAAGCCTTCAAATAAAGATACACTTATATTACCCCCTTACTAAAATTATCTTGAATTTCATTTGCAAGTTAAGAAAAAGACAATATTACAAAGTCAAATTTACTGCTTTCTTCTTTATCCTTATTTCTTTTTTAGTAGTTTAACAGAATTTAGTAATTTTTTTTTGTCTGGTATTTTGAAAGGCATTTAGTGAAATAATATTCTTCTTTTGCTCCTCCTTCTAGGTCAAAGTGCATATTATGGATCCAATAGCAACCTCATTTTTCCTCAAAGGAAAAAGATACCAAGAGATTTTCTTAGATGGGTACCTTTCAAAAAAAAGAAAAAAAGGTATTTCTAGAGTTTTCAATTTTTTTTATAAAATACCAGCATTTTATGAACAGGCTTTGACAATTCAAGCACAGTTTAACTCCTTTTTGGTACAGCAATATCTCATTGGAAATAACATTAAATCACATGAGATGAAAAATTACACCTATTCAGATGTCACAGCAAAGGACTTAATTTACATTCTCTGTCTTGTAATCCTCAGTTATTACGTGCAGCTCAACACCCACTCGTATCACTTAATATTGGGTCCCTAAGAGCACATGGATGCACCTGGAAGTGTTTTCTGACCGCAGCAGTGGTTGTGACATTGGGTTCTGACTTCTTCTCTTCCTGCTGAAGATGTTTCCACTTCTGAGAGGGAAGAGCATTTGCTTTCCCAAAAGAAAAGAGCCTGCACTTCTGAACTCCTAGCACTGCGTCTGAACTCACACCAGAGCTGCAGGGTGGTGCAGCTCCTCCCCCTGTGAAGCAAACTATAGCAAACACAGCCAAGCAGTGATTTTCTGCATTTTCCTGGAAAAGTCATTCACATCTTGGAGGGTAAATGTCTTTTTTTCTTATCTGCAGGTCAAATGCCTGTTGTTTGATAGGAAACCCAGGAGAACCATCACCGTGCCATGAATCTAAAGCGTGGTATGAGAAACAACCTTATAATCTGAACTCTGAAAGTATATTCCTACTGCAACTTTTGCCCTTGATTAGGTTACAGCAAACAAGTCCCTCTTCTTTAGTAACATGCCTAAAGAGTTTCAGCAGCCATAGAAGAGATACAAAATGTTAACAAAATATTTTCTTCTGACCCAGGTCCCCTGAAACTGCTGCTTCTAGCACTTTCCTGGTATCACCTGGATATACTTTCACTCCCAAGGTGTTTTTTTCAAGCTCCAGATATGATATACAGATTCCGTCTCTTTCTTGTATTGTTCTCAAACACAAGGCAGTGAGTACAGAAAGACAACATAGTCCTTGAAAAATGTCAAACATAAATGTTTTATGAGAAATTGGGGCTTACATGCATTGCCCAAATAAAAATTTTTAAAAAAATGTTTGTTTTGGCTGGATTTTGATGGAGCTTGGGAGGTTGTTTTGGTTTTCTAGAACCACCTTTGTTATTTTAAAAACAGCATTTTTAAGCTATGCCAGTAAATAAATCTCAGAAGAACTTAAACAGGGAAAAAATAACAAAAATCTCATAGTATATTAATAAAGCTGAATAAATGCATGGTGATAGGTAGTCCTAGCTGTTATCACTGTGAGAGATTGAGTGAGGTTTCGACCCTTACAAAGCTTGATGCTGAACAAACTAAGATATTAAACGAAGATTGCCAGACAGCAGGGGAAAGAAGCACTGTTGTATGAAATTATTGAAAAGAAGGGACAGGACCATTTTATACCTTCTTTCCAGAGGCCAAAAATGGAATAGAAAACTTGGGAAATTGCTGAGAATTAAGGAAAATTTATGTTGCAACATGTACAGTCATGACCACCTTTAACCCTGCTTGCTAGGAGAAGGAGCTCTCTAAACACCTCTACCACAAACTCTTGACAGATCAAATCTCTCATAATACATCCATTACTTTTATTTTCACAATATACAAATGACAATATATTAAGACAAACTAGAAAGCGATGGCACAGAGTAAAGTCTTACCCTTACTGGGAAAATAAAATCTGGCATTATTTTCCACTTGTCTTGGTTTTGGTTAGGATAGAGTTAATTTTCTTTCTAGTAGCAGGTACAGTCCTGTGTTTTGTATTCAGTATGAGAATAATGTTGATAACACACCGATATTTTAGCTGTTGACAAGCAGTGCTTACTCTAAATGAAGGACTGTTTAGTGTTCCATGCCCTGCCAACAAGCAGGCACAAGAAGCTGGGGAGCAGATAACCTGAACTGGCCAAAAAGAGATTCCACATCTTGCCCTGTATATAGACTAGGGGGAATTGGCAGGAGCTGTGGATTGCTGCTTGGAAATCAGCTGAGCATTGGCCAGTGAATGCAGAGCAATTGTATTGTGCATCACTCATTGTAGCTGACACCTCATGGAGCAGATTGAACAATCCCAGTCATGCTTGCTTCCTCAAGCTTTGGCACACCATCCCACTCCTGCCCCTGGCCAGCCTGGTTTTGTACTTTTCCCTGTTTTGTTCCTTTCTGCCTTTTGGTGCAGCCCAAGATAAAATTTGCTTTCTGAGCTGTGAGTGCACATTGCTGGGTCACATCCAGCCTGTCCTTCACCAGCAGCCCCAAGTCCTCCCCGCAGGGCTGCTCTCGATCTGTTCACCCCCCAGCCCGTGTTGATATCAATGGTTGCCCTGACCCAGGTGCAGCACCCTTTGGACGCCATCCCATCCTTCAGGAAAGTGAGCAGCACCACTCAGCTTGGGGTTGTCTGAAAATTTGTGGAGGGTGCTCTAAATCCCTTAATCTATGTTGTTAATGAAGATATTAAATAACACTGGTCCCATTATGGACCCCGATGTACACTACTCACCACTGATGACCATCAAACATGAGATGTTGACCACTGAGCTGCGGGGTATTTTTGTTGAATTTCAGCACATGGTGTGTCTCACATCAACTAATATCTGTCTACAAAAAAATAAAATTCTGAGAAGGGTCAAATATATGTGTTAGCAGGATCAAGAATTCTGTGCATGGACAAGAGTTGCCATTGCAGCTCTGTCTGAAGATGTTGCCTAATCTTCCTGTCAGTGCACAATGATGAAAAACTATCCCTTGAATTTGCACTGTGTAGGTCTGTGTCAGTTTGTAAAACTATAATCCCCCACAGAGGATTCACTTGAACAGCCGCCCAGAGACAGAATATATTTACAATCATAACAAGATTTCACAAAAAGCAAGCCAAATAGAACTAAAAAATTATAAGTAAGCAGCAATATATGTACTAAAAAGGAATCACCTCTTCCTTCTCTACCATTGACAAAATTTTTTAAAATTTTTAGAAAAGAAAGCAAAAAGAGAGTGAAAGAAAACCAGCAACTTGAATAAGTTACTGCATGGATTCATCAGATGGCTACCAGCTAGACTGCATGATTATTAAAATATCTAAAAACAATGCATGATCCCAACAAAGGCAGGAAATAAAAACTGGGCTTCTTTTGGGGGCTTTCAAATCTGTTCCTTTCTTCTATGTGTTCTATCAACTGTTGGACTCAGCTGGCCTCATTATCATGGTTAGCAATCCTTAGAAGTGAATCCCACATACACAATTAATGCGTACTAGAAGAACGCTACCAAAACATACATTCTGTAGTGGTCAAACTTCACAATTTTTACTTAAGAAACTAAAACCTTTACCCTTGAAAAAAGTGTATTTCTTACCTGTCTAGAAATCTCTGGCATCCTGAGCTGAGAGGTTAAATAATTTGAAATTGAAGATGTTTTGAAAAGAAGAAGAGGAATCACCCACGAGGCAATTTGATATGGAACAGTATTTAAGTCACAGCTAGCAACACACCTGTGGTAGTTTCCAAGAAACGTTACAAAAAGTTAGGCAAGCTATATGAAATATTAGTTTTTAGCTGGAAATTATGTACTTTAAAAATTTGCTCCCTATTATGAGGTAAGGCAATAAAAACAAAGAATGAAGCCAGGCACTGGCTGGTCTTGGAGACAAAGTACTCATGTATTTGTAACAAAAACCAGCAGAACTGATTATATCACACCTTTGATGGCATTTGTCATTTAATTTGTCTGTAACAATCTTTTCCACAGCGGAGGTATATCTCTTAGAAGATGGGGAAAATGACCTGTCTGGTTTTTCACAGCAGAATATGCAAGGCAGCTTTGTGCCTCGTCAGCCCGTATTATCTGAGCCTCTTGTGTCTCACTCAGCCATCGTACTGTCCCTTCTCGTACCAACAGGTCTATTTCTGTTAGTACAAGGCTTTTTGTTCATTGCCATTGTTAAATGAAGTCCATGTGCATGGAGTCCTGCAAACCCTAAGACATCTTAAAAATACCTTTGGTTGTATTAAAAATACCACTCTTGTATTTCTTCAGAAGGTGACAGAAGTAAAACATATTAAAGTTTGCACTACAGACTTAGGAGTTCATGAGAGAAAACAAAAGGCAAAATCCTACTCCAGCTTTCTGCCTCAGCTTTCCTGTCCACTTTACTTTTTGCTTTAAGGATATTCTTAATGATGGGCTCACCTGCTATCTCTCACATCTGGTGGTTTATCTTTTTTAATCATGATGACTACTTACAATTTCATTTTGAATTTTAACATGTGATGGTTTTGTAATGGCATACCCATTTATCTCACACACTTTCTGGTTTCCCATGGAGTTTCCTCTCATATAGTGTTTCAGGACTATCATTTTTTTGTATATTGCAGCCTGTTGTTGCTGAGACAGAACAAACATTTTCTTCCACTTACCTGATATGTTGGGCAATGCTGCTTTCACCCCAGTTATCAACCATTGTGGTTGTGCAGCTGATCACAGCTCTTCAACTCAGAGGTGTTTTGACACCATGCTTATCTACAGTGCTGTACAGGCATTCACTTACAAGCCTTTGCAAGGGCACATTGGATGTAGCCCTCAAAATACTCTGCAATTACATCAATCACCTGCTTACACATTTTGTTAAAATGTTCACTAATGGTCCTAGATAATTCAGCATCACCACCAACTGCTTTGGAATCTTAAAGCCACCCTAAAGCCTGGATCAGAACAAGAGCACATCTTCCTTCTTCCTTATAGCTCTGCCCATGAAGCTGTAGCCTTTCCAGTATTACTAATAGAGTCCCAAGCAAAGAAAATATGAGACTTGATCCACATTTCATGGAGAAATAACACTTAACCCACTATTCTTAACAGTATTCTTAACTACCAGAATAATTAAATTACCAGCTAGGGTTGGTTTTTCTTAAGAAGTAGTTCCACTGTCTATTCAGAAAATAACACTGATGGTTTTTACACTCCTAAACAAGTTCTGATACTTTGTTAACCTATGTGAATTAAGTAAGAAAACCTTTTCTAACCATTCAGTAAAATTAGCAAAACTGACAAATTGCATTGTTTGCACGTACTATCCTTTTTTTATCGTAATATCTCAAAATAATTCACATTTTAAATGAAGCAAGTAAGAGAAACTGTCATTTTCCATGGGGAAAAAAAAAACCACACTCACAACTCTTCTTACCATTTTCAGTATGTTCCATTTCCAGAATACCATTCAAGGATTGGATTTTTTATTTAATCCCCATGGTTTTCCAAAAAAACCCAAACCAAACTAAAACAACAACAACAACAACCAAACAAACAAAACCCAAAATCACACCACCAACAAAAAAACAAAAAAAAACCCCCAACAACAAAAAAAAACCAAACAAAAAACCCCACCCAAACAAAAATAACCCCAGCATTGACTAAAAGTTATATGACTGCATTATTTACCTAAGTGACCAAATCCCAATATATAGGAGTTTTCTCTGTATATCATTATTAAAGAATTTTGCTGTATTTATTGGATACTTTTGCAATTTTTAAGGCAGATTTGTTTTCCCCACTAACAGAATATTCAAACTGGGCACTTATTACAGCTCTCTCATTAGAGTGAGAGAATTACTGCCTGAGAAGTGGAGGACAGCAGAAAAAAAGAAAAACATACATTCCAGACTCAAAGCAGACCATTTTCAAACACTGGGAAGAGGACTCTGCTTATAAATGCATCTCTCCTCTTATAAATCCTGAAAATGAGATTGCTCAAGATTACAAGTGAAGCTCTCGTTAATTAAAACAACAACAACAACAACAAAAAAGCATTTTAAAGGGCACTGATTAAGGGTCCTTTGGGCTCTGGTTGACCTGGCTGGTCTTGGCAGTTACTTGGGGAGGCTGTGAGCTTGACACTGGGAGGGAAACCAGAACTTTGCATATGCATGTGTGTGTTTGTTTAACACAAAAATGCAATGTTGACTTGGAGCAGAAGTACATTATCAAAGTCCTGAATGAATAGATGTAAAATTGAATTTTTGTGTAAGGAAAGACAAAGTAAAAGCAAATAACAAAGACCAGAGTGTTCAGAAAAATGTTTAGCTTGCCCAGGAAGCTAGTGAATTGAATCCCAGGGAGAGAGTTTTGAAGAGCCATAGAGCTCAGAGAAGCTGGCAGGGCTTTAAAGTCAAAATCCTCGAAGGGCAAGAATGAGCTTTCCCATACTCAGTCAACAAGAAGGTTTATCAGGAAACTCCCGTGTCCATCCTTGAACAGTTTCAAGCCCATATGCAATAAAGCCCTGAGTAACCTGGCCTGATTTTCAGCAGAACCTACTGTTGCAGAATTGGAGATATCCTTATGTCCCTGACAACCTGAACTTTCCTAGGATAGGACAAAGAGAAAAAAAGTTCAGTAATGAAAAATTCAGGTTTATAGGATAGTCATATTACTGGAAAAGAATACTGATGTACTAGGTAAATATATCAGTGGATGCTGATATTTGAACTTTTTTTCTTTAATCGGAGATTTATGAGAATCTTTTTGCATTTTCAGAGGAGAAATGTCTGCACTTCAAATCCAAGTAATACATCCCTCAAGATAAATAGATATCAAACACTCCTAAAAAGATCAGTAACTATGCTTCATTAGCCACAATGTAATGATGGCAGGGAGACCTCCAACCCATCCTGCTGAGGAACTACCGTCTAGCTTTTATTTCCCAAAAAGTCAAGCTTTTATTTCCCAAGAGAAAAAAAATAAAGATGTAATTATCAGTATAAGTATCAGATAAGCTAAGAGAGCTTTACTAGTTTAGCAGATACTTCATTCCATTTGTATGCATGTATACATGCAAATTTACAGCCTATGTCATCAAATGGGGGAAGGATGCATCAGTACTAACCATTATGTTTCTTTGTACTTCTTTTTAACCCTTCATCTCAATGAATGGTTAATTATCCAAAAGCCAGATATTCAGAGTACATACTGTGGCCCATTTAAAAATTATATTCTCTTCGGCAAGGAAAATATGATCACTAGTGATCCTGATTGTCCTCTTGTTTCCTCTGCCAAGATCTGCTACAAACTTCCCTGGTATCTGTGACACTATACCAGACATGGAAAGGAGTCATGCTCCTATGTAGTAGTTTACACATGAATGTGTACATTTATAATGTTAAGTTAAATCAAGAAAAATGCACAATGAGAAGTCCAACCTGAACAGCAGAGCAAGAGGGAAAGCATACTAATTTCAGGAACAGAGCATGGAGATAGCTGTAACTGAAACTCTGGTTTTACACTGTTGTAAACCAAGTACTTGTTTTACAGTACTTTGCAGTCAAATAGTACAAATACACATTGTTTAGTAAATGCAGGACAGGAAACATTCTACTTTCTTACAAGATAGCCAAATGAGTTTAACATTACAAATATTCTGTATAAGATATGTAATACTCCCCTGATCTCTCACAGAAGGGTAGCTACGGCTTCTTGCTTTGCTGCCTTGTTGCATCAATCCATAATAAAAGAAATGAAAATGGATTAGTTCCCCATCTTTCAGGTCACACAGTTTTGTATTTAAGAGCTATGCTAAAAAATAATAAGCTACTGGTGTTCAGGTGAGGTCTTCCAATGATGTAAATGAGCTGAGTTAATTTTACTTTAATAGAAATTCAACAGTATCAGTCAGATACAGAAAAGAACAGACAAAAAAACGCCACCAAAATTGTATAGTTTATTTAAAGATGTATTCGCTGATAAAGACTGGCTGGAAAGTTACTATATGTTAAGAACATTTCCCCCTGAATCTTTCTTTCACAGATTTAACTCTTTATGGAAGTCACCAAACCAGACGCAGCTGAAGAGCTAGGTGGAGGGATAATCTTTTACATAGTTTTCCTGATTCTCAAAAATTATAAAGGAAGTAAAAAAATAAAAGCAGCTTAAATATCAGTGTATAAGAACAGAGTAAGCACAGCAAGTTCACTGTCAGTAATCCATTTCATCCTCAAAGTAATGTTTCATTTCTGACACCCCACTTAATTGCAAGTAAGGAATAACTATTAGACAAAAAAATTGAAAGCTTTAAGCTCAGTCCTGCTTTACATGAGTTGTATGGATCAGTTTGTCCTCGGTGTGACGCCTTACAAAAAGATCCTTTCGAAAAAGCGAACTTTGGTCCTGTTGCTTTGACAAGGAAGACTGTGTGGCAGCAAGACTGGAAAATGGTGAGCTATTTAGTAGGCAAAATATAATTAAAAGCTAATTCTCAAAACTCTGAGTTAAAAGGAATCTGCTTATTTGTTAATGGAAAAGAAAATAATTTTTTTTTTAAAAAAACTGTAAATCTTGACATGAAATTCAGATTTTACTAAGAAACATACATGTATGTTTTCTTATTCTGCAATACCTCAATGAATGTTTTTTGTTCTGTAGTCAGACAACAGTTTTCTGACCAAGCCATGCCAACTCACATAGAAAATGATCTTCCAGCCTTGATATATGAGTTCTAGTGAATTATTATTTCTGACTTATCCTGGAATGAGTTTTGGAAGTTAGTCACTCACTCTTCTGTTAAAATTGCAGGTGCTCACTATCACACAGTCATTTTAAAGGATTCACCAAGAGAACATGAAGTCATCCTGAAAATGTGGCAAGGCATTAACTGTTACACTGAAAGTTGATCTTAATTGGGCCACACCTTAACTTATCCATTTGGATTTATTAAATGAACCTATTAAAATTTGTTACATGTACCTTGAAAATTGTTTGAACACATTTTGATACATCTTCCAGTAAAAACTGGAATTCTGAAAGCTACTTAGATTGTCACATTTCACCCAGTAGAAGGAATGAAGGATAATTTTAATTCACTTAAAAATCTCTGGACTTAGAAGTCTTAGGAACTGAGTAGTATGGTTTCAGATTTGGTCCTAATTTCATCACTGATGGCCATGGGAAAGAAGATAAGCTCTTTGATCCCAGTGCCAGAACCAGAATTGAAGGAAATATTAAATTGCACATTCTGGAAATTGAGGTATGTTCCAGGAAGAGTGAAATAGAAAATACAAATCTTGGAAGCTCTTTTTCTGTGTGGCCTTGGGGCTCCAGAGCTGGAATGCTCCACTCAAGGGGTCAACAGTTAAGATGCACTTGAATCATGCTAGTCAATCAGGAAACTGTTTGGAAAAAAAACAATTTCACCAACGAACCAGAAAAATATTAAAAACTCCTGTAATGATTTATGCTTCTCTTTTTAATTCTGATTTTCAACTCGATATATTAGTATTGTGCTACCTTGGATTTAACAAGATAGCCTGATGTTTTGGGAGGATTAAGATGGACACTTTTTCATAGATCAGTCTGATTGCTCTTATCAAGCAAATGAGGCAGTCAGAATTAATTTTTATGAGTGCAAGTTTAGGATACAAACCATTTTGTGGAACGAATATATATATTTTTGTCTATTATCTGTTATTAATTGAAAATTTCATTAAAATTGTAAAAGTCAGAGCAAAATATTTCCAAGTGAGAGATGCTGCAAAGGAGGTATTGTCATTCCACCCCTTAAGGCATCAGTTTTCTGTAAATTCCATTGCACTGGAAGAAGGCAGGACAGTACAATACACATGAAACTCTTGGCCTGGTGAATATGGTCCTTCAGATGGTTGCAGTAAGGTGAATTCCATACAATTAACAATCAGAAAAGGTGTTTTCAGTATGGACTTTAACAAAGAAAGCTCCTCTCCTGTTTTCTCTGAAAAAGGGTATCTCAAGACTTCTAGTGCAGTAGTGTAAATAAAAATCTTCTTCATTATTACCCTTCTTTAAAAGTATTGCATTTACTGATTGGTTATTTAATGTATATGATTTCACAGAAAGCAATTTTTATCAATGATACTCTGGAAAAATCGCACCTTAAATTTTGCAGCCTTAAAGCATACATTTTTCTCCACAGGTAGGATACCTACTTTGGAACTCACAGAAGCTTCTTCATCAAAAATTTGTATGATCTGTTTGGATAAAAGTCTGTTAGGAGTCACATCTGATTCTGCTTGATGAGAACAGTGTGAATGCCCCAGATTTTTTTCTTTTCTTTTCTTTTTTTTTTTTTTCCAGCAACTTAGCAACCCATAATCTTATCCATTGGTGACTTAGCTTATTTAAAACACATGCAAGTCTCTCAGATTTCTTTATCTTATGAGCTACAAGCTTCAGTTATGAGAATTTGAGAAAAAGTATACAGGTAGTCATCTATACACAGAACAGGCATAAAACTTGCCTTGGGTCACACTTGAGTCATGAAAATAAGGCTAAAATGCAAAAATCACTGAGCTATGAAACACTGAAACATTTTCCCCTTCCTTCTGTTTCCAGAGTTTGTGAAACATAACTTAATAAGGAAAGACTCCTTAAGAGGAGCAAAATCTGGATTGACAGACGTAAAATTAAAACTATTTTATAGCAGTGGCATGACTTAGAATAATTTCTACATGACATAAAAAAAATCAATTTCCCAAATCATAGACTGGTTTGGGTTGGAAAAAACAGTAAAATAATGTTTCAAATAAAATAAAAAAAAAATTCAGATATGTCTAAAATGGCACCAAATTTTTCTGACAATTTCGTTCAGGGAAGTCACAAGGAGAAACCACCTTTTAAGAGTGATAAAATAAAAATACATATTTCAACTGAGGATTTATTTCTCAAAAAAAAAAAAAAAAGCTAATAGTACTCAAGCAGTCATCCTTTATTTGTTTTCTTCCTCTTTGGGTGAATTACGAGCTAAGCCTATTGCTCAGCCAGTCAGCTAAGTTTTTTCCTTATTTGCTGTAGGCTGCCTACTAGCCTAAACAGTCTACTAATATGCTGAGTCACAGTGGAACCCTGGGAGCAGCTGACATTAATTAAGGCCAATTTTAGGGTGTCCTAACCAGTTCTCTAAATGCGAGCAACATAGAGTCCAAGCATTACACAAGTAACTTAAATTCATTTCATCTTGCAATCCACATCTCCTGACTAGTCTAAATCTTTAGATATAATTGAAAGAATAATTTTAATTTCCCCAACATAAGTCCATTAATGAAGACGTCCTTAAAATATCTCCTGGTTAATCTCCCTGACTAAATTGGATCTTAGAACTCATTCAGTGCAACCTTGGTCAGTGAGAAATGCAACCTAAAGTGAATCCTGTGATGAACTCTGAATGTTCTGTCTGTGATGTTTCCTCTATGTTTTAGACATGATAGATGGGGATGTCTAGAAAGACCCAGAAATGAAATCTGGGAGTCGTCTAAATGTGTAAATAGGCTACACTGCCCAAGAAACTACCCAACCAAGGGCTGACAAAACTCAAAAATACAGCACATGGCTGAATGATTCTTTAATTTCTGACCTTTTTTTAACACACAATGATGCTATTTTAAAATGTTGTTCTATTCAAAGACATCTGGAGACATGGTAAGCCAAGAAAAAGTAAAAATCAAAAATCAGAGGTTGGCCCTAACTGTCAAGCTTAAACTTGGATGGGCAAAAAGCATTATTTTCATAATATGTATGCTTTTTCATATGAGGTTTTGGTATAGACCTCCACTAGACTTAAACTGTACTTTCAGTCTAAAGGGAAACAAGGAATTTTGAATTCCACTCAGTTCAAGATTTTCTAAACAAAAAATCTGAGGGAAATGACAAAGGAGAACATGGAGGGGAAAATAATGTTCAGCATATACAAGCAAAAACCAAAATATTAAAAATCATCTGAACGCTTTTGCATAAGGCAAAATCATGCAGCTCTGCTATAGCCTTCTCAGGAATCTGGAAACAACTGGCAAGCTCACATATAAAGTCCTTTTTTCTTACTCGTGTGAGTCTGCCTTTTCTAGGAAACTGGAAGGGTCACATGTTGATAAAAATTCCAAAACTATTGGCACAAATGAAGCTGCTTTTCCTTTATTAACAGACATTTTCAAAATCACCCTGTTTCGCTACCACTAATAGTTTTAGAATTTTTTAGAATTTGCTTATTTTCTTTGGTCAGAGATACATCAAATAACATTGTCATGTTGCCCCTGCTCTCTCAGAACTGATATACAAAATTAGAGAGCCGCATAACTGGCATTTCTGATGCTTGTTTGGTTTTAAAAGGGTACATTTTCAGCACTAGTGATGATAAGTAGTGGTCATTACTACATTTATTTCTCTCTTGACTTGAATCATAAAAGTTTTCCAAATGCCTTTCCATATTTTCAGTGAAGAAACACTTAATACTAAACCGAGAATAAGCTGTTCACCCATATTTCTTTGGCATCACAAATTATTTCTCTTCCCTTGCCCCAGTGCTGAAGATGTAACAGAAGAGTATTAATTGATTTTTAAGCATCTTGATTTGGATATGCTACTCTCTCTGAACTGGTATATAACTCATTGTTCTGCACGTAATATCACCTTCTCTCCATTTCTATTCCTGTGAATTATATAGCCTCACATTGCCCATCTGATTTAATTTTGACTGCTTGGATGGCTTTTAGATAAAGAACACCATTCCATGGTGAAATTAGGAGCATTCTTTTCTTTTGTCCTCATTCTCCCCATCCTCTCCCCTGAAGCCATAGGAGCAAGAGAATTAACAGAGTAAAGAAACAAAAATTCATACACATCTAGATGCACCTGATTGTCTCCACTGAGCAATAAGGTTTCATACTCTGCTGGAGAACCCATTGTTCTTAATTCATCTGGAAAGAGGTCTATTCACAATATTTCACAATCTAAGTACTTTTCTAACAAATATATTAATTATGCACTCAAACAAATTATTTTCTGCCTGTGGAGAATGGTTACTGGATTTTTTTCTTGTGCCAGAATCCTTCCTCTTTCCTTCCTCTTTGTAAGTAATTACTATATCCAAATACCATCATTATTTTTTCATAGTATTCTCTTATCTCACTCCACAAATTCTTGGGGAAAGGGATCTAAAAAGATAAGCAACAACTGCCCTATTAAATGGAAATACAAATCTTCTATCACCATGCTCTTTCCCCTCCCCCTTACTTCTCTTATATTATTGCATAACTCTAACTTTCACTGGCTTTTCATTTGCCTTACTTAAACATACAGAATTAAGCAAATTCTGCCATAGTTAAAACCAAAATAGAATCACTGACTGTTTTAAAATTTTGAAACAGTGACCTGCCAACCCGTTTGGCATGGCAGGACAATTCAGGTCAACGTCAGCCTCAGGAGGTCTTCACTCACAGCCCCTGCCCAGAGCTCAGCCATGGAGTCAGATCAGGTTGCTCAGGCCTTTACCCCATTTAGTGAATTCATGCTGATCACCTTCTTGTTTTCCATGTGGATAGAGAGGGCCTCCAGAATGAGGTGCACCCTCTCCTTTCACAGACAGCTGAAGTTTCGTGGATCCTCCTTCTTGCCGTTTTTGAAGACAAGGGTGACCATTTTCTTTCTTTCCTGAGGCACCTCTCCTTGTCACCACAGCCTTTAAAAGATGATCATAAATGGTTTCATGGTGTCTGCCAGATCTCTCAGCACTCACAGATACATCCAGAGACTTATGGATGTCAAGTTTGCTTAGGTGTTCTCTGAGACTGTATTTATAATCTCTTCTCCAGGTTTTGCTGGCATTTCTACCCAGCTTTTCCAGCAGTGCTGTGCTCCTTGCTAAAGGGCAGTAGTTATCTAAAGAAGACATAGAAGATAAAGAGGTGCTGTGAAACACTGGGGAACCAACTGAAGCTCAGCCTGCTCACCCACTTCAGTGCTCCTCTGCTATAAGCTCCAAGATATTTCCATCAACACTGTGTGTCTGCATCCTTTCAGTTCTTCCCCACTCTATTTAAGTAGTACAATTTTTTTCCCTGACAATTTCTACCATGCTAGGGAGCACAGTTTGCAAATATGAAGACATTTAAACAGATTTCAAAAGCTTTCTAAGCAGCTGACAGGTGTTTTTTCACACAAAGAAACAGAGGACTTGTGAGGGGAAAACCTGTTTATGGAAAAAAAAAGGTTTTTTTTTCCTGCAGACTCCTTATCTCTCAACGTGAAATATTCATGAATCCTGCAGGTAGCATACAATACATTAGATACAGCCAAAAACTCTAAGACAGAGTGAAAATTGCTGAAAAGTGTCTTGTTGTTACACAATGACCCTGAACAAGCCCATGAAATCTAAATTTCAAAGCACCATCTTGTACTGTAGTATCTTCCCTGCGTGGACTAGAGGGAGTCAAGTCCTCATTCCTAATAGTATGTCTATCTCAATACAGCACACATGTCAGCAACAAAATTTCCCATAGTTCTCAGTCATATTTTAGTCATACTTATTGTCTGTTCTACAGCAAGCAGATTTAATATAAAAATTCAAATAATAAGAGAAGCAAATCCCTGAGAGAAATTAACATACACAATTCATTTCCTAACAGATTAGGTTCTGTAAGATCAAGATCACCAAGTTTTTTTTTCCTGAAACAACTTCCTGTATATTTCCATCCAGCAGTTTGTTTAAAAAGACTTTAAATTCCCTGGGAAGGATGTCCCCAGATAGGTTGCTAAAGATGGGATATCACACAGGAGGGCTTTATGAGAAATGTGTACTGCGTTCACCAGAAAACACAATCTTAGGCTGTGGTTGCCAACAGGAAAGAGAGCAGCAAGCAGGGAAAAGAAAAAAGAAGTTACCTAATTTTATTTTACACTTCAGAAAAAAAAAAAAAAAGTTAGTTGTAAAAGATATTTATCACTTTTAGCAGAGAAACATTGTTTTCTATGAGATTGAGATACTGAGTGAAAGCATTTAGGTTGGAGTATAAATTTAATGAAAAAGCCAAGGATCAATTGCATAATAATACTTTATTTCACTTTACAAGATAAACAGTAATTCTGTAGGAAATAGTCATGGATGAAACAAGTCACTGGCATCATGTTTGCTTCTGCTTGAAATTTTTTTATACAGGTCTTGTTGGTTTTTCATTACAGTTGAGGTGTATTTAGTTAAGGTTCATAACTGTAGGAAAATTCTTCCATTTCTCACATAAAGTCAAACTTGTCTCCAGGCAAGAAGGAAGAAGAAGGATTCTGAGCCTTTCAAGTCTCTTCAGTTTCTTAGATCAATGACTTAAGTGGGATCTAAGCAGCACTCTGGCCTCATGCCACTTCACCCAAGTGTTAACTTTACCAACGTGTGATGGTCTCGATTACAATCCAAACACTCCTACCCTACTACATAAATACACTAGAATAACAGGTAGTTTGGGAATTATTTTGTCCAATCCTGTTTTATAATGACTCATGCTGTGTCTACCTTCTCACAAAAGGAAGTTAGAGATATTTTATGGTAAGTTTAAAATACGCACATGTACTAGCTTGGACATTTTAGAGGATAAAGTAAAATTTCTTTTTTTTTTTTCTAAACCAGGTTTTAAAGTGATCTAAATTGGCATTGTTACTACAAGCAGAGGATATTTCTTCAAACATTCAGAATCATTAGGCAATTCACCTAATTTGAATGGATTTATCTTTCACATCCCCAAATCATGTAATAACCACTGTTCAATCACTAGTAATGCTGAGTCCACAAGAAAGTGGCTTGTAAGTCTCTTAAACATCGATAGATAGTCTCTAAATTAATTTGTATGGACTTTCTAATCGTTACACAGTACATGTGCTCTCCTAACAAATACTGTCTCCCCATGACCCATGAATCTCAACAATTAATGACACTGTAACAGAATGAACCAGACTACTCCTCAGATTTATGAGTGGCTGAGGTCACTTGGTCTGTTCAGCCTGGAGGAGACTGAGGGGAGACCTCACTGCAGTTACAACTTCCTTGTGAGGGAAGAGAAGGGGCAGGTCTGATCTCTTCTCTCTGCTGACCAATGACAGGAGTTGAAGAAACAGCATCAAACTGAGTTGAGAAAGGTTTAGGTTGGATATATGGGAAAAGCTCTTGCCCCTGTGTGTGATTGGGCACTGGAAGAGGCTCCCCAGGGAACTGGTCACAGGACCAAGCCCGACAGAGCTCAAGATGCTACGATGCTCTCAGGCCCACAGTGTGACTCTTGGGGTGTCCCATGCAGGTCCAGGAGTTGGACTTTGATGATCCTGATGAGCGCCTTACAGTTCAGTACATATTATATGACCTTCTATGACTCTGAGTGCAACCCAGACTCAATCAGCAGGGATATCAATGCACTGGGGGAAAACCATGCCTTGGCATCCCTTCCTATTTGACTTCTATTGATGCAATATCCTGGAACCTCTAATCCTTCTACAAAAACTCAAATGGCTGCTGACCTTGAAGGAAAATTCCAAATAACCTAAAACACTTCTCAGAAAGATAAGCTGCTGCAAAAATATTTTTCTTGCCCTTTTTCCTCTAGCAGGACTTTTCATAAAAAGCAAAACAAAGTACTAGGCCTAGGCCCTCAGTGATGCAACACCATGAGATCTGGAAAAGGGCCATAGCATGAAAGCAAATGTTGACACTCCAGTTTATATTTATCCAGTTGGAGGATGACCCAAGGAACTAGGTACAAGGCAAAGCTCAACATCTTGAAAATTAATTACAGCCATGGATAAATCATGTCGTTTTTCACAAATGAATTGTACATTATGTAAAAATACGGTTAAGGCAACAGATGTCTGCTCTTACTTTTTTCCTTAACTTGAAACATTCAAAAGGACACATGCTCCAGGATTCAACAAAACTTGGGTCCCTACTGCAGCTGTTTCCAGCTTTCCCCACCTAGCTGCTATTAATTACATGGTTTTTCAGAAATTTCTGAGCACCTATTTTCACAAAATACACAAAAACTCCATTATTTTTGAGACATTTACAGCTCTGTTAATTTTGATGTTGATCTACAGGTTAAATGTTACTTGGGTAGAGGAAGGAAGTAGGAAATGGGAAAAAACTACTCAGTGTAACTTCTTACAAAAAAAAAGAAATGAGACCAAACCTGGAAGCTCATCAAAATTAACTGCTAATTTATACAGACATTTGAGGGAAAAAAAGGAAAGAAATTCAGCTCCTCAGTCAATAAATTTTTCTAAGTGTATTTTCAGACATCCAAGATGTGACAGATATAGAGAGCAGAAGTGACCTCTAGTGAAGAAGTGGACAGACATGAAATAAATTTGTAAGACGTAAGAAAGCAGAAAATATAGAAGGACTGAAAAATATTATTTAACTTAAACAAAGCCATACAATTAATCCTTACAGCAGATGTTTGTATGTATTTGAATACCTCCCACACACTTCAAAGTGTTAATTCAACATAATATTGTTTATATAAAATAAGTGTAAGGAAATTGCTTAACAGGTTTTTATTCCTGTACAGTAAGCACTAAGTGTAGGAATAGAAAACCCTGCCAGAGGCTGGGCCACTGTTGTAGCTGTAGAAGACAAGTTATTAGCACCACAAACCCAACACAGTGATAGCACTAAAGCAACAATGCACATTCCCCTCTGGAACAGATTTAACAGCAAAGGACACACTTTAAAAGTGTTGTAACTGCCTTGCACAGCAGCTCTAGTGTGGAGATAGTACAATTTTACCATGATTTCCTGATCTTTTAAATAAGATCAGGAATATATTTAGGCTATCTCTTTTTAGTGGGGAATTAAGCTTGTGGTAACAGCAATGCAACCATGGCCTACTGACAGCTGACTCATACAAAAAAGGTCATGAAACAAACTGGTCCTACAGAGAAAATCAAGTCAGTCATGTTACTAGAAAAAATTACTTTTACTGTGTGGTTAAGATCTTAGATGAATGAGCTGGCATTATTTATGTTTATCTTAAATAAATCTAGGTGGAGAGAATATAATCATTTATATTGTTAGATACTTAAAACTTCTACTCTAAGTGGGATTTCAGCAAGGTGTCATCAGCCAGAGGTTATTTTAAAAACAATAGAGTTGTAAACAAATCTGCTCAACACTTTCAGAATTAATGCAGATTTATTAGCACATCATCTCCACGTATGTGTCATTAGTGTTGAAAATCTACCACATTTCCTACATCTGGATATATCGATAGCCTACCACCAAACATGGGTAGAAACATATGTGTGCTTCAAGTCTTCAGCACTATTACCCAGAAAATAATATTTGGGAGAATTTTTTCCTTCTTACCATTTTAATGCTGTATTGGTTGTCAAAGGAAACTAAATTCTAATAAGTATTTTTACACTCTATTTCATTGCATCGATTCCTCTCTCTCTCTCACAGGCATAAAAGCAGAGACACATACCACTTGGAATACACTCTCAGTATTATAATGGTTCCAATCTAATTTAACTCAAAATTTGAGGGATATCCCAGCTTTGCAATAATGAGTCTGAAGCAGAAGTAAGAGGAAGAAAAAGGAAGAAAAAGGAAAAAAAAGGAAGAAAAAGGAAGACAAAGGAAAACAAAGGAAGACAAAATAAGTCCTTTCACTGTAATGAACTATTACAATTTTAACTTCATCATGAGTTTCCTGTATGAAAGAGCTGGTACTCCAAGTCACCAGAAGACTGTTGATGTCAAATATGCACAAGATAATTAAAAAAAAAAAAGTTAGGAATTTTCAGATTATAAAACTTCTCAGTTAAACTCAATCTAAACTGAAAATAAACACTAGTACTAATCCAGATGAGGGAATTCAGTGTCTGAAGCAGACAAAAATTTATTTTTAATTACCCTGCATGCATAATACCCATATATGCTTAGCATATATTTCTAGCATTGAGGTGTCTCAGTAAGAAAGAACATCTAGGTTATAAAACAATGTGGCTGACTATTCCACTTGCTGTGTTCAGAAGTGCACATTCACTCACAAGCCTTAGAGATATCAAATTCAATGCAACCTAGGAAAGATCACAGAATCATAAAATAGCCAGTGTTGGAAGGGATCTTAAAGATCATCTCTTTCCAACTCCCATACTGTGGGCAGAGCCACCTTCTGCTTGCCTAGGTTTCTCAGAGCTGTATCCAAACTGGCCTTCCAGGGATGGGGCATCCACAACTTCTCTGGGCAACCTGTTCCTGTGCTTCACCACCTTCACAGTAAACAATTTTTTTCCTACTATCTAATATTTTACTTTCAAGTGATTTCCTCTTTTTCTGTCACTTATGTCCTTGTAAATAGTTTCCCTCCACCTTTCTCATAGGGTCCCTTCGGGTACTGAAAGGATATTTCCAGGTTTCTGAAGTAAATCTACAATCTCCTCATTGTCAGGACTATTGAATTTTCATTCTTCTGATGCCTCAGGTTCATATCCCAGTATGTCACAAGGAACAGTCATTATGAATTAAAAGTATGATTTCACTTAAAATTTTAAAAGAAAATTGACAGAGAAACTGTATGTATGGATAAAGTCCTGTACACATACAGAAGTCAGCTTCTGTATGTGTACAGGATTTGAATTGCAGAATTTTTATATTACGAATTTTAAAAAATTAAATAAATAGAAGATGTTGTTGTCAATTCCAGTGCTATTTAAGACAAAATTGCATGAATCCAATGTGATTTCGTACAAGAAAAGCCCTAAAAAAGGGGTACTTAGTTACTGCTCTTGAGACTCAGGTACCTCAACACGCCTAGCTGAGTGGCCTATTCATGAAATTCACTACCATCCCTGGTCTTTTATTAGGGATACATTAACCTCTAAGTTTAGACAGAAAAATACCTTTTTTCTGTTAGCTTTTCTGACAATGTAGCAAATGTAGAGAAATATTGTGTTAAAAACAAGAAAAGCATCCTTGCCAGAAGAAAAAATTTTCAATGATAGGCATCTCTTTCACTTCTCAGTGCATTTTTCCAGCTGTCCAGGCTTTGTCCTTCAGCCCACCTACGAAACAGTTAAAACATCAGGCTATAAGGAAACAGCTTTCATACAGAGATGTTTCACTGAGAATGCCACAGCAATATATGAGTCATTTTTTTCATAGTGGGCATGTACTGCTCTGTCTTTATAGAGACATTTTTTTAATTCGGAACATAAATTAAATTAAATATTTATGCCAGAGCTGTCAAAAGAAAGACAAATAGGACTGGAAAACAATTCTCTTAACGAAGTTCAATCACTGTAATGCACACTGTTGTCAAAGGGTAAGTGCAAGTTAATTTTTTCTTTAAAAGTTTTTCTCTGTTTTTCCTGACAGTCATGTCAGGAAAAAAATGATAGTTTGAAAGGTGATATATTCAGAGCATAATACTGTGCTCAGCTAAAGTGAATATAATTTCTTTTCCCTTTGCCAACATCAGCAGCTGGTGAGTTCTTGAGGCTATTTATTTATGTTTACTAGTTAGTTTGGAGGAAGGTAGTTTCATTAATATATATTTTTAAGCACAAACAGATTGACCTACACAAAAGAGAGTTATCTTTTTTTTTATTTATTTAACTGCAGACATACAAAGGAAATGGGCAATAACTTAAGAATAGCCAACCATGGTACCTCAATATCCTGTTTATCTTACTCAGGTACAAAACTTTCTTGATCATCAGCAGGCAGAACAAAAAACTGTGTGTTCTGAAACTCAGATTTTCAGCTATAGGGAAACACTCTAAGAATTTTAAGAACCTGCTTTTTAGCACAGCTAGTGTCATTTCTGTCTCCCACACTGCCAGCTTCTCTTCCTCTCAACACTATTTTAATACCTGGTAAGAGAGATTGATAACACTTGGCAGGACCAAAGCTAAATGGCCTCATTCAATTTCTTGGAAGTATGTAGAAAAATTGCTGAAATCCCTGAACTCCTAGGTCAGTGGCAAATTCCTGAAAAGCAGCGTACAGTAGTGCCACAAAATGTAATTTTAATGTTTCTTTATATGTCAAGTCCTCCTAAGCCTTATCAACTCAGTTTAATGACCTTTTCCAAATCTTTTCTCAATGAACTCGTGTGACATGTGAATAAGGGTGGATTGTATAGTTTAGAGCAAAGGACTGGCCTAGTTTAAAATAAAAAATTGCATAACTGCATTCCAACTGCACACCTTTCTGGTCTTTGTTTCCTTGATGACCCCCAGTTATCTCTTCTTTGTGCCTTGTTTTCCCATTTTTAAGCAACATCAATGTCTTGTTTGACACAGTTTGATCAATAATACTGTATAAAGAACTTGCAGCCTACATTCACTTCTGAAGGTTTTCAAACTCCAGTAGAAATATTGAAAGATAAGTAAAAATACGGATCTACATTCCAGTCCCATTGTGAAATCTCCTAGTGCCTTTTAGTCCACTCTCTGCAATATTATATATATAACAAAATCTCTCATGTATGCACAGTGTGATTTTAGCTGGCTCTTAACAAAAAGACCCCTGAGCTGAGAACATGGGAAATAAAAACAGATACATTAGACCTATGAAGCCAATCACCAACTGGTCTAAATTATCACCACGAAATTCCTTCTTCTGGAAATCACTTTTCAACCTGCTATGTTGTCTGATTCATCACAGTACAATGCCAGTCAGTTATACTTTACACTGAACAGAATTTTCTACAGATGAAAATCCTGAGTCCTACAACTCAAATATCAGCTGGAATCTTGAAAACAGTCCATTTTTTTTTAGTAATCAAACACATATATTTCTGCAAGAATTGTTGTCAATTATTTTTCATAGAATATCAAATACTACTTTCAAAGGTCAATATAAAGTTTGCAGAATACAATACATTTGCCTTACCAAAAGAAAGAGAAATTTCCCAGTGGGAAAATTCCACATATAACCTTTTTTCTCAACAACAGAAAAAGTCAGAAACCTCTGAAATCTGCTGAAGAATATAAGAAAGAGATGCCTTAGGCAAATATTAGGGAAAACATACATGTAAGTAGAATGAAGACCATCCACATATTGTTGCCTTCCTCTCTTAATTTTTCCTTTTAGGTGGAATTCATGAAATCTGCTACCTATGAAAACTCATCACTTTTCAATGCAAAAAACACCCTTTAGGCTGATGAGTAGTGGAGGTTCTGTACTGTACTAATGGTCAGTCACTTGCTAAGCATACCAAAAGGGCACTAGGTTTTGGGTGAATTTCTTCATTGTGTTGGACCCTTTAAAGCTTATTTAGAAATTAAATCACATATTTCACAATTGTCTTGATAATCCAAGGTATCATATCCTTCCCAATAAGGTTAAATAAGTATATATACATATATACTTATTTAAATTCCTGTAGTCCGCATATTTTGCTTTCCATGCTCAGCAATACCTACATGAAAGGGAGGTCTTAGTGAAGTCAGTGCAGCATTAGAACAGAGCAGACATCTGAATTTTGAGCAAGTGCCTGCACTTTTATTTATATACATATCACACTGCCTGAGAACACACCTGCTAATGATTCAATGAGTTTCAATGCTCACCTCATTTGATATCACAGGTGAATAAATGAAAGCTTTACTGAGCTTTGATGTCTTATACCTTCACTGACAGCACTGGATAAGCCTGAAGAGATTGTAAGTGTCATTTAGAAATTCAGTATAATATAAAACAGTGTTGAGGCTTTTTTTTCCCTTCTGGGGTATTGCTTTCTCTGCCAATGCAGTGAGATCTGCTTATCTAATCTGACTCAGGACTCATGCATCTGCAATCTAGCAGCAACACTAGAACTAGTTTGCAACTTCAGCTTTTCTTCCCTCCTTTGAATAATATGTATAGCACAGAAATTTAAGTTGACTTTTTTTGTGATCTGTCCCTTGAGATGGATTAACACCTGTTTTTCATCAGACACTTGGCAAATTTTGAAAAATGGGCTAAAAGAGACATATACAAATACCAGCTTTGTGAAACAAGTATTGTGAGTCCCAGACCTGAGACCTATTGTTTCCCTGGACCAACCTGAATACAGTTTAATGTTTCTCTGGTAAACATGCTTAGCCAAGTCATACAGAACTGAATAGTTGCTCACCTGAAAACCCAGTCCTAAGCAAATAGTTTCGCCCCCGCTTTAGGATATCCAGCTGCAAGCCACTTATAGATTGTAATAAAATGGGAAGCAGGTTATTCTGTTGCCCAACCCTGCCAGTAGTTTCTGCCCCAACCCTGTTTTCCTTTACTGGGACATAACAGAGTCAATGGGCCCTTTGCACACTCAGAGAACTTGACCACCCCTGTTCTGGTCAAAACAGAGCACGACCTTGGGAACTAACCAAAAATCACTCCCAGGACATGAACCTAAACAAGGTTTATGCGCAGTGTCCTGAAAGGAGCTGGATGTCTTGGACTGATGTAAGGATACTGCCATCATGTCTGTAAAAGGAGAGATTTCTTGTGTGTTTAGTGCACACTCAGCTATGTCATCACTGGCCTGTATCTACTGACCTGTCTTTTAAGGAAAGTAAAGTATTTGAGACTTGGTGGAAGCACTGTCTGGCCTCTCTTCTAGCCATACTTACAAAGAGGAAACAGGGGAAGAGAGAGTGTCCAGAGGACAAAAATGTCTTTAGAAATATGTTCTCAGAGCAGAGGATGGAAGCACCAGCCCTGAAAATGGAGATAAGTAATAATGAGTTTAACATTCCTGAACTTTTTAGACAATGAAGAAATGAAAAAGATTTAGTCCACTACAGAATTAAGATAGCAAAAACTGGAAGAAACTCTCTTTGACTTTCTTCTTTCTGAATAGAAAATCTTTGTTACTCTATTGCCACCACACTTACTCTAGAAAGGCTGTCACAAGCCTGTAAGTAGATTTCCATTTCAAAACAGATATCCAAGCCCTATTAGGCATGATTTGTGATCAGGGCTGGTACAGAGACCCTTAAAATGAGGCCAGGTAAACTGCACACATCTACTCCAAAAGCATGAAAAAGCTCCAGTCAGGAAGAGGAGATCAGGAAGAGAATAAAATATACCATATCATGACCTTGGGAAAGATGATTTGAATTTGCAGTGGTGGTAGAATTTAACCCAAAATAGCTTAACACCAGTTATACAGAATCATCATTATGGGAAACATTTTTTTTTAATATTAACATTTGATTAAATGAGCAATTCTTGAACAAAATATTCAACCCTGTCAGAAGGCAAAAGAAGTGATGGAAAATTAAAGGCATAAAAATGGCTTACCAAGGATTTTTTATATGGCTATACATTAAAGAAGAAGGTAACAAGACAGCTTTGAAGGATATGTTAAAAAGCCATGTCAGTTGCATTCCAGAGAATGAGAGAAAAAGTGGTGACAGAATGCAAATGGAGAGAGAAAAAAGATGATGTATCAGTGGCAGAGTATATTTGTTTGGGTTTGGGTTTTTTTGGTAGAAATTGGGGTTTTTATTTTAAAAAATACTTATTTTATTGTTATACTGATAACCTAGTTTAAATGTTAATGTTTGAGTACATATCTCCTCATGCAAGATATAATTCATTATAATTACAGCAACAATCATACATAAATGGAAAATCAGCCCTTAAATCAGTAAATCAGTTTTTAGTAAAACACAGCCACTGTACAAAATATGAGAGAGGTATTTGTTTAATGGTCAACATACAAACACTTTGTTTGCAAATCAGTATTTGATGTTATCTGAGCATGCAAGTTTTTCCTTAGTTACATTTCATCAATAGTGGTCATGCACATTCAAAATGGAAAAATGTCTACTCTCCATATTAGTATTTTTAGCAAGTAATACAAAAGCATAGAAGTAAAAAAAAAAAAAGCCATTTTTATCTTATGAGTTAAACTATCATACTTTTTTTCAGTTTCCCTCCTCCTCTGTTTTCTTACCTAAAGTAAGACACATCTCTTGGGCTTGTAGATCTCTGTATTGATTTTTTAATAATAAAAGTTTATATCACAATAAAAGTTCAATTTATCATTATATATGTTAAGAAATGATTCACTAGTAAAATTCCATATATTCTTTGCTACCCTTTAAATTAAATTCATATATCTCTTCTCCAAATTCTCTAACACTGTATTTATCATTATAATGACCATGACATGACCTTGACAGTTGTCATGCCAGACTCAAGACTTATATAACAGTATCTAAATCACACCCTGCTACCCACTAAAAAAAAAAGGGGGGGGGGGGGAGGAAGTCCATTAATGAAATATTGTAGTAAGTAGAAATAACTTAAAACACTAACTGATCTTGTTTTAATTGCATAACAGAAGATTTTTTGGAAGTTAATGGTTGTCAGCTCAAATGAATCTCAAAATATACAGTTTTGTCTTTATGAGTATTTCAGGTCTTTCTGAGCATTTCAGTTCTTAGTTCAAGTCTTGTGGTTGCATATTCACCTTCAGCGAGGGTGTAGATGTGACTGCTGACATCCTGAGGCCTGTCTGAACAGCTGATCTTTAGCCTCAGCAATAATAAAAGAGTGAGATAGTCAGCAGAGCCCGACTCAATGTGTGAGGCAGAAGCAGCACCAGCCTCTTCTCACATCAAGACTATGTCTTCTTGTTAGATATAATCTCACTAGTTGTAATTAAGAGCCAGGAGAACATAAACTGACCGTTAATGTAATCTTTCATATAATTCTGATTATTTGCTGACAATTAATAAAGAACTTAATGAGGTTTTTCTTGAAGGACAGTAACTCTAAAATCTCCTCAAACGTACCTGCTCAACATTAAATCTATATAAAAATTACCAAGCCAATCATATCCTAACAGAAGCAGCAACTTTTTCTTTTTCAGAATGGCTGTGAGTTGTGATGTTCTGCAACCTTTAATTGATTACCACTAACAAAGAGAATAAGAACATTTTTTAAAAAGTTAGATGTAGAAAACCATCCCTTTGTTGAGGACTATAGATATTAGAATATTGCTCTGAAATTTTATTATTTAAAATGGGTGCTAAGATGCATCTTTCTTATTGCTTAAATACCCAAGGATCCATAATCACATAACACAATAAACTATTTGCAGTTCTAACATACAAGCCAGAAGGTTGGCAAATCACTACAGAAGTTTGGTACTTGGCTTATTTTGATGTCATTCAAATTCCCTCATCTCCAACAATAGAGTTTATTTCTAATAAGTACAAATATTGCCATGTGAGAAAAGGTTTAACTGCTTTATCAGACAGCAGTTTCACTGATGTTCATACAGGAGCTGTGTATGAATCTCTAAGTCACTGGTAGCGAACAGCTGTTAAGCTAATCACACAAAATTAGTTTGCAGTTCATAGTGGGCATATGCTAACAGCATAAAAATCACACTAAAATGGGCAAATAGATGCCTTGTTTGATGGCCATCTGAGAAGCCCATGGTGGGACAGCTATTTGAGAAACATAAAATCTATTATGATGCAATAAATGTTGAGTAAATTATGACAATCACAACTTTCCTATTTTTACAAAAAAGAGCACTAGAAAAGAAGAAAATCTTTTGCAGAACTGTGATTGTCAAGAGGAGAATACAGCTGCCTTGACAACTGTGGCATGAAGTTTGTGTTCATTACATTTCTGTCAGAATCCAAGCTCTAAATGTAAAAATTATATGGCAATTTTCTTTTCCCTTTCTCAACAAATACATGTGCTTTTCCTGGAACTCAGTAAACAGAGCAATTTTAATCTGCATGCATAGACTGCAAGAGTGCAGTGCAGACACTAAGACTGATGAACGTTAAGTAAACAAAAGAGGCTGGTTAGAAGGCATGCACACACCAGATAAGGAATTAATGATCTGAGGAAATATGGCACTGTTCCTATTAAGGCTTTGAAACATATTTTTTATTACTCTCTACTCTGCAGACATCTCAGTATGAGGCTGTGATGCTTTTGCATCAAGGGGTGATTCAGATTTTATTTGTTAATGAAATAGCACACTGTGCTAGGCACAAATGCTGTGCCTAGCTGCCCAGAGCAGTGCCCAAACAGGTAATGCAAGCTCAGTAGTGCAGAATCCAAACTTACTAACCTTCCTTAAAAAGATCAATTAACAGGTAGCTCTTTCATGATCATTTTCATCTACAACCAAAGCTGTGTTTCCTAAGACTATGGAGATTAATCAAATACCCAATTTTCAAATCTAGTCAGGTATTATTTATTGCTAAATTTTCTGTCTTAAGGTGAAAAATTATGAATTTTACACTGAAAATTTATGGTATACATGATTTACTATTCAAATTTAAGGAATTACATAAGAACATTCATTTAAAAGCAGAATAATGTTATAACTAATATCAACCTCTGTGTTACAGACTGAACCTCTTTCAACATAGAATAAAAAGTGATCTCTAAGCACATGACACAAATAATCAAATGGGACATTTACCTTCTAACGCTATACTTTAATATATTTAACATAAGGTAATACACTGACTCATATGACTGATAGGAAAGAAACTGTGCTGGTAATCAGTAATTTAGAATTGCAGGAGGACTTCCAAGTTTCAAGATTATGAAAAGTAAGGATAGTCATGTAACTGGATCATATAAGATTCCTATTCCTAACTGCTTTTCACACCTGTGTTCTGTCTCTCTCTAGGTTGAATCACATTTAAAAATGGGTATTATTGTGACTGATCCTCCTTATTTGCAAGCATCCCATCTTCAGCACTTGGTCCTGTGGAATATCTGTATCTGTTCCACCAAAAAATCACAGCTATGGACACCTTGATGCACAGACCACAGCTATTGGCCACTTAATTTCCAAAGTCCACCCAAAAGCTACTGAACCTAATTGCAATTTTTTGCAGCTGAGGTGAATGGTAGGCCTGAATTGTGACAAAGCAGGGTGAGAATAGAGATAATTGTTTGTACTTATGTGGTTGTTTGTAGTAATAGACCTACAATAAGTATTTTCCTTTACACAATTGCATGAACAACATGACATTTATAGTACAGAAAAACAACTACTCAGAAGTTGCAAGAATATAATTTGCCCTCAATTCCATATAAATAATGTCTAAAGAGAATTACCAGAAAGAAGCTGACATTAATCCAAACATCCAAATGATGAAGATAAGGAAACACAGAAAGAAGTAATAAAAGCATCAAAAATATTTACAGGCCAATATTATAAGGCAGGATCAGAAAAGGTCAAGGAAAACTGCAAAAAAATCTTTAAAAATACCCAGGCAAACCTCCAGATTTAACTGCAACAATGGAAGAAAGATGGTGAAAACATAATTGGAAAGGAAAATAAATTATATAATACAATTTGGGAAAGAAATGCCAAATGCCAGAAAAAAAAAAAAAAATCATAGATAATGACCAAAGGAAAAGATGGAAAAATATTATATGGAGGGATCAAAACATTTTCAAAGGTCTTTTAATCCCTCAGAAGACACAGGTCCTCAGAACTGAAAGCTTATCTATGATAAGTGGATATTTTGATTAAAAGTATCATTAATTACACATTGAATAATAGATTCTCTGTGACACAGTTTTGCTAAAAACAGACTCATACCAGCTGTAGGTATTGTGTAGGAGGAACAATTGAAAAGATAAAGTTATTTTCTCAGGCACTCTTGACTTTTTAGTCTTGCAGTCTTTTCTCTACAAAGCTTATATATGGAGTGGTCTCTTTCCCACACCCACTGGCATGATGCTCAGGGTTCCACTTCATTGTAAAAGGCAAATGCCTCCCCTGTCTAAATTCTACTGCTCTCCTCCCATGGTGCTTGCTGTAGCACCCCTACTGAAACAACAATAAAGACCGTGCTACAGGCCAGATTAGTCCAGAAACACCAGTTAATTGTGCTTCCAATACGTCTGTGACAGGAATTGCAGCCCATGTCTTGCAAAGTAGAATAAATTACATGTTTAGTTATTTGAGGTGTTCGCATTTACTCCCATGACAGAAGAATAACATACAGAATTGTGAAGACAGGGTGTCCTATGAAGACCAGCTAAAAGAATTGAGGCTGTTCAGTCTGGAGAAAAGAAGGCTTTAACACCTTGCAGTACCTAGAGTGGGCCACAAGACAGCTGGAGAGGGGTTTTTTACAAGGGTATGTAGTGATAGGACAAGAGGAATGGCTTCTAACTGACAGAGCAGTACATTAAGCCTGCATATTAGGAAGAAATTCTTCACTGTATGAGTGGTGAGGCACTGGCACAGGTTGCGCAGAGAAGTTGTGGATGCTCCATCCCTGGAACTGTTCAAGTCCACGCTGTCTGCAGCTCTCAGCAACCTGACCTAGTGCAAGGTGGTCCTGCCCATGCCTGGCCCGGGGGTTGGAGCTGGATGATGTTTAAGACCACTTCCAGCCCAAGCCCATCTTTGATTCCATGATCTTGAGAGGCCGAAATCTGTCTTTGAGGATAATTAAATTTCAAAGTTCAAGAGACACATCCAGGAACTTATGTATCTAACCTTAAATTAAAAGTGCCTTTTATGTTGCCATATAAAGAGGCCTAAGAATAGTCAATTTCTTTGCTGTTCCCTTCAAAAGTTATGGGTCTCTCACTCTGCTACCACAAATGACCAAAACAACTCTGTATTCCTCTGAAATACAAGAAACCGTAGGTCACTCAAAATTCCATTTTGTTTTCCTTTTGGTCTGACATCTTTCAGAAGATCACACAAATCTGGAAGAACATCGTAATTTTGGCAAAAAATAGGATAAATGTAACACATTATTATGTATGTGTTTATTTAAGAGTGGCAAACCACGTAATTTTTCTTTTAAATTAGTGAAAATGGTTATGCATGAGAAATGCTTAATTACTTTACCATATTTTTTCTAAGAACACAGCAATTGCAGTTGCAGCTTGAAAACTATATAGGTATTGCAACTGGAGCTTCTGAGGCTCAGAGTCCTGGCAAAGAAACTTACAAACTGCACTTCTATGAATAGATAGATCAAAACTGATATGAAATTGTTGGGATTTCACCCCAGCCAGCAGCCAAGCCTCAGCAGCTGCTCTTAGTTCCCCACCAGTGGGACTTCTGATTCTCTCTTCCCACAGAGAGAATCAGAAGGGTAAAAGCCAGAAAACTCATAGGTTGGGATAAAAAGTTTCATAGGAAAAGCAAAAGCTAGATGTGTAGGCAAAGCAAAACAAGGAATTCATTCACTGTTTCCCAGTGAATGGGCAGGCAGGTGTTCATCCAATTCCAGGAGAGCAGGGTCCTATCAGCTGTAGCGATGACTTGGGCAGACAAACATCCTCACTGCAAGTGTGCACCCCTTCCTTATTCTGCCCCCTACTTTGTTTACTAAACATGATGTCAGATGGTCTGGAAATCCCTTTGGTCAGCTGGGGTCACCTGTCCCAGCTGTGCCTCCTCCCTAGCTCCCATACACCCCCAAACTCCCTCACCACTGTGGCAGGACAAAAAAAGAAGCAAAGGCCTTGGCTCTGTGTGTGTCCTGCTCACCACCAACAAAAACATCTCTACATTATCAGCCCTGTGTTCAGCACAAATGCAAAACACAGCCCTACAGTAGTCACTGTGAAGAAAATTAACTCTACCCCAGCCAAAACCAGTACAGAAACACAGACAATGTTTCGTAAGGTATTCTGCATGACCCAGAAAATACATCTTTTCCCATATTTTTTTCATTTCTGTCTGGTGATTCTTTACAAGATTCAAGTGTTGAACTTCTTATCCCTGCTCCAGACTTTATGCTGTAACTCAACAACTATTCCCCTAACAATTCAAAGCCTGTAAAAAAGGTAGGTGATAAATTCCCTAGAATGGAAAAGAAATTAGGGGCTTAATAAGGTATTCCATTTTCTTTTCAACATTTTTTATCATTTCACAGTGTCTGATTTCTCATTAGCAGTCAAATACAAGTTATAGAAGACTATATCTCTCAGATGAGGAAAATGTTTCAGCTCTCCAGCTGGAAAGAACTTCGGGCATTCAGAGGTGGCACTGAAAATTAAATTGTGTAGTTTTGAAACATGAATGAAGAAAGAGAAATTTAGGGATGACAAAATATATTCTACTGCAGACTTTAAGGAGATTGTTTTTGTCATTTTGTGAAAGCAAACTACTGTCACTAAAGAGGTAATAGAAAAATATAGGAGGTGAAATCAAATAGTAGAGAAATGAGAAATGCTGAGAGAATCACAGAAACCTATGACATAGAAATACTTTGAAAGAGGGGAGAGGCAAATTAGAAGGGCAACTAAGGGAAAAAATGAGTATTTCTCATTCATACACTTATCTACTTGAACATGCAGAAAATTAGAAGTATAGAATGAGTTCTCCAGGGTTCTGCTTTTGTTACTGCCACCAAGATTCTAATACCCCGTCTAATCCTGATGTCCTTCTCAGATGGACTAGGAGAGAGTGAGGAAGGGGACAAAAGGACCCACACACTACTGAGGCAGGAGCACTGGGGCTCTGCCCACCTGGCAGCAATGCCAGTGGAGCTGGGAGAAACTGTATGCAGAGGCTGAGCAAGGTCAGACAGACTGGAGATTAAGGGAAGATTTTTCCCCACAGGGCAGTGGGAACAGGGCTGACGCCTTCCTGGTAAGGTTTCCAGCCCTCACAGGATAAAGTCCTGAGTCCAGATCTTGCCTCATGGCTGAGCTTGCTCCAGGCAGTGGCCAGACTGGAGACTTCCTAAGGTCCTGAGTTATCCAGTGGCACTGTGTGGTGGGCCACACACTAGCAGGGAGCAGGACTGAAAAACACGTACTTTGTGCTTCATAAGGAAACATCCAAGGGACTCTCAACTAAATTATTTCCAAAACTGAAGTTTGCTGACTGAAGATGACAGAGAATGAGCAGTTCCGTTTTCCAGCAACTCTTTGACCATGGTGTAAACTTGAAAAATCAGGAATTAAAGTGAAAAATACCAGCTGGAAATTAAGTTGGATGTATGTGGGGAGGAAGTACATCTGAAGCAAGGAATAACATTTCTCTCAGCAATCAAGAAGGTAAAGAAACATTTGAACATCATCATGAATCTGGACTAGCCAGGCATAGGTCAACTGATTAGAATTTTTCCTCTTTATAGCTCTATCAACAATCAGTACTCAGTAACATTATGGGATCAAAAGTTTTGGAGTTTCAGAATTAAAAATGTGTTAGGGAAGTGGATGAAGTTCTCTTGAAGCTGGAATAGAATTCAGCAAATTGTTTAAGCCAAAGAGAATGTGGAAATAAGCAGAAAACTAGTAGGAGGATTGAAAATATGCTCAAGTGACCTTGCAGCTGGAAATAACCCTTGATAAACCTGTTTGAAAAGCAGACTGGTGATTCCTTAGCACAGACCGAGTTTAACTCTGTCTGCGTCTCTGCTTGTGCCCCTTCCCGACTGCTGCTTCAGGGATCCCCAGTTATCAAGGTAACAGGTACAAGTTTGCTCTTTGTGTTTTAGCCAGGGGTTTGTGGTTCTCCAAGCTGTCTGCCTGTGCCAACTCAGAGTCACCAGAGAAGAAAAGCTCTATTATTCAAACTGTGCTTCAAACCAAATCTCTGATCTGAGTTTGTTCAAGCACAGACCTGCTTACTGACATTCACTGGTTGCTGAAATGAGGACTGATACTCTGAATAAGTGTTTCAGGATTATGAAGTGGTAATCACTGCTACATCTTCTCTGGCTTTACAAAGAAGAACCTCCAAGTGTCTTCTGATTAATCTAATGTAGGTTCATATTGATTATTAAAATCTAATTGGTCCTTTAAGGCCTCCAAGGAGTGAGAAAACCCTTACCCCTGACACTGTAAAACAGGTATTAGTGCAGAATGTTGAGATGCATTTTACTGAGACAGTTTGGTTTTATTATTGGAAATAAAATCTTCTTTTAATAAATTTTATGTTTTGTGCTCACTGGTTCAATATCTGCCTTTCTAAAGCTGTCTTATCCCCTGAGGTATTCAATAGGCTAGGTCCTTACAAGGTGGGCTAAAATATCTTTTAAAAAAAGTCTCTAGCTACTCCATTTATTTAGGCAGTGTTTTTTGCTTTCTTGACTCAGAATGAGCCTGCTTTTTTAAGGCACTGTTTTTGGTTTCTTGCAAAACCAAATTTTATTTATTTCTATTCTTCAAGAAATGAAACTTTTCCTATTAATACAAATGAACTGGATTTGTGGGTGGGCTCTGGGTTGTTTTTTTGGCTGTGGTTTAATCTTTTTTTCCTGTTGCTGTTTATAGAATTACCTTTTACAGATAGTTATCATGGGGAGTTTTCAATGGTGCAGTATCTGAAAAGCTTTTGACTGCTAACACCTTTTAAAAGATTTTTATTGGCCATTTCTTTTATGTAATTGATAGTAAAGTTTGTTGGTGGTATTATATTGGAGGAAATGCTGGAAGCTTGTACAAAGTTTCCTTTATTTCTTGTATGGTTTATAGCCGATGTTATTACTGATATTTAGATGCACTAAAGGATCCTCATCATCGTGAACTTGATTTTTTGAAGCAGCGTCTTAGATTGGACTCATTTTCACAACTTGTATTTTTGTTCTGGTTGTTTTTTTGGTTTGGTTCGGTTTGGGATTTTTGGGGGGTTTTGTGTTTGTTTGTTTTTAGTGTGTGGTTTTGTTTTCTTTTGTTCAAACACTATTTTGTTTTATGTAATGGCCATAGGTATCTTTAGGCTGTAATCTGGGTCTATTATTTCTATGTGAAGAAGATTTCATCTTCTTTGCTGCCATTTGACTAGAATAGTTTCTTTTTTTGTCTTCTCAATTTTCAAAGTGTTTTTTGATGAGTTTTTTCACAAATGGGACTTCTGAATTTAGCAATTTGTACACCACAGTTAAATATTAAATAAAATATTTTTAGGGATTATTTATTGTAAAAGCTTTGTATCAAATGAGTCTTCTAAATTCAGGTGCTTTTTCAACTTCCAACAAGTTAAGAAGGTCACCTATTTTGGTTTTTATTATCTCAAGACGTAAGGAGAAGAAGATTAGCCCTGAAATACCCATTATAAGTAGCCATAGCTATCAAGGAACTCTACTGATGCTAAGAGGAACTTTGTTATGTCATTCAAGCAGGCAAGTTTAGATACCTTTTTCAAAACAGCAAATATTTGAGGGGCACATTCTCTAATATTTAATTTTAAAACAATTTTGTTTAAAAAAAGGAGATAGGAAAAACAAGGAGCTCTTTTTGCTCCATGTGACTTTTTCTGCTGAGATTGTAATAATATTGCCTAAAAACATGGCTTGGGATTTGAGGCTTTGAAGCCCCATGAGGCTGGCTTGCACTCCTTGAATTCAACAAGTTATCCTAATACCTAATTCCATACCCACAACTAACTTAATAGTCTCATTTTTTGTAAGATGCTGCAGTTGGCTAAACCTGTGTCTTGACCATAATCACCTAAACTTAAGCATAAAACAAGGCAAGCTGAGCACTTATATCTTGATGTATTTGATTAGGGAACACTGTCATTTTTACTAAATTTTTTGTTGATGAAAAGGGTGACACTGTGTACCTGTGTGTGAAAGAATGTTGATGATAATCTGGGGGGGGTTAAACATGTCTGTACATTTCCAGCAGCAAGTTATATTTTTTACTGTAGGAAGGAATTCCTCTTTCAATGTCTCAAATTCTGTGATATGGAAAAGATTTTTTTTTATTTTTTGTTTTAAATCTTCATTAAAAGGGAGCATTTATGCTCCCAGCAGTAGTAATAAAAAAGAGAAAGAACCAAAGGTAGGACTTATTTGCAGTGTCCTTTTCTACTCTTAGCCTGTGGAAAGGGTACATTGCATAACAATGCACCCACTAAATTATTAACTGTTCAACAAATAAACACTGCCCTCTGTGGGAAAAAAAGGTCCCTCATCTGCTACAAGTTTTTGCAAGTTTTTCAAAATGATGCCATACCTAGTGTCACAATATTAGCCATGGTATGCTTATAAGGGGAAATAAACAGTCTTTTAGTGTAAAACTTGTGGCCTCATCTAATACAATGTTCTAATTTGTCTCTAACACTATATAGCAATGTTAATTACAGGTAATATCCACAAGCAAAAGATAAAAGGATAAAGGATTTTCTTTGATTTAAAAGGTATGGTCTAATAGAAGATTATGCTGCATCTCCAGCACAATAACTCTCATTTCCAGCCACAGCAAAATGGAAATTTTCTGAATGTTAACTTTTCCTGAATCTCAGCAAGACAGGGATTTTATGCTAACTTTTTGTCTTCCTTTTATCCCCTCTACCCAAAAGAAAAAAATTCTATACTGGTCTACACTGTAATATTTTGGTGGCAGCTCTGAAAACCTCTTCGCACCAAAAAAAGGAAAATACAGCAAGAGATAACAGGGCCAGCAAGCTAACTCCTTAGTTCTCTAGAGGCCATAGGATATATTAAGCAACAACCGGAGAACCTGAAATTACCAATCTCTCTGTCTTCTAAACTAGTTTCATTATGCATTGTTTTTCAGTAGAAGGAAGGAAATCATACACTTTTGCCACCCACATTCTATGACAAGACACACACTTACAGGCTCAGGTTGAATCAAGGAAAAATATTTCTTACCACCCTGTAACACATGCTTTGATTTGCAGAAGGCATGGTCATGGCCTTGCTGTCTCCACGATTCCTGCCTTGAAGCCACCCGAAGCAAATAGGGGCAATAGGTCAGAAGAGCATGCACAGGTCCTGAAATGTCTCAGAGGGAACAGCATATATTAATGCCATATGGCACCACTGCCTTGTTCACCAGAGAATGTCAGTCAGCAGTGTTTCACCCTTTGGGGAAGAATAAAAGGGTGAAACTCTGCGTTGCTCATCACCAGACAGGTTCCCATAGAGAAATTAGTAAGGAACTTCCCAACTAAATTAACAAATTACATTATTAGACTACAGGAGAAAAATTGCCATGTCACCTGGCTTGCTGCAATTGAACTAGAATCTAGCAGACTGCATAATTTCCTTCTCAATTTGAACAAATTTTTGCTTTCTAATTTATGTCTGAAAGAGTAAGAAAGCTATAAATTCCATGAGAAACTACGGATCCACTGGGATCAGTAAGTCCTCTTGCCTTTTTTATGTCAGATTTTGTATCTCAAGTCAAGAAAATAGTTTCTATCTTCATGGATCCCCTTGGTTGATTACACTAAAAAAAGACCTCCTATCTCAAGATTCAGGAGCTAACCTAAGGGAGGATTCCTCTATTAATATCTTTTGCAATTGTTCTTCTGGTCCTAGTTAAAGTTATGTAGAAAGGCTGTGACATAGTATCTGTAGTTGTTTGTTTTCTTAAGCTCGTCTGTAAGTGACAGTGTTGATCAGTAGACAGCAGAAGATGTGAAACTATTGCCAAGGGCAGCTGCTGTGAGTTATGTGGTGTTATGTCTCTCACTTGGTTAGTGCATAAACAGTTTCATTACAGGTTTTCCTATTTGAAGGCAATATTGCACAAAATACTAGTCTAGAAGGGGCATACAATGTTCAACAATAAAAATACCAGCTTGGGCACTTACATAGCCTTCAAATCCAAAAAATTTTGGCTAGTTCTGTCACTTCTACTGAGCTGCATAGCTAATAAATCCTTATCATGCAACTCTAATCTAGGTAAAATTATTAATTTCATGACATCTTTCAGAGGATGTCAAATTGCTAAAGATTTAGTAAAACATTAAATGGGTTGTTTCTTATTTTTTCAGTATGGATGTAAAACTGTTCATCATAGAGGATTATAAAGCCTTTCAGGAGATTCTTTGAGTTTGCTATCGATACTTATCAGCCCTCAGAACTGCCCCCTGTCTTTATGACTTTGTAAAGTGAATGAGGCAAAAAAGGGGCAATTTAACTTAGAGAAATTCTAAATTCCTGTTGCCAGGGTAACACCGCTGCATGTTAGGAAGCTTTTCTGAATATTTTGGCTTTTTTTTCTATCCCTGCCTTTGTTCAATAGATCTTTAGAGGTCACATGTTTAATTCACCTGACAAAAGCTTTTTTCTTTTTTAATAAAGCCCTGCTGCTATTATTATTGTTGTTGTTATTGTTGTTCTTGTTATTTTATTGTTGTTGGTGGTTGGTGGTGGTTTTGTTACTGTTAATATCAACTTCAAAATGTTTCCTTGAACAGACAGGGACATCCTCTACGTAAGAAAATGCTTCATGGTAACTTTCTTCCCCAACTCAGACAGGAGCAACAGGGTCCCAACAGGTTTTAATCCTCATCCTTTTCATGCAACTGTCCTGCATTTTCACAATTTTTCCACTTGCACCCTTGATGACTCATATATAAGAAAGATTTGGACAAAAAAAAGGAGCCAGAAGTATCTACATAGTCACAGGCCAGTGCTTGCTTGGGAAGAGTTCAGGGCTGAGAGTCAGATATTGTAAATCCTGAGGGCAGTTTCTACAAGTAATCCTGACACATCCACTTTCACTTTCTGTCTCAATTTCCTCCTGGGTCAGCCAGAAGTGAGAGCTGGTCTAAACAAGCACAGTGACCAGTACCTCTTCACTTTTAGCAATTACAGCCATCCCATGGGATAATACGCACATCTTAACCTGAACCCAGCCAAAACTTAGGACTTCTTGAGTGTAACTGTTCACAATCCATTCAGAGATCTTTAACACGCAGAACCAAAACCTAAGAACCCTAAATTAGAACTTGTTTAAGCATGCACATTTGAAATACCTCAGGTTCTAGGAACTATTTTTTCCATGAAGTGAGTAAAGTTGTACCAACAGTGTAACATCTGTCTCTGTAATCTCTCTGTGCTTCACTTTTCCCATCTTTAAAACAGAGATTGTGCTTCTTCAGCATCCCTGATGTGTGTTGAGATGTCTAGGCAGGCAGTGTCAGAGGAAAGAGAGCAGGACAAGGCTAATGAGGATAAAGACTTTTTTTACTTAACAAATTGAAGTGGTTTGAAAATAGCAGATATGCAACTAAACAATTAAGCCTTCATTCAAATCTCCTTACAGAATTATTATAATTCCTTATGAATTAATATAATTTTCATTCTTTCCCTTTTTGGCACAATTCTCATTATTGAAATATTTCTGAAACATAATATAGCCCACATGTACCGTAATTGTGGTGGTATATTTTGAATATATTTTCATTCTTCTATTCATTGTTCGTTTATACACAACCATGGAAACAAAAGTCTCCAATGCCTAATAAAATGTCCTAACCATAAACATCTGCAAAAAACCATTTTTATAGACAAGTAAACTCCAGGACTTCAAAAGCATTAAAGCACTGGAGAGAAAATGTAAGCTTCTACGTAGAGCTCCAGTACTGTAGTACAGGTAACTGCGTGTAAGTTTAGCAGTGTAATGTTTCCTGTCATGACAAAGGGAGAAGAGGGTAGCTGTGTTTCTACTGAAAAAGTAATTTCAACCCCCAAATATTTATTGATCATATTGCTTGTCATTACTCCAAGAGCTCTAGACAGATACTACCTTTTATTTTAAATGTAAATGAATAAATAAAAGTACTGATTGATATAAATGCCATTATATTATTTTCTAGTGTACTTTTCTAATATAGCATGCATCTTATTTTCTTCTTGAACTGAAGCAGAGACCTCAGAAACCTCAAAAGAATGACTTGACAGTCTCAGGATTATCTAAGTTATTCAGAGACATCAGCAGATACAGTAGTGCTCAGTCTGCACTGCATATGATTGCCTTTCCTACTATTGCATGCCCAGTCACTATATTCAAATTCAACATTAGTTAGAAACAATTTCAGGTCCCTTCTGTGTATTCTACAAGAGAACAGCCCCAGCAATCTCAAAAAGATCACTGTTGCCATCCTCTTACCATCTGCTTCTTCAAAGAGACAGGTGCTGGGAAGGTTCCTTACAGTAACAGGGCAACCTGGTCCTGAGCACAGTGAAGAACAAAAGAGAGTTCACATTCTGTTTGATTAAATAACTGCCAAATGACACACGCACACAGATAAATAACTTACAAGGAAGAAAAGATGGGGGCAGTCTAACTGATGTTTAGAGCTCTCTTTATCTCATGTTTAATTTACACTTTTCATCACTGCCATCTCTGGCCAGGTCAAACCAATTGTCTAATCACTTTCTGTTCATGAATATAATTCCGGAACTATCAAAGGTTCCTGTTGGGTTTTTTGTCGGTTTTTTGTTGGATTTTTGGGGGGATTTTTTGGGGGGGTTTGGGTTTTTTTTGGTTTTTTGGTTGGGAGTGTTGCTTTTTGGTCTTGCAAATGGAAGCAACACTTCTCAGCCCAGGATATTGAAACTCTGCTTCTACAATAGAGCAGCTGGGGATTTCCAAGTGGTACTGCAATTACATGAAAAATACACTGATCATATAATTTTATATACACTTACCCCACCTTTAAATTAATTCAAATGCAGTTTATTTGTCTATGCAACAGTTAGTTTTATATCAGCATCATCTCCCTATGCCATTACAATGCAATTTGGTAACCTGTCCTCCTAGGCAATGCAAAAAGCCAAAGTAAGCTCTGTATTGGGTGTTACTGGTGATCAAAATGAAAAAAAAGCCCGTCTGTGCACAAGATCATGAGACAGTGCTGATGATCTATCTATGCACAGAGCTAATGGAAAGGATTGGCAATGTTAGGTGACATTTCACAGTTCTGTTCTAGAGGCAGTTTTTTCAATATTTTCATCAGTAATCTGGATGCAGGGGCTGAACATGCACTTTGGCTGATGACACCACACTGGGAGGTGTTGACGCTCCCGAGAGACCTGGAAGGGTATCTGGATAGACTGGAGCATTGGGCAGTCACCAGTGGCATGAAATTTAGCAAGACCAAATGTGGGATTCTGTAACTGGGGTGGGGTAACTCTGGACACTGGTGTAAACTGGGAGAGGAGTGGCTGGAGATGAGCCCTGCAGAACAGGATCTGGGGTTGCTGGTTGGCAGCAGGCTCACTGTGAGCCAGGAGTGTGCCCAGGCAGCCAAGAGGGAAAACTGCATCCTGGGGGCATCAAACACAGCACAGCCAGATGGCCAGAGAGAAGATTATCCTGCTGTATGCAACATTGGTGTGGCCTGAGCTGTGCTGGGCCACTCCATCTGAGAAGGACGTGCTGGTCCTTGATTGTGTCCAGAGGAGGCCAGCAAAGCTGACGAAAGGGCTGGCTAGCTGGGGACCCTGGACTGGCCTCATTTGCAGAAAAGGAGGCTGAGGATGGCCTCATTGCTCTCTACAGATGCCTGAGGAAGGCGAGTGGAGAGGGAGGTGCTGAACTCTTTCCCCTGGGATCCAATGATAGGGCATGTAGAAATGGATCAAAGCTGCATCAAGGGTGATTTGGAATGGACATTACTGAAAGGGTGATCCAACACTGGAAGAGATTATCTAGCAAGGTGGTCGAAGCACTTATGTTGGTGTTCAAGAGGTATTTGGACATGCTTTAACTTTTGGTTGACTCTGAAGTGGCTGGACAGTTGGACTGGATAATGATTGTAGGCCCTTCCAACTAAAATATTTTGTTTGTGGTGTCTCGACCCTGAATGGATGTCCCATGCCCACTAAAGCCATGCTATTACTCCCTTCCCCAGCTGGACAGGGGAGAGAAAATATAACAAAAAAAATAATGAGTTGAGATAAAGACTAAAAGATCATTCCCTGATTACTGTCCAAGGCAAAATATACTCAACTTAGGGAAATTAGTTGAATTTATTACCAATCAAAACCAAAGCAGGATAATGAGAAGTAAAAGAAATCTTAAAAACACCTCTCTCCCACTCGTCCCTTCTTCCCAGTCTCAATTTTATTCACAATTCCCTATCTCTTCCCTCCAGCAGGACAGGGAGATAGGATAGGGGGTTACAGTCAGTTCATCACAGGTTGTTTCTGCTGCTACTGCTTCCTCAAGGCGACGACTCCTTCCCCTGCTCCAGAGTGGAGTGGCTCCCTACAGACTTCTAGAACTTCCCAATGTGAGTCCTTCCCTTGTGTTGCAGTTCTTCATGAACTGTTCCAGTGTGGGTCCCTTTTTATGGGTGCAGTCCTTCAGGAACAGGCTGCTCCTGCGTGGGTCCCCCATGGGTCACAAGCCCTACCAGTAAATCTGTTCCAATGTAGACTTCCCAGAGGTCAAAGCCTTCTTTCAGGCATCCACTGAGATCCTCTATGGGCTGCAGGTGGATCTCTTCTTCACCATGGACCTCCATGGACTTCAGGGTCACGTTCTGTTTCACATGGTCTGTCCCAGAGGAATCTCAGCACTGCTGCCTGGAACACCTCATCCCACTCCTTCTTCACTGGCCTTAGTGTCTGCAGAGCTGTTCTTCCCACATATTCTTACTCTTGTCTTCTCTGGGTGCCATTACTTCTTCACAGTAGCATTTTTTTTTCCTTCTCTGTAATCTTAGAGTAGCTACAACAGTTGCTGATGAATTTGGTCTTGGCCAGCAGTGAGTTCATTTTGGAACCAACTGGTATTGACTCTGTGAGACATGGGGGAAGTATCTGGCATCTTCCCACAGAAACCCTCTCTGTAGCCTCCTCCCCTTCTCCCCTTCTGCCAGAATCTTGTCATGCAAACAAATNTCATCACAGGTTGTTTCTGCTGCTACTGCTTCCTCAAGGCGACGACTCCTTCCCCTGCTCCAGAGTGGAGTGGCTCCCTACAGACTTCTAGAACTTCCCAATGTGAGTCCTTCCCTTGTGTTGCAGTTCTTCATGAACTGTTCCAGTGTGGGTCCCTTTTTATGGGTGCAGTCCTTCAGGAACAGGCTGCTCCTGCGTGGGTCCCCCATGGGTCACAAGCCCTACCAGTAAATCTGTTCCAATGTAGACTTCCCAGAGGTCAAAGCCTTCTTTCAGGCATCCACTGAGATCCTCTATGGGCTGCAGGTGGATCTCTTCTTCACCATGGACCTCCATGGACTTCAGGGTCACGTTCTGTTTCACATGGTCTGTCCCAGAGGAATCTCAGCACTGCTGCCTGGAACACCTCATCCCACTCCTTCTTCACTGGCCTTAGTGTCTGCAGAGCTGTTCTTCCCACATATTCTTACTCTTGTCTTCTCTGGGTGCCATTACTTCTTCACAGTAGCATTTTTTTTTCCTTCTCTGTAATCTTAGAGTAGCTACAACAGTTGCTGATGAATTTGGTCTTGGCCAGCAGTGAGTTCATTTTGGAACCAACTGGTATTGACTCTGTGAGACATGGGGGAAGTATCTGGCATCTTCCCACAGAAACCCTCTCTGTAGCCTCCTCCCCTTCTCCCCTTCTGCCAGAATCTTGTCATGCAAACAAATACACTCTCCTCTCCTCTCCTCTCCTCTCCTCTCCTCCCACTAGAATCTCCCTTAAGGGTGTGACCTGAGTGCAGCATGTATTTGTCTTACATAGCATTGACAACTGTTCTAATAATTGTAAGAGTTTGGTAAATCTGACTGCAGATCAGATCTTTTTTTTCCTAAACCTATTTTTTCATGTTCCCAAATCTAGAAACTTTGAAATATCTACCTGACCTGCATTTATGTCCTTTATAGCACAGTTGTCACACTAGGAAAGTTGTATTAAACACCTGTATCTATGATCCTAAGAGAATCTCAACCACTGAGGAAATTACAGGATCTGCACCTGAAGTTTCAGTGCTCCCATTTTATTAAAAAAGAGACTTTCTTCTTTTGCGTTCCTAGAAAAAGATATGTAGATACCTTGGTGGCTTTTCAAGACTAAGCAGAAACTGGCCAAGTTAGACAAAAGCATCTATGAAATTTTATTCAATAACTAAAAACTCTGTTTCTTTTATCAATATCACCCTAGAGAATAATCTGCATAGCTGCAGCTGAGACCATTCTGCTGCATCACAGAACCAGCCCTTAATGGAAAAACCTACATTTTTTTAAAGAACACATTCACTGGCTTCTTTATACATTTTCACCTGTAATATTGAATTAGGGAGAAAAGCTATTCATTCTAGGGATTTCTTATTACAGTTAGTCCCAATGCAAATGTACATAGCACAGGAGAACTATACTCTATCTGCAGCTTTACTAACAAAAAGTTAAGTCAGAAGAAGGACTAGAAGGACTAGAAGGACTGCTTTTTGCACTCCAGCGTTTAAATTGTTCAGACTGATTAGTGAAGAATCATTGTCTTCATATACAGAATTTTGATATGTTGCTTTGAGATCTCAAGCTCCTTGAATCTAGCATTGCAGTGATGAATTTTCACTAGAAAAATGCAGACTTGGCTATTGTAAGAAATCTTTTTAAAAGGAAAAGGTTATGCCTCTCAGCTTTATAGATTATTTACTCAGACTAAAATACTCTTTGAGTTGTACAAGAGGTCTTTTTTTTACAGAATTTCATGTAATCAATTAACTTCCGCTTACAAGACTATTCCCATCTGCCTGTTATATAATCTGTTATATTTATTCTGTATCCCTATGGTAAACCACAAATTCCACAACTATCCATTCATTAACAGGTATTCTAAGAGAATAGTTTAACTGCAAAAGTTACAGCTTCAGTGCTTCCTGCTTCCTTTGCTGAAAACAATTATGCTTCCTTTTCTCCTGTACTTGAACTTCAGCTTGCATCATTTTTTATTCTGATGGATATTTTTCTCTTGCCTACAGGCTGGAAAATAATTTTCCTAATTATTCTGTGTGACCTTGATACAGAATTTTATTATCAAATTACTAGATTCTCTAAATTAATAATTACTAAATTACTACCTTGATTGCTAAACACTCTTGTTCCATAAGAACATGGAAGAACATCTTAAATAGACTTATTGTTTATAGTCATGAATTTTGTAATAGAAGTTGTAAAAGAATGAACTCACAGAAGGAATATATTTATGAATGTCAACAATCTTCCTAAACAGTTGCCCTACTTTTCACACAGAACTACTCAAAATGTTTCCACAGATCATGCAAAAATCGTGTTTAACCAGTTGTCAAGGACTTTACTATACTGAGAACAAGTTTTACAACAATGTTTAAGAGTTGCCTCTCTGGTATTAGAGAAGAGCTGGTACTGTCAGCAATGTACTCAGACATTTCACTGATATTTAAGAGCATTTTAGCACCACATTTTCAAAAGTTCTTAAAGATATACAGGTAGGCATGGTGTGGGATTTTCACTAGATGAAGACCCATATGTCTTTGAAATCAAGGTGCATGATCCACACTCTGCTCTGCTGGAAGCCTCTCTAGATACCTCCTTTCCGCTGCTCATGTTACAGCACATTTAAATTCTGACTCCCTGACAACTGAAGATGAGCCATTATTCTCAATTTTTGATCTTCCAGCTCTGAATAAATTGTAAAAATTAGTCAGCATTATGTCTCCCTTGCCTTATCTTTATATCTGTGCCTGCAGGCAAAAGTGACGCTTCAGTATACAGCACGTACCCTTTTTTCCTTATTGCAGGGCCAAGCAGCTCAGCCATATGAGTGTGTTTCTATGCTTTTGCCACCAGACAGTGTAGGAAACAGTTCATGCCTTGAAGATAATCAAATTAGGCAAACCAGCTTTAATACCAAGTCTGAAGTAGGATTATAGTTTCACAGAGAAGGAAAGGAGAGGCCACAGTATTTTTGTAAGGTGATAGCAGACATCAGGGACTAATATATCCATTTCTTCAAAATCTCAGACCAATGCTTCAGCCATAAACAAAGGACAGAGAATACCCAAGGAACAGTCTGCTTTTACCACTACATAGATTTTTAAAATTTATTTTAAAATCTGTTTTGAGATAGCTTCTGTCTTTGATTTACTCAGGTAGTAAAATGAAAGGAGAAAATTAGGAAGCTGGAAGACTTGAGCAAAATATCCACCTATATGTCAGGGCTGAGTACTCCCTTGAACAGTCTTCAGTGTTAAATTCAGTTATTCTTATCACCTCTAATTCCTAAAGAACATATCTGAAGAATGTCTTAGTGAGATTGCTATGTGTACTTAAGGAGAATCTAGCCAGATTTGGCAATTAACTTTTTTTTATTCATAGGACTATTCAGCACCATGGAAAAACTGCTGGGAAATAGTTCCTGTTTTTTTCTTCAGTGTATTTAGTTAGCAAAGCAAAAGGACAATGTAAAAGTATATTTGAGAAGAGCAGAATGAAAAATAAGCAATCTATCTATATTTATCTGTAGCAAAATACAGACAGCTTCATAATAACTGAAGCACACCCGCAGACACAAAGGATCCATCATCAGCTCAGTGATTCAAACTTGAGGGCAGATGGAGTCTAAACTAAAATTCAGCCACTTGCTAAGACTTTATGAACACAGACCTGTGGTTTCAGCCTTATAGCAGTCTTCTTCATTCTTACACAGCTGAAGGCATAAAAATACACTCCTCTTGGAGCAGAGAAAGGGCTATGTACACTGAAAATCAAATAATGTTCCCTCAAGCTGCAGTGTAAAACAGAGGTTCCTTTAAACTGAACCTGTCAGTTAATGTCCAGACTTGGCTTAATAAAGAATTTGCAAAACATAACATTAAGAGCAATCTGTTTTTAACAGCTCTTCAATCAAATATACTTGGTATTTCAGAAAAACAACAGCAGTATGCTATTCTGTGAGAATCAGTGAGTAAAAATGGCTATAATTAATAAATCTAATGTCACAGTTTGGGGGGGGGTGGGTTTGGATAAATGCATATGCTACTGGGTCTACACCTCACATATGAGAGAATAATATATATCATACCTGAGGCAGAAGAGCCCTGGAGCTTGAATTTTATTCCTTCTCACCTACCTCAAAAGCAATCCAGCTGAAGACTCTTAACATTTCCAGATGTGACACCTAAGTTTTATTCAGCTCTTTTTTTTTCAGTTTTAGAAAATTCCATTTTATGTTTATAACAGTCAAGATATCCTAAGATGAATCTGGATCTAGAGCTATTAAAAAGAAACTATTTAAATGTGTCTTTTGTTTTTTTGAAGAAAATGTCCCATCATGCAAATGAATGAGGATTACTTTCAGTAATCCTTATTGTCTTTAGTTAATAGGCTAAAACTCTTCAGTTCTCACCAAGGATAGTCATAATTTATCTTCCACAGTTCTAAGAATAATTCAATTTTGACAAAATAAACCCACAATTTTTTTTAAATTACAAGTATACCTTATCCTTTGTTGCATTCCCATGCAAAACTGAATAAAATGGGAGGAGAAAATGGACCACTCAACCACATTATTATTAGAGCACTGAGCTTACCAGTGCACTTAGCACTTCCAAAAAAAACCCAAAAATTTCCTTGAAATCAACTGCTGAGGGGCAGAAGCATCTTTTACAAAGAGAAGCCATGGTCCCAACATGAGAGGCAGGTAGATCACATTGGATGTGAATGTTCAACTGACTTAAGGGAGCCACATGTGACAGCAACTGCTACAGCATCTGCAATTCTTTGAAGTTCAGTACCAAACTTTTATTTCTAAAGGCATATCTATTGGTTTCATCTTGAAAGGACAGATCTATCTGTCAAGATCTATGGAGAAAACTCTGCCAGCTCTGAAAATTATTAATTATAAGTTAGTGAATTATTAAATGGTCCAGGAAACTAAAAATGTTAATTTGAACTACAATTAGAAAGAGAAATAAAGAAAGTTATGTTTCACTAATGATAATAACTTTTTAGGTTAAAAGTCCTTGTTTCCCAGCCTCTAAGGAACAAAGCAAAGCAAGTAACAAAACCTTGGTTATTTTCTAAGTACTTGCAACTGTGCCTTCAAAGGGAGCTGAAATATGTTCCCATTAAATTTTAAGGACTCTTTCTTAAGGAAGGACAAGATCTGTAGCTCCTTTAGCTGGAGCTTGGCCAACTCTTCATGTGATTACAGTACTAAATGCGGGGATAAAATACTTTTAGAGAAATGCAATGCATCAAAGTTTATAGGAAACACTAAAAAGATAAGGTACAAAAAAGTTTGTTTGTTATTTGCACACATATCTGAAATGAACAGTTATCAACATAAGTCTTCCTTTGGAACTAAATAAAGGTTTAATAAATGTGCATATTTGTATTTTGGAAGATGCATTCATGTAGCAAACCTGCATAAGCTGATAAAATAAGTCTTGGGGTTTGTGAACTCTTAAAAATGAAACAATAAATGTTTCTTCCAATTAAATGTTGAAGTCTGGTTCAGCACTGATTATTTCTGTCACACACTGGGAAATCATAAAAAAATGAAGAAGTATTAGTTTGAAATGTTCTAGAAAAGGAAAATGAAAAGAGGCATAAATTTTAAAGAAATGTTTACTTGTGAAACAAACTTTAGAAGTGACTTAAAGAATCTCAGTTTTCTTTTTCAACTTTCACTTCATATTTTTATGTGAAGAGAATATAAGAAACTTCAAAGGAAATGTATCTTTGTAAATTTAGAATGAGTTAAGTTCTTGCATATGAAATTCACATTTATGTTGGTATATTTTATATATACAGCTAGGAAAGACATACAAACAAATATTTAAAGAAACAAGTATCAACTCCCATAGTGCACAGTAAATGCTGTATCACTGAAATTGTAGTAAAATGGCTCAAGTGGCAAGAAGGAGACCAATCATCTGTTTCCTGTAAATATATAGAAGTGCTAAAAAAAAAAATAAAAGTCTAAGAAGGGGGAAGAAAGGTAGCTTTCAGAACAAGGATATGGTAAAAGCCTAAAAAAGGTCTAAAGATCACGGACAGTTCAGGAGAACTAAGAAAATCAAGGCTGCAGGATGAAAAAAGTACAATAAATATTTTCATGTCCTTTAGAGTAGAAAGGACAGAATTTAAGAAAAATGGATGTATGATGGTGTAGCAGGTTGACTCTGGCTGGGTGCCAGGTGCCCACTCAGTCATTCTATCACTCTCCCACTGGGACAGGGGAGAGAATAAGATGAAGAATGGCCTGCAGGGTGAGATAAGGCAGTTTTATTACAGCAAAAAGAAAGAAACAAGCAGAGATCTGCTTGGGCAAGAGCTAAAGAGGAAAAAAAGATCAGTCTCTACTTCCCATCAGCAGCCATGTTCAGCCAGTTCCTGGGAAGCAGGGCTTCAGCACACAATGGTTCCTTCGAAAGGCAAACACTGAAAACTCACAAATGCTACCCCTTCCTCCCCTCTCCCTTAGCTTATATCTCTGAGCTGACGTCCTATGGTATGGAATATCCCTTTGGCTAATTTGGCTCAGCTGGCCTGGTCATGTCCCCTCCCAGGATTTTGCCCACTCCCATCCCCTTTGGTGGGGAAGGAATGTCAGGGGGACAGTGCTGCTCGGCAGTAGCCAAAACACTGGTCTGTTATCAGCACCCTTCCAGCTACCAATGCCAAGCACAGCACTGTAACAGCTGTGACCTTTACCTCAGTCAGTCCCAACACAGATGGTTTGATAAAAATCAAATATAGTTGACCAAAAATTACTCACAAAACCTCTGTAATATAATAAAAAAAATAATATAGAATCTACTTGCCATTTTAAAAATATATCCAATACCAGAGACAGAATTATTTATACAAATCATAATAGTTATATAAGCTGACATTTTTCTATCCATTTTTTTTCATGAAGAGCATTATCTCCATTCTAAAGGTGAGATGTCAAATTACAGAGATATTAAAATTAAAATTACCCTGGGTAACACTAAAGGAGCCCCTGAAATTTGTCAAGTGGAACAGCTTTAAAAAAGCGTTTAATTCAGCAACAGAGAGCTTGTATATTTCATCTCAAGTACATACATGAAAATGTAACTGAAAATTCCTATTCATTGGGGGGGCTGAGGCAGGGGAAGTATCTAGGACAAAAAGCAGTTGACTAAAAGACACATGTTGGAATGTCAGGTATGCTGTGCTCTGCTCCCTGACTTTTGACTAATTTTCTACTCTGGATTTGATTTACTTCTTAAAAAAAAAAAAAATCTTGACAGTTGATATCTGAAAAAGAAACATCAGTTTCCCAACTCAGCACTTTCCTGCTGGCTGTCATCTTCTATAAGAGTTACATCATCTATGCTAGAAAGATTTTCTCCTGCCAAATGCCAAAATGTTAATCCTACAGAGATCAAGTCAAGTAAAAAGTTTGACCAGACATTAGGCTCAAGTCATTGATTCTTTCTAGAGGAAACCAAGAAACAGACTCATTAAGATTGTCATTCCAAGAATGACAAGGAGGTGTTTTTCAAAAGACAAAATCATGTAAGAAATGGTCTGCTCCTAGTTCCTAGTTTCCTAGCACAGAAAAGCTTCTAAGTTTAAAGATAGATACATAGATAGATAGATAGATAGATAGATAGATAGATAGATAGATAGATAGATAGATAGATTAGATAGATTAGATAGATAGATCCTTTGTACTTACAGGCTGCTGGCTAACACTTGGATTTTCAAACAAGTGCCTTCTTTATATTAACAGTGAAATTCATGTCTGAAGAGTGGTTGTTAAATTGTGAGGGAGAAAAATATAGGAATGACATACTTTTCTAGGAGTGAAAAGTTTCCAGCTTGCCACGAAAGCTAATTCACAAATTCAGGCTTTTACAGTACTATTTTTAGGTAACTTGTTATAACTAACTCACTCCAACATTTTCATATCCCACCAGAGCATAGTTATTACAGTAAGTTGTGGATAAGAGTGGTCATAGCCCCTGATGATGGACTACAATTCTTTTTAGTTTCAGACAAACAAGTAAAAAACAATTTGTATGCTGTAAATCAACTATTGCTTCCAGACTTTTGACAAAACAGATATGCATTTCAGCAGTGTTTTTTGCCTGTTATGTTCCACACATTTATCTGTTCTCTGCAGCAAACCAAGAAAAAGCACTGAAGAACCTTGCACTTTAGCGTCTTTTTTTCTTCCATTCATATTTTTTTCTTATTTTTTCCAAATATTTATGATACTTTTTCTCTCTGTCTCTCTCCAGAGGAAATTTTGAGGTTTTTGAGTGGTGCTGCAAAGGCAAAATGTGCAGCTTTGCTTCACCAATACTGTTTTCAATGTGTAAAATGACAGGAACTATCATTCCTAACTGTCATTTCTTTGCACACTCAGATTATCAGTAGTCTTCTGGAAACATTAAATTGTATCAATTGGATCCCAAAACAATCCCCAGCCTAGACCTCTTTCAGGATTACTGTACTGTTGCCCCTTTTTTAGTCACCTAGAAAGTGCATGATATGCTATGCTTGAACTACGCTCACCAGAATGGGGCCTGAAGAGGAGACAGGATGATCCAAAGAAAAGTATAAAGGACAGTATTTGAACTTTTATGAACATGTCTCACTATAAAACCTTAGTTTGAGTCCTCAGGCATGGTGGAAAATTTGCTTGTCACGTAGTGATGACGTAAATCTGGGTTAAATTTATAGCTATGTAAAAGCCAGCCTCCCATTCACAACAGACACTCAGGGATATATATAAAAAGCTCCTTCACACTTATAAATTACACCTTTGATGACCAACATCAAAAATGCAACATTCTCCTGTATGGACCAGCTCAGCAAATAAGGCCCCTATGTGCTTGCCACCATATTCCTATTGTTTTTGTATGGAGCTTTCTTTCAAAGGGATCCCCTTTCATTTTACTAGGGATATTGTTGCAGCACATTTTATCAGACTGACTTTCTTAACCTCAGAATCAAAAAGGTGTTCCGATTAGTAAACACATAACACTTTAAACCTCTCAGTGGCAGCCTGCCTACTGATTTTTTTCTGTTGCAGTGAATGGCATGAATTATGTAGAATTTGCTAGAGCTGTAGTAAGAAGGCTTTTATTCCAGCAAGAGGGAATATAACCAGGAGCTGCCTGCTGGCCATACACTCTGGGAGGCTCCTCTTGTTGTGGGCCACGGCTCCCCTTTCCCTGTACTTCTGACAAGCTGTCACACATCAGCCCTCCCCTGAAAGTATCTCTCATGTCTAGCAAAAGTGGAATCATAATTGTCTTTCATCCGGGCACTAAAGCAGTTGGATAAGGTTTTTTGAAGTGCCTGGGACATGTCACAATGCATGTATCACCAGCATAGTAGCAGGGTAGTTGCAAACAGGTAGGAGAAAAGAGCAGGAGAAAAAAAATGCAAAATTCTGAAGAACTTATGTAGCTGAAGTCTTGTCTTCTGCAGTGGCATTCAGTTTAGTCTGTGACTTCTTTTTTGAATCTGTCAGGGCAGATATTGTGACAGGTCAGGAAAAAAACCCAATAATATTTTCTGTTTCCTCTGAGCCAGATTGTAACAGTAAGACAGTGTTATAATGTTTCTCTGAAGCAAGATCACAACCAGATATGAATAGGATGCAGAGAAAATTATGCAACATGGATGTGCAATTCCAGGCACTTCTGTACTCAGTAAGAAAACATGGATCTCAAACAAATTGATTGCATCTTTCTAAAACCTGCTACCTTTGTAATGCTCATTGCTTCAACAAAGAAGGGAACATTGCTATCAACATATACATGTTAACGGGAATTTTTTTTAAATATTTGTCTGGTGAAAGCACATTCTTGTCACTTTGAGCATCAACTACACAAATATCATATGTGCTCAGTATTTTCAGCAAAATACATGGGAACACCTTTTGCACTCATATGTAAGCATGGGCTTATCTTGCAGAAAAATATAACCAAAAAATTGCCTGATTTCCCATGGCAGAAGAGGTCTGGTTTGGAAGAAGAGATAAAAGGCATAAAAGAAAAAGTGTTGGATTATTTTCTGTTTTCTTCTGAAAATGTCTATGCTTTCCAAACTTTCCAACAATGAAAAAGCATTTCAGTAACACGCCTGGGAAACACATAATTGTCGTTGGCTAATTAATGTCTTTTTCTGTGTAATACAGGTTCAAATATCTTCCTTTTCCATGCCCTTCTTAAGAGAAATCTGTACAAAAAAAAGTCTGTAACTCCAAATCAGAACAACTTTAACTGTCATTTTACAGTTGCAATTCCTATAACTCCAAGACTAGCAGAGCTTGTATTTCTACTCGGCGTTTAAGTAAGTGACAGCAGTTTTCTACATCAATACCTGAATGCACATCAGACAGCAGTAAAGTCCATCCAGAGGTCTGATACATAGACCAAATGGATTAGTTAGTGCTAGTATTACAGAAAACCTTGCTTGAAATACATCCAAATACTGAAAAAACCCCAAACCACACAAACCCCAGAAAACCACGAATTCTTTAAATTCTTCCGGTTCAGGGACATAGGCTGTTAAGGAGACAGGACACTCTGGTCACAGTTTCCATCATTTATCCAACAGGCCAAGAAGGAGGGGCAAGTTAGCAGCTGGCAAAAGCATAGGGAGACTCCCAGGGTATTTAATGAAATATACCTTCTTACATAATTCTTGACAGGTTCACTAGAGTTTTCTCAAACACAAGTCATCTTATGAATATTGGAAATATTTTGAAAATTATAATTGGAGAAAACATATTACATTGTGACTTTTTTCATCCAGTTTTCCAGGATGGTCTCAACAACAGATTGCTCAGACACCCATAGAAAAAAGATCAAAGCCAAAAGAAATGTAGTTTTTTCTTTTTAGAAATACTAGATTCTTACTATGTCTAAGTGTTAGCATTTTGACTATTTGATAGCAAAAGTGCATTTCAAGGCATAGAAATCATTATCCAACCAATATTTCTCAAGATTACTGGGACTTGCTTGAATATTTGCTCAAGAGAAGTTTCTTGTGAATTGCCCTTTAATGAGTTACCTCATGTGAAATGATAGCAATAAGACACCTGGCACATCCCTCAAACTGTGGTGAGGTTTATTGTTTTGCTAGCTTTAAAAATTTATTTCAGAAACCCAGGGAAGCTTTCAGATAGTTAGTGAGAATTTATTTGACTCAGATAAAAATCCCCAAAGTGACCATGACCTAGCTCCTGCAAATGTGCAGATCCATTCTCAGAAATAATTCCTCTAGATAGGAGGTTTTTAGTTGCATTATGTTATGCAGATTGCTGTGTAGTCACTGACTTGGGAGAAGAAGGGTGAAGCTTTGCCACTGCAGAGGTCAGCTTTTTGGCTTCTTTTTTTGCTTTCTCCCTCTCAAATTCTTGCAAAAAGATGAGGATTAGAAGAAAAGGTTAAGGTTGCTGACAACCACTGATCATTTGGAAGGATGATTTCAGCTATGTCCTAGAGCCTCCATGCATTTTTTCCACAGAAGTATTTTGTCACAGCTGTCAAGCTTCCCCTACCTTCCCAAGTAAATCATCCGAATGATTTGTAGAAACTAGCTGTAACTCCTCACTCAGCAATGCAATAAGTGAGGGAAGGCTCTTGAAAAATAGAAAATTAAACTGATGGATCGCTTGATTTGAAAGCTGTCAGAGCCCTCCCTAGAGTAGCTCTGCTCAAAGCAGATGAACTTAGCCTGCTGCTGCTCAGCATACTGATTGTTGACATGGGAGTGTGGGCTAGCGGGTAAAAACACAGTGCAAATATCTGATGACAGTCCTGAGCTCAATCAAAATTGGAGAGGACTATACCCACTGGTGATTTTCATGGGAACTTCCTAAATTTACATATTTGAAGGGAAGAATTTGGCCTACCATGAAAAGAGAAACACGGGAGGTAATAGTATAGCTAGGTAGTTATAATTCAACATAGAGAAGGACAAGCCATTTATTTGATATGCAAAATTGTAGCTGCTGAGACCCAGAGATGATTTGCAGAGGAAGGGTCCTGGATTTAGGCAGCTATTACCAGAACAGTGTGGTAAGGCTGTAATGAAGTATCCAGCCCTACTCTTTCAATTGCCTGGAACAGCCCCTCTTTTTCATCTGTCCTAAAAAAATGTGATCTGTTTTCATAATGGAAAATAAAAAAACATCAAGCAGTAAACAAAAAAAAAAAATTAAAAAAACCCAACAAGCCAAAAAAACAAACAAACCTCAAACAAAAAACAAAAAACCTGAAACAAAACAAACCCAACCAACAAAAAGACAAAAAAAACCCCCAAAAACCTAAAAAATCCAAACCAAAACAAACTAAAACCCCACAACAAACAAACAAGACCAACAAAAATAAAAGCTGACCTCATCTCCATGGAACTGAACAGAACTGTTTCTCTTTAACAGATTTTCTTTGGGTGTGCCTAGAAACAAACCCATGGTACGTCCCTTCCTCGACTTTCTTAATGCCCTCACTTGTTTAGATGAAATCTGCTTGTCTCAAAACAAGCTACCCATTTCCTCCATGGCCCCACAACCCACCTTTCTCTGTCCTTATTGTCCCCAGGTAACGGCAGCTCATTTGTCTGCCAAAGATGTTTTGGGTCCATCCTCTGCCCCAATGGAGGACTGAGGACAATCCTCACCTTGAATTCCTGTACACTATCCAGAGCTACAGCTGGGGATAAAAGAGGAATTAAATATTACAGAGAATACTGGTTTACAGAAGGAAGTATTTAAACTAATGATGCTTGTCCCCATTTCCAGCTACCACTACTTCTAGAGCTTCTTGACTTACAGCAGGACCTCCACAGGGCATTTTGCCAACTAGAAGCAGCAGGAAATATCAGTCAGAAAACAACATGTAAATGCTGTAGTTTCCTATAGTCAGTGTTCTCTTTTAATAGAATGTTCATCTTCATTACATCATTTCATATTTATGACAAAGCTGCTTGTCACTCGAATCCAGCCATGCTGCATCCTTCAGTTTAATTTGATTTCAGTTTAGGTGAATAGGAAAACAACGGTCTAAAGTTTGCTTTTCTCTGCCAGTGGCAGGTAAATGCAAGGAAAAAAGTGAATTTAAAAACGTTTATCAAATCTCAATGCTTAATTTAGCTTGACTTTTTCTGAATGCAATGTCACTTATTTGTATAATTAGTCATGTATGACAATATTTCTCTCCCCATTTTTCCCCTTCTCATAGTATCCTATGGTCTCCACACACAGGGACATTTTGAAACTGTACTTTTTTCCCCTTTAAGCAAGGGCAATGTCTGAGAACACATTGTCCAATGACAAATCAGAGCAGAGAGGTAATACCTCCTGTCCAAAACTTTTTCTTGCCTCCTTTTCCATCCAGTTTGCTGCTAGTTCTTGCTTGGTAAACTAGTACATTGAATTCCAAGTTCCATCCTTTCACAATCAGCAAACTTCTCTAGTTTGGGTTTTAAAAACATAACTAGGACCTTTGAATTATGATACTTCAAAACCAAAATGCCCTGAGTATAATGACAAACAACCACAGCAAACCAATATCACTATTCTTTAATTGAGCTACAGGTGATTTGCAAGATTTTGTGCTGAATGAGGACCAAATGGAGCAAATCTTTCTTGCGTGAAGAAGAGGCAAATGCTGTTTCAATAGCATTTTCTTCAGCTTTGCCTGCAATCCCCAAGTGACGGCGACTGACAAAGAGACATGGACTCCATGGCTTGCACACATGAAGCCATTTATTGATCCGTGAAGCTGAGCTTATATACCTTTTCAGCTGTAACTAAAAATAGCACAACCATAACGTTTATGTAACTAGGTAACATTGCTTAATTCAAAGAAGCCTCGAACAGGGTAGCGCAGGTATGTACTCTCTTACATAATTTCTGCTTAGCAAGTGCATCATACCAAGTACACTGTTCACTTCTGCATTCCTTCTTCAAAGTTCTGCTTCCTGTTGCCAAGGTTTGCAGCCTACTATGGCTAACATATCCACTTCTGTCATGAGCTAAACAGTGCTCCCAGCTCTGCTCTCTAGCTGTGTTCCCACACTCAAGAAACGCTTCATTTCTCATTTCTTGAAAAGGAAATTGGGACATGAGAATTGAATAAAAATAAGGAAAATATATTCCTCCCCTTTGGTGTTTCAGCATCACATATCACATAAAATCATAGAATATCTCAAGTTGAAGGGCCCCACCCACAAAGACTATCAAGTCCAAATCCCTGCTCCAGCCAGACTACCTAAAACTAAATCACAAGACTATGAGAATCATCCAGATGACCCTTGAAATGGTGGGTGCCCTGACCCACTTCCCTGGGGAGCCCTTCTCCAGTGACAAACCACCATTTCAGTGAACACCCTTTTCCTACTGTCAAATCTGAACTATCTCTGAAGCATTTCATTCAGTTTTCTCATGTCCCATTGCTTCGTGGCATGTGATGCACTGCAGGACATAGCTGGCACTTTTGGATAAGAGAGCACACAGGGCATACATTCTAGCCCTTTCAACAGTTTTGTCCCACCCTTTTGGACGCATCTTATTACATTCACATCATCCTTCTCAGATGGTGGGGCCCATCACTGCATTCAGTTCAAAAAGGGAGGTGGCACCAATGCTGAATACAACAGAATAATCACTTCTTTTAACCATCTGGCAGTGTTTGATGCCCCCCTGTTCTGCAGGGCTGATCTCCAGCCACTCCTCTCCCAGTTTGTATTTGTGTCCAACTTACCCTGTCCTAAGTGCAGAATCACATAATCACAGGATATGCTGAGTGAAAAGGGACCAGGGGATCACGATCATAGAATCCAACTCCTGCCTCTACGCAGGATACCCCAAGAATCACACCATATGCCTGAGAGCATTGTCCAAACTGTTCCAGTTTGGGGTGAAAAACTTTTTCCTGATATCCAACCTAAACATCCCCAGCTCAGCTTCATGCCATTCCCTTGGATCCTGTCACTGTCATGACAGAGAAGATATCAGTGCCTGGCCCTCCTCTTCCCCTCATGAGGAATTTGTAGATTGCAATGAAGTCTCTTCTTCTCCAGGCTGAACAGACCAAGCGACCTCAGCCACTCCTTATATGGCTTCACCTCAAGGCCCTTCACCATCTTCATTGCCCTCCTTTGGACACTCTTTAACAGCTCAATGTCTTTCTTGTATTGTGGCACCCAAAACTGCCCGCAGCACTCGAGGTGAGNTGCATCCTTCAGTTTAATTTGATTTCAGTTTAGGTGAATAGGAAAACAACGGTCTAAAGTTTGCTTTTCTCTGCCAGTGGCAGGTAAATGCAAGGAAAAAAGTGAATTTAAAAACGTTTATCAAATCTCAATGCTTAATTTAGCTTGACTTTTTCTGAATGCAATGTCACTTATTTGTATAATTAGTCATGTATGACAATATTTCTCTCCCCATTTTTCCCCTTCTCATAGTATCCTATGGTCTCCACACACAGGGACATTTTGAAACTGTACTTTTTTCCCCTTTAAGCAAGGGCAATGTCTGAGAACACATTGTCCAATGACAAATCAGAGCAGAGAGGTAATACCTCCTGTCCAAAACTTTTTCTTGCCTCCTTTTCCATCCAGTTTGCTGCTAGTTCTTGCTTGGTAAACTAGTACATTGAATTCCAAGTTCCATCCTTTCACAATCAGCAAACTTCTCTAGTTTGGGTTTTAAAAACATAACTAGGACCTTTGAATTATGATACTTCAAAACCAAAATGCCCTGAGTATAATGACAAACAACCACAGCAAACCAATATCACTATTCTTTAATTGAGCTACAGGTGATTTGCAAGATTTTGTGCTGAATGAGGACCAAATGGAGCAAATCTTTCTTGCGTGAAGAAGAGGCAAATGCTGTTTCAATAGCATTTTCTTCAGCTTTGCCTGCAATCCCCAAGTGACGGCGACTGACAAAGAGACATGGACTCCATGGCTTGCACACATGAAGCCATTTATTGATCCGTGAAGCTGAGCTTATATACCTTTTCAGCTGTAACTAAAAATAGCACAACCATAACGTTTATGTAACTAGGTAACATTGCTTAATTCAAAGAAGCCTCGAACAGGGTAGCGCAGGTATGTACTCTCTTACATAATTTCTGCTTAGCAAGTGCATCATACCAAGTACACTGTTCACTTCTGCATTCCTTCTTCAAAGTTCTGCTTCCTGTTGCCAAGGTTTGCAGCCTACTATGGCTAACATATCCACTTCTGTCATGAGCTAAACAGTGCTCCCAGCTCTGCTCTCTAGCTGTGTTCCCACACTCAAGAAACGCTTCATTTCTCATTTCTTGAAAAGGAAATTGGGACATGAGAATTGAATAAAAATAAGGAAAATATATTCCTCCCCTTTGGTGTTTCAGCATCACATATCACATAAAATCATAGAATATCTCAAGTTGAAGGGCCCCACCCACAAAGACTATCAAGTCCAAATCCCTGCTCCAGCCAGACTACCTAAAACTAAATCACAAGACTATGAGAATCATCCAGATGACCCTTGAAATGGTGGGTGCCCTGACCCACTTCCCTGGGGAGCCCTTCTCCAGTGACAAACCACCATTTCAGTGAACACCCTTTTCCTACTGTCAAATCTGAACTATCTCTGAAGCATTTCATTCAGTTTTCTCATGTCCCATTGCTTCGTGGCATGTGATGCACTGCAGGACATAGCTGGCACTTTTGGATAAGAGAGCACACAGGGCATACATTCTAGCCCTTTCAACAGTTTTGTCCCACCCTTTTGGACGCATCTTATTACATTCACATCATCCTTCTCAGATGGTGGGGCCCATCACTGCATTCAGTTCAAAAAGGGAGGTGGCACCAATGCTGAATACAACAGAATAATCACTTCTTTTAACCATCTGGCAGTGTTTGATGCCCCCCTGTTCTGCAGGGCTGATCTCCAGCCACTCCTCTCCCAGTTTGTATTTGTGTCCAACTTACCCTGTCCTAAGTGCAGAATCACATAATCACAGGATATGCTGAGTGAAAAGGGACCAGGGGATCACGATCATAGAATCCAACTCCTGCCTCTACGCAGGATACCCCAAGAATCACACCATATGCCTGAGAGCATTGTCCAAACTGTTCCAGTTTGGGGTGAAAAACTTTTTCCTGATATCCAACCTAAACATCCCCAGCTCAGCTTCATGCCATTCCCTTGGATCCTGTCACTGTCATGACAGAGAAGATATCAGTGCCTGGCCCTCCTCTTCCCCTCATGAGGAATTTGTAGATTGCAATGAAGTCTCTTCTTCTCCAGGCTGAACAGACCAAGCGACCTCAGCCACTCCTTATATGGCTTCACCTCAAGGCCCTTCACCATCTTCATTGCCCTCCTTTGGACACTCTTTAACAGCTCAATGTCTTTCTTGTATTGTGGCACCCAAAACTGCCCGCAGCACTCGAGGTGAGGCTGGCCCAGTGCAGAGCAGAGTGGGACAATCCCCTCGCTCGCCCAGTTGGCAATGCTGTGCATTCCAGGACCCGGGTCACCCTCTTGGCTGCAAGGGCACTGCTGACTCATGTTCAGCTTGCCGCAGACCAAGACCCCCAGGTCCCTTCCTGTGGTGCTGCTCTCCACCGTCTCATTCCGTAGCACATACACACAACCAGGGTTGTCCCATCCCAGGTGCAGAATGTGGCACTTTGATTTATTAAATTTCATACCACTGATGATTGCAGATGCTCCCCTCGATCCCCGTCCCTCTGCTAGGCCTCTCATACCTCGAGAGTCAACAGCACATTCCACATTGGTATCATCATTATAATTGCTACTGGGGTGCTCAGCTCCTGCTTCCTGATCATTGATGAAAATATTGAACAGAACAGGACGTAGGATAGCCCCTGAGGAACACCACTGGTGACAGGTCAGCAACACATGTGGTCTCAGTCACTCCAACACTTTCTTTCAATCAGTTCTTCATCAAGCTAATGGCAGACCTTGTCATTTCATAGTTAGGCAGTATGTCCAGAAGGATGCTGTGAGTGGCAACATTAAAAGCCTTACCAAAAGCCAAATTACAACCACCATCTTCATCCATGTGGCAGGTGACCTTGATGTAGAAGGATGCCAAAATAGTTAAACAGAACTTACCCCTGGAGAACCTGAGTTGACTGCCTGATTCTTGAATTGTTCTCTCAGTAGTACCTAGCATGATCCTCATAATTTTTCCAGGAGCCAAGGATAGACTGACAGGGTTGTAGTCACTCAATGTATTATGGACTAGCTGTTTGCTGGACATTTTGTCCAGAAGATTACTGTGAAAGACAGTATCAAAACCTCCTGAAATTCACAAAGACCCCACATCTACTAACTTATTTCTGTCAGCTAGCTGGCTGGCCTTGTCTTAACAGGAAATCAAGCTACTTAAGGAGGATTTTCCCCTTGTGAAATCATCCTGGCTATGAGCAATGACGAAGCTGTCTCTCAAGTACATTTCAGTAATTTCCAGAGCAGCCTTCTCCATAATTTTATCAGATACTGAAGTGGGACTGGTAGGCCTGTAATTAACAGGGGATTCCTTCTTGCCCTTCTTGAAAACCAGGAAAACACATATTAGTTTACCATCTACAGGGACTTCTCCAGACTACCAGACTGTTGAGAAACAATGGATTCAGGCCCCAAGATGGCACCTGCCATCTTTTTCAGTAGCCTGGGATGGACCCCTTGGGCTCCAGAGGTCTGTGCACATCCAAGCAAAGCAGCAAGTCTCGAGCATGTTCTGGGTTGGCTGTGAGTTTATCATCCTCCCTGAGACCCAGAGTCTTCCAGCACAGGGCTTCTGGGGTCCCAGGCCCCATCACAATTGTTCAAGGTGAAGAAAACTTTAGATGTCCTTGCCTTGCCTACATCCTGATTTGTGAACTGACTGACTTTATGAAGTAACATTATCTCTCTGATCCTCCTTTTGCTATTAATAGATTTTAAAAAGTCTTTTTTCTCATCCTTCACAGTGCTAGTGAGCAGTGATGATTGAAGCTGAAGCTGTACCTACAGAAGTCAACTGAACCAGTGCATTGTCTTGAAGGAACAAGACCTGCATCTGTGGAGGTAGGAAATTCTGTGACTGCTGCAAAGAATAGGAACAGCCCAGAGCAGAAATCATCCACGGGATTACGGTCTGATCCCCAGATTCATTCTGACCATCTTCATAGCTACAAACTTTGCATTTAATTTAAATCCTTGAAGTGTCTGGAAAACAGGTATTTCCATAAAAAACAAAACAAAACAAAACAAAAAACAAAACAAAACAAAACAAAAAAAAACCCCAAAGAAACCAATTATTTTAAGATTTTCAGGAAGCAGAATTTCATTAAAAATGTAGAAATAATTAATTTATTTATATTCAGGATCAGGCTAGATCAATAATGATTGCTCCTTAAACAGACCTTAAGAAATTTTCTCTGAAATTAACTCCCTCTGGTGACCCACACAAAATATCATTGCATTGCAATTCATGATCCAGTTCCTGTGACTTAAAACTGATGAGGAAACAAAAAAGGAAAAACACAAAAGTGAGTTACATAACTGTTTCTTTTTCAGAATTCAGAATATTCATTTTGTTCATAACTAAATGACAAACAAAAATGAGGAAAATTGTTAAAAATTCTGAGAAAAAATATTAAAAATAAAATTATTTTAACTAAGTCTTCCCCATATTCAGTACTCTATTTTGCAAATTTGTATAAGGCATTTACCACTAAAATAAAGCTTTACATGTAATGAACACAATACACATTAAAATGTAATTTCACACGTTAAGGCTACAATAACATAGGGGAAAGATTCACACAAGATTCTGAACTTACCTAAAGTAACTCCATTCCTTTACCTATAATTACTCTTAAATTTACTTTCAGCCACAACATAATTGATATACACAAAAAAAGAGGCACTTTTCCACTTACCAACCTCAGAAATAATTTTACTTATTTCTCAGATACATTTTTGTTATATCTCATAAATGCCAAAATATTCTAATTCCATCCTCAACTTCACATAACAACCTAAATCAAGAAATATGTACGTAAGAAATGATCTGTTCTGTTTCAAGTCGGACAGGGAAAAAATAGGTGATATTTTAATTTTAAAATGGTTCTACTTCGGTGTCTACCATCCTTCCTGAAACTGGCCTTTGATACCACTCACAAATGAAGAAGATTTTTATGAAGTCTAAGATTTACATAATGGTTATTTTTCCCTATTGACCCAGGTGGTACCAGGTTGCAGAGAGCATCAGAGCACTTCCAAGTGGTGACATTCTACTGCCATCAGCTGTGACAGCACTCACTCCAACAGACACCAGGTTTCTCCATGAGCAGCAACCCCACAATAGATATTCTGCTTGTTTGGAGTCCGCTGTTTACCTTGCAGACTTCATTGTTCCCTCTTTGCTTCCTTCTGGCTTCAACATGAGCCAATGACATCTGCTACAGAAATACTTTCAGAAGTTTTGCATGAATACGATCAGGATTTTGTAAAAATACTGCAGTCTTTGTATTCCCGTTTCACTTTCTTTCACTTCAGCCATAGTTCTAGGGTTTTCTGACAGGTCATGTTTTGCTTGCACTTCTACAGCAAGAAAAATATGTGTTCAAAAGCATAATGTTGGCAAATTTGCAAATATGTACACTGGGAAATTTGACAAAATTATAATGGTGTTCCTACTTATGGTAGAGATACATTTGCATTGTCAGGACTTGCTGGTGAAGATCACTTATTAATTAAGTTAAATTCAAAACTCTGCTTGGTAAATAAGAGAGATGGATAGTCCTCAACATAAAGCTCTTACTGACGGAAGCCACCGCCTACCAGCATCCCTGGGACCACTCATTCAAAAGGGCATCTCCTTAAAAAAAGTCTGCATGTCAACCAGTTGTCAAGACTCTTGTAGCCTGTAGAAAGTAAATGGCACTTTTAAGGCATGTTTCATCCCACTCAATGTTCTCAGTAGGTTAGATTACTCTCATAGAAGCATTTTTTCTACATCAACTGTAAAGAGAGTTGAGGCAGTAACTAAGACTGTGAGAATGGTTTTCCTTCATAGATCAAGGTCTATTACAGTGTCACTCTATAAGTGACCAATAATGGATTTAGCTGTAGGGAACAGCTCAGGGAAACAGTATTGGCTGTTAGAGAAGGTCTGCTTTTATCATACAATGAAGTAAGTTTTTAAGGACACAAACAAGACCTGGCAGTGTGGACAGGATTGGATGATGAAAACATCTTCATTTTCAGAGGAGGTGAGCACAATGCTGGCTTAATTAAATATGGACAATAATACCTGGTAAAGAGGGTAGGAGGGGAATGAGTATTAAGAAGAGTGAAAGAGAAATAGTGTGGTGGAGTTACACCCTTGTCCTGGTGTAGGGCAAATCTGGGAGGAAATTTCCAAAGGGGTCTTCTAAAAAGCAGATTCAAGCAGCCCCTCCCCCAGCTGGTTCAGGAAAATATTTCCCTGGAGATAAGTGGAAAAAAACGGTTTATTTAACAAGTAAAGTATTCACAAGCATAAAAAAGTTAATAATATTAAACAATAAAACCTCTTGCTGTTCTGAAGAGATGGCAAATTCAGAAAGTCCTTTTCGTGGGGTGTAGCTCAGCCCGCTCAGTCACTATCAGTCCCTCTGGTCCTGGAAATGCCACCTCCTGGGCCCCCACTGGCATGAGCTCCCGGTGTTTTTCTGGGTTTTCAGTCCAGAGCAGGGCCAAGCAGTTCCAAGAAAAAGAAAAGCCACAGTCCAGGGAAATTCTTTGCCTCAGCTAGTTAAAAAAAACTAACTAAAAGCAAAGGAAAGCTCTCTCCCGCCGTCTGTGCTGCAGACAACACAGTCTGAGAAAAAAATGCAGGGGAGCAAGTGCCATTTCTAAAAACAAACTGCACTCTTCTTCTC
>VZSE01013670.1:420677-453134 GCA_013398275.1 Promerops cafer | reverse complement strand
GGCAGCACGCGCGGGCCGCCGCCATGAAGCCGGTAGGGGCTGTGAGGGGGCCGAGCGGCGCGGGGAGGGGAGCCCGGGGCTCACGGGCGGGATGGGGAGCCGTGACCGCTAGCGGCCGGTGCCGCCGCGGCCCCGGGGCTCCGGGAACGGCAGAGCAATGCGGGTGCTTTGGGTGGGAACCGGCGGCGCAGAGCAGGCTCGTCTCACCCCGAGAAGAACGCTGACCTTTCAGCGCCCTCCCGATAATCCAACACAGAAAGGGAAGCTAAAGTTGAGCTGACAAAAATTCCGGATTCACAAATTTACGGCATGTTCTCAGCTGGAAGGGGCCCGCAAGGATCGTGGAGCCCAACTCTTCAGTGACTGGCCCGTACAGGGAGTGATCCCACAATCTTGCTGTTATTAGCACCATGCTTCAACCTACTGAGCTAAGGATTGGAGGAACCCCACACCGATCCAGCCACTTGTCCCCTTTGTAAAGGGACGCATCATCCCTAACAGCGCTTCGATGCCCAGTTTCTCTGCACAGCCTTGCCTTCCCCATGCCCCTCGTAAGGTGATCCCTGCTGTGTCCATTCGCATCCCAAGCACCCTTGGGAGTGTTTTGCAGGTTTGGCACGGGCCGCATGTGTTGACCCGCGCCTCCAGGTTTCCCCGAGCCCGGTTTCTCAGTTCACGGTGCCTCCCCGAGCTCTGGCCTCTGAACCCTGTTCTGGTACAGCTGCTGTTGTGAGCCTTGCAGCAGGCAGCCTCGCCAGGTCCCTGCAGCTGCTGGGCGGGGAGAGTTTCAGGCAGGAGAAAGCCAAAGCTCAGCTTGGGGAGGTGTCTTGCAGGAGGACATTTGCCCGAGGCTGTGGCCTTGGACGTTAAAGTCCCCCTTTATCACGTGCTGTGGAACAGTAGCACCCTGAGAAGAGAACAGAGTGCTTGGGAGCACACAGAGAACTGCTCCCTAACAAGCTGAGTACCATACCTTGAGTGTCCATGTGTCTAAAAGTGGTGGACATAGGGTTTAATTAAAAAGTTGTCAGAGAATGTTTCTGTAAGACATTTGTCACAGTGCTCTCTTCTCAAAGATGTAACACAGTTGTCTAAATTTGAGGCTAATTGATGATACTGTTAGCAAGAAACGTATTGTTCAGTCCTAATAGAAATAGGAACTCAGTGATCTTAAACAGTGGAATAAATTTTGCAAAGGCTGTTAACATGTCAGTGACTTGTAGCTTTCTGTTTGTTTTCTAGAGAAAGAACACAAAGCGAGTTCCAAGTTTTCGCAAGTTACTGAGAACTAGTCAAATAAAACTTGACAATAAATTAAAGAATAAACAGTACAAGCAGAAGAGTGCTGCTAAGAAGTATCGTAAAGAACAAAAGAAGCTAAGGGAGGCTGTCAGAGATGCTATTTCTAGAAAGCCTTTTCCATTGGAGGAATGCAAGAAGAAACAAGTTGGTAAGTGTTTGCTCATGTATGGGGGTTACTGAATATCCTGCTGCTTCCTGTTGTAAAATGCAAGAAAACAACACTTCATTTTCTATATACAAATAGTTCCTGTTGAAAGAATGGAAGACTTGTGAAAAATACAAAATGTAGCCATTCTGGCACCTAGAACTGTCAGTTAAAGATGGTAGAAGTGTGTTTGCACTGATCATTATTGGATGTCATAGTAAACAGGCAGTTTTCTGGGATAACAAAACCCACATGCATAAAGGTCAGTGAGCTCCAGGTAGAAGTAAGGCATAAAATGGTCTCAAAAGTGTAGGCAGGATTAGGTTTTCAATGGTAACTATACATATGGGATCTTAATCTGTAAGCATTGTCTTCTAAAATAGCTAGAAAATGGGAAGAAAAAGAAGAAGAAGATGCTCTTCCACTGGACATGATGGATGAAGATGACTTAAAATTAATGGAGGATCTGGCCCAAAAAGCATCCTTTTTAACCAGAGATCTTTCTTCTAAGTGAGTTGCAATGTCTCCTTTTCATACTAATTCAGCTTTGTGTGGTTAATATGTAATTAATATGTAATTAATATGTAAAATAGTACATTTATCAGGAGGTCTCTTTCAGTCTGGTGTTTCTTTGCGTCTCTAGTTTAGTGTTTCCTCAGCCTGTCAGTACTTCAGTATTAATGTATCAATGTGTATCAGTACATGCAGTTGCTCTGCCTGACCTTCAGGATACTGTTTCTGCAGTCTTCTTTCCTGGGAGGTCCCTGGCTGTGAGATGGGTAGCATCCCTCAAACTGAAAGAAATGCTTTAATCTGTAAACAGAGTCTTTTTTTCTCTATAGAGTTTTCAATACATTCCCTGGACTATGGACCACTACACATATTGCACTGCCAATTGCTGGAAAAAAAGAAAAAGGGTTCTGAAAGCCATGTCTGTAAACACACGCAACACCAAAACATCATACAAAAAATTTGTTACCAGTTTTGTGGACCAAGGCATTGGGCAGAGTTCACAGTGACATATGTAGAAAGGTAGTGTTCCTAGTTGTAGAATAGTCTTTACAAATACACTTCTACAGAGTTGTCTGGTTACATGATTGTTTGAAAATCTTAGCTCGCCTTTTTTGATGGATGTGAAAAGACTCTCTATGCCTAGCTGCTGTAGGGCGCTTTTAATTTCCTAATGCTGATTCTGCTTAGTAATTAATAATTTAGTCTAGTTTTGGAGGAAAGTAGCAAATGGCTTTTATTTACAAAGTTGCAGTTGTGCTGCACAGTCTCTTGTAGCCACACTGCAAGTTCTTGAATTAGAAGAATTTTGTTTTAAACCTTCCCCTTTCCCCAGATTAACTGGGTGTGACGTAAGTTTAAAGTCTTGCAAAACTCGTAATTTATTGTGTGGTTTTATTTAGAGATATTTTGCAAAATGTAGTTCTAAGTCTCTTACATTCATTATGCCAGAATGTTTTTAGAATGGTAGGAAAACAGTAGAAGTGGTTGCTCTTTTACCTATTTTACTGTTACGGGCTTTTAGTTCCTTTCATAGTGTTCCCTTAAATTGGAGAACTTGTTTTTTCAATCTGCTTTACTCTGGTCAGCTACAGTCTGTCTTAAAAACCTGTCAGATATTACACCATTTACAAATTGTGTGTCCATATTAGCACAGACTAAATACTTACTCTCTTGTAGACTTATGTGTAGCTCAGGAGCATACCTGTGAAGGGTGGCACACCGCACTGTGCTATTGCCATTGTCATTGGGGAGAGGTGTGTGACACAGGCTTTGCCAGTGGGCTGAGTAGAAAAGTGATAGTAATAGTGGTAAAAGCAGCCATGGAGTAGGGTAGATAAAAATGGTCACTGACCCACTCATTGTCACATCCTCGTTAAGCCTCACCTGGAAGGTCAAGACACAGTGAGGGAGAGAGAGGCTGTGGGACATGTTAAGGAAGGCTCTGGACTTGCCCAGTGAGAGGATCCTAGTCCTGCTGGTTGCTGGTGGAGTCCTTCATGGCAGGACTGCTTGGGGTGGATAACGGGTCTCAGCCCTGCCAGGGCAGCCGCTCTGCTGTGGGGGAGCGCAGAATGGGAGGGAGGACAAGTGAAACAGCACCCTGGCCTGGGTAAGAGGCAGACACTTAATCCAGCTGGTCAGGCATGGCTCTTGTCTGATTACATGGCCGGTTCATTTAGTTTGCCTCGTATTTTTCAGTGAACCTGTTCACGTCAAAAAGCGAAAACATGAAAGTGTGATTGAGAAATACGAGAAGGTGCCAAGACGTTTGCAAACAGAGCCAGAAAAAGAGCTCATCCATCTGCTCCCCATCAAAGACAAGACTGGCATAATTCCTCAAGCTGTGGAAAAGCCAGGTAAGACACAGATTCTGGAACTGGTATAGTAGCCAAGAAGTATATAATTTATTTGTTTAAAATTTCACAGTGTTTATTATGTGCTTAACACTAGACACTGTTTTTGCAGTTCTCAATGTTGCACATGATGAAGAAGAGGACACAGAAGATATGGAGGAAGCAGAGGGTAATAAAACATTTTGTTTGCTCTTTGTTGTTTTTTTTCCGAATCACTTACATACCTGAAAAGTATTTTGCTGTTCCCAAGGAAGTTTGCAATTGAAGTGTATTTTGTTCAGGATGCTTTTGAATATATTCATTACCATGTTGCCACCAAAGCATAACCATTATTCAAAGTTTGCACTCTTACCTGTTAGAATCTCAGGAATGGCTGGCTTCAGATTCTCTTTCTTCAAAATTATTTTGATTTTTCACCTAGAACTGCTTCTTGCATGAAGTTCCTTTTATCCTTTGTGTCATATTTGCTAGTAAGAAGGAAATATTGGTCTTACATAAAGAATATCTGTGTGGTTCTATTTTGATTACTCTGAGATAATTTTGAGATGTAGTTCAGGACACAGACTTTTGTAGGCTTTAAGTGTCTGTCTTTGTCTTTAAAATTTTTTACTTAAAACATCAATACTCAGGAAACTGAGATTTTCATTTGCAGTTGGCTATTGAGTTAATGGTCATTTTCAAGTAACTTTGTGATTTCTGGGTCCTTACTGTCTAAATATAATCTGAAGTTGAGGAAGGAGATACTTGTAGCAAAATAATACTCAGAAAACACAAACAGAAACAATCGTATTTTTAAAAGAAAAAGTGAATGGTGAATAATTTGATACAAATTGCAGAGAACAGCAGTTTCTTGGCATGGTTGGGGTAATACATTGAGTTTATATGTTCCCACTGTGCTCAGAGAACACCGTGGGCAGATTCAATAACATTTAGTCCACTTTTTTTTGCAAGCAAAAAATTTTGAAGTGGAGCAAAAATGAATCTGTGGGTTAATGTAAGATCCAGCAAAGTCATTCTTAAAGCTTCTTTGACTGTGGAACTTCTTATGTTACTCTCGTGTGGCCTTACCAGGGTACCTGTTTGAAATGCAGTATCTGCAACATGGTATTTCTTAAGTGACCTCCCCTCTTTTCTAACTCTCACATCTGTGCCAGACTTTAATGAGGAACCCCTGCCTGTTCTCACTCCTGAGGAAATGGCTGCTCAAAGGAGACAAAAGCTGCAGGAGAGGAAGATGCACATAGCTGCCTTAGCATCTGCCATTCTCTCAGAGCCAGACAGCAATGTAGGTACATTTACTTAACCTGCATGTACGAGTGTCTGTGTTGTGCACTAAGGCAAGAAACAAAGATCTGAATGAGCAAACAGTAGCAAAAGTACAAGAATATATGGGTAGAACAAGGAAAAGGTCAGTGTTGTATCACTTTTGTTATTTTTCTTGTTCCTTAAGCATGACCCTTACCCTTATAAGCTCTGATTTCAGGGTTGTATCTGGTAGTTCTCAATGCTTCGGGATATACGAATAATTTCCTGTAATTCTGTGCAAGTTTGTAATAGCAGGATATTTTGAACATTCCTGAGACTAAAATTTTGTTGGGGTATCTATAATTTCCTGGCTCTTTTTGCAGTGCCAAGTAGAATCTGAGTAGCTGCTGAGTTAATTTATGTTGTACTTGTCCCTTGGTTTGCAGTTGATCTTCATCTGATGTCTGCCTGTTTTCTTCAATCAGATTAAGAAGCTGAAGGAGCTGCGTGCCATGCTGATGGAACAGGATCCTAACGTGGCTGTGATTGTTAGGAAGCTGGTCATGGTGTCTTTGATGGAGATATTCAAAGATATTGCACCTTCGTACAAAATTCGGCCTCTGACCGAAGCAGAAAAGGCTACCAAGGTGAAATATCAAATCTATTTATAGTGTATGTGAGTAGTTAAGAATGTTTTCAGCTATGCCAGATACTAAGACTGATTTGTTTAATATGAATTTCTGGTTTTGAGCAAAGGGGACAAATACACAAATACTTGTGGAAACTCTGAAGTTGTGACACTTTCAGGAAGAGATGTTTTGGTTTTGAACATTAAATTCTTACATACTTCCTTCAATAAGTAGGTTTCATGCAGGTGGTAATGGAGGGGAAAAGTAGTGTCTGAAAGTACTATACCAAACCTGAGTGACTTTTCTCATAAACCTTGGAATAAGGCCCTGCACTAAAGAGAGTTAGAAAGAAAGCAAATTATGCAATGTTGTCACCTAACTGGCATAGATTTCTTTGAAATGTGTTCAGCAATTTGCTGAACAAATGCAGAGTAACTTGTTTTCTGGAGCTTGTTTGTAACCAATTTTTTAGAAGGTTTTTTGGATCTAGGTTTAGTGCAGTTTAGAGTCATGGTTTTAAAATAACATCTAGTTGATAATGTTAGTTCAAGCTCTATAAATGAAATAGGCCTAGTTGGAAAAAGCCCTCTGAACACATCTGTAGAAAAATGCAGAAATATTTTATTTTTAATACATTTTTAGGAATGTCTGTCTAGAAGAAAAAACTACTTAGATATCTGATGTTTGTTCTAAAACTTTTTTTCCCCATTCGCTAATTTCTGTATTTAGCTCTCCAAATAAAATCTCATTTCAATTATGTTTACAGGTTAAAAAAGAAACACAGAAACTGAGAGAATTTGAAGAAGGCCTTGTAAGCCAGTATAAATTTTACTTGGAAAATCTGGAACAAACAATTAAAGGTACAGTTAACACTTCCCATTTTTTGTAGCAAAGGCAAAAGTGTTTGCAGCTGTTTCCCTTCTCTGAATGAATGGTACCTTCTGTCTTTGAGATAGCACTTGCATGAAGTACACCTGCAATCACAAAAAATTTAAATATTTATAAGATCATCATCATCATTCTGAAGAGTAATCACTAAAAATAATATTTTGTGCAGATTGGAAGCAAAGGAAATTGAAGAAAAGCAATGTCATCTCATTAAAGGCATATAAAGGTCTAGCAGAGGTAGCAGTGAAGTGTCTGTGTGAGCTGCTTGTGGCCCTACCCCACTTCAACTTCCACAATAACATTATTGTTCTCATTGTTCCACTCATGAATGATCCATCAAAAATGGTAAGTAATTTTCTGATTAGAGAAAGAGTTCTCGTTTTGTGTAAAAAATAATTATTTCTGAGCTTTATTCCACAATATCCAGATTTTTTGGCCATATCTGTTCACTATTTTACAGGCTGTGTGCACTTTATAGTTAGTAAATACCATGAGTATTGTCTGTTACTAGCTGTTGTTGTGGATTTGGCTTTACAGAACAATTTCTGTGTTTTGCTTTTCAGATTTCTGAACTGTGTGTTGAGGCAGTTAAGAAGCTCTTTAAACAGGACAAGTTGGGCTATGCTTCACTTGGTGTAGTTAAAGTCATTTCTGGCCTTGTGAGGAGTAGAAATTACGATGTCAGACCTGAGGTAAGAGTCTTCCTGTTGTACCTCACAATATTCTTTTGTCAAAAGTTTCAAAAAACCCCAAATGTTAAAGTTACTGCAGCTGCTGGCTACAGACAAGCAGAATTTCCTTGCTCTGTCAGACCACAGACGGTTCAGGATTAGGCTGAGCCAGAGAGGTAGAGAGCTATGGGGCAAGGGAAGGAGACTGGGAGGTGGAGATCAGATTCTGCCAGAGACATGGCTTAAGTCAGGCAGGGAGACTTAAGTGACAGGCAAATGGAGGAATGGATAGAAATGGACAGTGTTGGGGAAAGAACTGGGACCAGGGATCAAGAGACACAGGTGTGAAGGAACAGGAGGGGACTAAACAGAACCTTTGAGCAGCAAAGCCCACTAGCTGGAATGGAATTCAGGGTTTCTTACCCTTAGTTCCTATCAGGTTGTAGATGACCTTTCATTGTATTTATTTTATTTTACAATAGGTGTTAAAAGTATTTCTTCACTTAAGAATTAAGGAAGTAGAATTACAAAAAGATTCTGAAGACATTGCACCAAAGAAAAAGTTCATGACTTACAAAGAGAAAAGAAAAAATCTTTCCAGAATGCAAAGAAAGGTACGACATGTGCTTTCTCATGCTCTACTTCTGTTACTTCATGTAGCAATTTGTTCCAGCAATGATTGCACATCTGCTATTGCCATTGTTAACTCTCAGCATCAGTGATCAGTTTTTACATTGTACTTGAAAATTTATGAGGTTTTACAGGGAATTTAATTATCTTCCTATTTTTTCCTCTTTCCTTTGTTGATAGTGCTTTTGATTGGTTGTTTCTGATAGGATGAGGGCTACCCTGTAGAATTACAGGATGACTTAAGCAACTCACCAAGCATAGAAAATTTGTTCTCTGGGTATCTTTTCAACCTAGATATCCAGACTGGTTTGAAACATTGAATCCGTTGTCTTAAAATCAACTGTATATTTTCAGTGGAAGAAAGCAGAAGAGAAACTGGAACGAGAACTCCTGGAAGCAGAAGCATCAGAAAGTAAAGAAAAGAAACTGAAGTTGGTAAATAATTTAGAGATTATTTCTCTATTTTAGCAGAGTAGCAGCTCCTAACACTTTTGTAACTGTCTTCCCTCCTTCCCAACTTGGCAGCATTCCACATCTCTAGATCATGCTGTCAGCTAACAAACACTTTGCCTGTGACAGAGATCTAGGTTTTAGTAAACCATGCTCTCAGTTTAGCCAGGAAGGCCAATGTAGCCATTCCTATTCTGTTCTGCTGTCTGCTCAAAATGGTATTGAATCCATTGATAAATGTCCTTCAGGTGCCCTGTTCCACAGGACACTGTGTAGTGGGTGTTACAGCCTCTCAGAGTGGCCTTTAGGCAAAGGAGGAGTGTGGCTGTAGGAGAGAGCAGGAGCAGGAGAGCACTGGAGGACTCGAGCTTTTCAGCATAAGAAGAGCAGAGATGGCAGTGCGAGGACTGGTTTGGAAGACATGGGTGCAGGCTTGGACAGAGAAAAGCATTTCAGTTGAGTTTAAGTGAAATAGAAATGTCTGTTTCATATGATTAAGTATTTAATTTTGTTTTCTTTCCTTCAGCACACAGAGACCTTGAATATTGTATTTGTAACTTACTTCAGGATCTTGAAGAAAGCTCAGAAGTCTCCACTTTTGCCAGCTGTGCTAGAAGGTCTTGCAAAGTAAGAACTGACAACCTTCTTTTGTGTGTGTTGGAAAAGACATAAAGCACTAAAGACATTTTTCTCTCTGAAAGGGATTTAAGCAGTGAGAAAAGATAGTCCCTGACAAATTAGTTGAAATTCTTTTATTTCTCTGCTGAAATTTTCTGCTATTTCCAAAACCATTTCAATGTGATTTGAAATCTCCCGTGATAGAATTGATGTGGTGCAAATACCACAGGGTGTGATGTGATTCCATTATTCTGATTAATTGCTAAAGGACACCAGCATGTCGTTAATGCTCTAAAAAAGCCATGATTAGCATGTTGGGGGCTAAATTATTCTTTCCTGTGAAGATAGTAAATGTTCAGCATTTGATTTAGCCTGCTTTTAAGGTGTGGATCTTGGCAATTCAGAACACTTTGAACTGAGTTTACAGATAATGTCTATAATTTAAAAATGAAAATATCTTTGATTCAAGGTTTGCCCATCTCATAAATGTGGAATTTTTTGATGACCTATTGATTGTCCTTCATTCTCTTATTGCATCTGGGGTAAGTTGAATTTTATCATAGTTTTCTTAAAATTACTTTCTTTCGTGTACTTAATCAGTTTTTGTATTCTTAGGATTTAAGCTATCGTGAGAGTCTTCATTGCATTCTCAGTGCTTTTCATATACTCTCTGGTCAAGGTAGGAGATTTTTAAAAACAAACTTTTGTTTAATATTGCCTGATAAATAAATGGAGTAAATGTGTTTATTTGGGATTATGTTTATAGGTGATGTTCTTAACATTGATCCAATGAAATTTTACACACATCTGTACAAGACACTGTTCAGCCTACATGCAGGTAATTCCAGATTCTTATTTTCAGTGTTCACCTAGATAATGTTTATTCTGCATCCTTGCTATCAAAGCCTTTATGTAGCATTAATAAACTACACTTTTTTAAGATATCTGATTTCTGACAAGATTATTGTCTGGTTTAACCTACTTTTCTTTCTTGAGTTGCACATTGCATTTCTGCAGTACAAATACTTGAATTATTATTCCAATATGGTTCCATATTGTTCCAAATGGTAACAGGTTCTAATAGTGTAATTTCATTAGGAAATGCCAAATATTTGATCTTGGCTAAGCATTTAGTCTGTCCTCAGTTTTTTGACTTCCTTATAATTATTTCTTTCTCTGTCAATTTTAAAATTCTTGTCTTTTTTCTCTAATTCTCTCTCCAATAAAGAAAAAACACCCAATTTTTCCAATGTAATTTAAAAAATAATTTAAATTTAAATTCTGTTTTTAAAAATTTTCTAGTATATATTTCTGATTTTTATAATGATAACATTTTTATGTTCTAATCTAAATTTTCCAGTAATTCTGAGAAGTTGAATAATTGATGAAAAAAGAGATGTATAAAATTTGAAATTAACATAATTTTAATTAACTTCAGAAATGTGGACTCATTGGGAATAAACTATTAAGAAGAAACATTCTGCAGTTCTGGATGGGTAAAAGACTAGATCTCTTCACTGTTTAATAATTTATAGAAAATGATACAATGAATGCATTTAGGATTAAATCAGTAGCTGTGTTTAATGATTAGATACTTTTGATGGAACAAGTATTTTCTTAGAAAGGAGCACATAAAGAGTGGTACATTTTTTCTGTTCAAAGCTGGACTATTTTGACCAAAAAAGGGTGGATGCTTAATGTCTGTATCACATGATACACACATCATCTGTCTGAGCCTCCTAGCTTTCCTGCTGTTCTCAGTTCCAGTGTCCAGCCCATAGCAGAGTATCCAGCTGTATGTCCATGAAGTGGTTCTTTACTCTTTGCATGAAATTCTGCTTTTGAGGTGGCACCAACGAGGACATAGGGATTGTGCTGCAGTGCCTGGATGTCATGTTTGCCAAGAGGAGAAAGCAAGTCTCCCAGCAACGAGCTCTTGCTTTCCTAAAGCGACTTTCCATCCTTGCTCTTCATGTACTTCCAAACTCCAGTGTTGGGATCTTGGCAACAAACAGGGTATTCATGCAAGTAAGTTTTACTTGTTCAAACTTTTAGCTTACTGGCTAGAGGTTATGGAATTTTTTGTTAAAATGATTTTGTGCAAAAATTTTTAAAGCATCTTTGACAAGAATGATGAAAACAGAATATGCTTAAATGCTGCTGAAACTGACTGAAGTGGAATAAATCCTGAAACTGACTCAACCATATTATAATTGGGTGGGTAATATAAAGAACTCAGCTTCTGGTTTTTTTGTGTTGTAGACATTCCCAAGGATGGACCTCTTACTAGACAACGAATCCCAAGGCAGTGGAGTTTATCTCCCAGAATTAGATGAACCAGAGCATTGCAATGCCCAGAATACAGCACTGTGGGAGCTGCATCTACTGCAGGTTTGTGAGTAACTCAGGGATCTGGGAATTAGTATAATAAATAATATTATTGAGCAGTAAATAACTGCTCAATGTTTAGGTGCTTTACACAAATGGAGCACAGAGGTCTTCAGGTTTATCTGTCAAATCTTGCCCCACAACAGAGTGGAAGAGGAAGACCAACACACTGGTATGGAAGGATGAGCTCAAAAGGGGATGTTACACATCTCCTATTATAATACTACACTGGTTCTTACTGCAGGTTGCCATATTGGATTCCTTTGGAGACTTTTAAAATCTGTTAAGTTCCCTTGCAGTCCAGCCCTTGTTCCAAGAGGAACTGACACCTTGATCTGTCATTCCAGTGAGGGTTTGGAGAGGGCTCCTCTACCCTTTGTCCCTGTTTTCTGGGAGTAGGAATAATCTAACTGTGGAGAGTCATGCTGACAGCATAATATGAGGGAATAAAGACTGAGACTGGGTGTTCTCATTCACTTAATCCCACAAACTGAATGGTTTTGAGGTACTCAGTTTCTAAAACAAAAGCAGACCTTTCATTTTATAGAAATAGAAATAAATATGAGATTCTATAAATAAATACATTATCCCTTACTGTCTGTCTGCTGCCTTCATTCTTCCTTTCTTTCAGAGACATTATCATCCAACAGTGCAGAAATTTGCATCTCACCTTATTGCTGGAGCTCCAACTGAAGGCTCAGGAGCTCTTCCACTTGATTTGAGCCAAAGGTGAGTTATCAAAGAGTTCCTTTTTTTCTAAATAGGCCCTGAAAGGAAGCTGTTGCTTATACTATATTAAAAGAATTCCTAAAAATAGTTACCTATAAAATTAAAGACTCTGATCTTCAAACTGTCTTTGTTCTTCTGCCAGTACAGAAGGCAGAATGCTGGCTGCCTTTTTCTTTTTTTTTTTTCTTTTCCCTTTTGAGACTTGTTGCCAGGCTCTGACAAGGGTAAACATCTCAAAGTGCAGTGTGTTTTCTTCCCCCAGGAGCAAAATATCTTCAGCAGCAGGCCTGATCTGAATATGGATCAGGATCACTGAACTGGGGCTGTCCAATGGAAACTAGAACCCAAGCTGCAGTGTAAGGTCTGTCATAGGTTAAAACATGAGAACAGCTCAGACTAAGATCTAATTCAGCATCCTGTCTTTGGCAGTGGCTGGCAGCAGGTGCCTGGTGAAAAGTAAAACCAGGGCATACATGTAAAACATGCTCTGAGCAGGCCTCTGACAGGTTTCAGCCTGGTGGATTTCCTGAACCTGATGCCATTTTCTGTTAGTACCTCTCTCTTCATGGAGTTCTTTTACAACTGTTCAATGTCCCTTGAATCAGAGCACACATTTTGCAAATGCAGCATTGTTTGGTAAGTGTTCTGTGAGTCCACAGCTCCTTATAGTAAGATCTGCTTGCTTTTGTTTTGAACCTGGTGCCAGATTGCTTCATTTAACAGCCCCTGGTTCTTGCTCTGGGAGCTGAAGTGCACAGCCTGCTTGATCAGTCTTTCTGTGCCTCATAGAACTTGGCAGAACACAGTCATATCATACCTCCATCTACTGTCTCTCCTGGATGGAGGGATCCATCCACCTCACACAGGAGCTGTTCCATATTTTCCATACACTTTATTGCATGTTCCTGAACTTTTACTAATGTAAGCATTTCAAGATGAAATTGGAGACTCAGTTGCAATAATTGAGATGTGGATGATCTATGGATTTATACACTGATGTAACTAATTTCTGTTGTGTTCTGTTTCTTTTCAATTCCAAACAGCACTAAAGTCACAATCCCACAAAAGTATCTGTCATTACAAGAAGATATTTTTTCTCTAAGTGATAGTGGTTTGCCTAGAGCCTACTGTTTTTATGTAGAGTTGCTTTTTCCAACACTAAATTTCATTTGCCATTTTACTGATCATCTCATATGGTCTGCCTAGTTCTCTACAGATAGCTCATTCTTACTACTACAAATAACTTGGTGTTCTCCTGCTCTTTCTTGAGCATGTTGGAAAGTGCAGGTCCTGGAAAAAACCTTGTGGAAATCCAGTTTCTTCCTGCCATTGCAAAAAATGACCATAGACTCCTGTCCTCTGTCTCCTGTCTTTTAACCAGTTTTTTCTGTGATGGTCCTCCCTGTTCTCCCATGGATGTTTTTTTCATCAAACCCTTTGGCAAGGAACTGTTGGAGATTCTGGCAGATTGTGTCAGCTACACCATCTTCACCTACCTTTTCTTCCCCCCCCTGTTTCAAATATGTGCATATCAGAGCTCTGGGAAGACAAGAGTTTTCTTGTGTGTATTTAGACACACTTTACTTACTTTGACTGGCATTGTTTCCCAGCCTTTGGCTCCTGATCTTTTCCAGGTGATGCTCATTACTCTGAGGAGTTCTCCTAAAGTCATGGAGGGGCAGAGTGGCGTTTGTGTGAGACGCTGCTCTTGGATTGGTGATAGATCAGCTGAAGTTGTATTTATCTAATGCCAGCTTTTTTTCACTGTTTATTTATTGTAGGTCTGCTGCAGAACTTTTTGAGACATATTGTATGAAAGGAATGACCTTTAATCCCCCTGTTGCATCAGTAACATCCAGAAGAAAGGTACTGTTCTCGTTGTTTTGTGTCCTTTTTTAACCATGTGACACACCAATATAACCTGTATCTGCTGGCTCACTATGCAGTGCCCAGGCATTGGCACACTCAGCTTCTAGCATCAAGTCCATTTTTTTTAACTGGCATAAGATAGGACTGAGTATAAGGAAGGAAAAAATAGCTGTGTAAATAGTCCTTCCTCCCACAGCATCAGTTAACATAGCAAGATTAATACGGTAGCTGTTATTTTGCACTTTGCAGTGGTTCAGTGCAGATTTCTTGGCTCTTTTCTGTAATGATGAACTAATGTTTGTTCAAAAGGCAATAATAAAAAGCCAGCTCTTTCCCCAGGGTGGGTAGTTGCCAAGACAGCTGGATTTCCAGAGCATTTGATTCAGTGTGTCAAGGGATACTGATCCCTGTTAGTGTCACTACAGCTTTAAAGTGGAAATTTGAGGGGAACAAAGAGTTAATGTAAAAAGAGGAGAAATGGGGGAAGTGTGTTTATGTCCTCAGCACTGGATGTGTTCCAGATGCCAGCCTCCATTAAATGTCTGGTGAGTGGTGTGTCCTTTAAAAAGTGATAATTTTCCTTCTTTCTAATGAAAGTGCTCCACTTTGTAGCTCAGTAATGTCAATTGAAGCTTTGAGAGCACATTTTCTTTTCCATTTTAGAGAATAAAATTTGTTTGTACTTAACTTATTCAGCTGTTTCATAGTGACTCCTTGATATGTGTGTCCTGCTAGGGAGTTACATGAGCAGCTCTGACAGAGCAAGGCTGAGAGAAGCAAATGGGAGAGAAATTTGGGTTGATTAAGGAAATGCACAAGCTCCTTTAGGGAGCAGAAACAATGGAGCAGCAAGATCACAGTGTCCATAGATGGCTGTAATGGACCTAAGGGGGAAAATTACCTTGGGGTCTTACCTGCTCTATGGTTGTTTGGCTCATTTAACAAATTTTGGCAATTATCTGAGTTTTATGCTCTGTGTTCAGCATGTCCTCTGTGTGCCAGGCTGCCAGTCTGTCAGCATCTCCCTGCTCTTGACAGAAACCCCAAACTGCAGCCCTGTGCACCAATAAAAAGAGGCTCTCATTTCTCTATGAGTGCACAAAGTACTTGGCTCTGGGAATTTTAAGACTTCCACAGGGAAGTTTAAATCATGTGCATGGAAAACATGGCCTTGTTTAGTAATACAACTCATATTCTGTAATTTTCAGGATGCCTTCTCACAAATGGATTCATTTGTAGATGAAGAACTAAACAAACAGCTTCAACAACACATCAGTGAGACTGTTGCTCACAAACCCTTGGATTTTGCTAAGCACTTGAAGGAATCATCCTTGGCATAAAAGTACCTATCAATCAAGTTCACTTGATTCTTAATTACAGAGAAAGATTGGAAGAAATCACCAGTCATCATAAAAGGAATACAAGTAGGCTTTTGTGTGAATATAGAAACACACAAAAATGTAACAACAGTTTTTCACACAGTTACAGGCCTGTCCCCCTAACCACCACGCCCCTGTTCAGGGGGCTGGGGAATCACAATGAACTGTCATGTCAGTGTTGTAAAAATATACAAACCCAGGTAACTTAAGAATTGTTTGCAACCATGCACAATTGTATTTTTATGTATTTTTCAAATTTTTATAACAGAATATAGACATGTGTGTTTCTGCGAATTCACTGGGTTGTGTTGATAACTTAATAAATATTTTGAAATTTTTTTCAAACATAATATTGACTTTTTGATGTCTAAGTTACCTAGACATTTAGAATATGTATTGCATTTTTTCTGTTCTTCTTCTGATGTCTTCTAACCATTTATCTCATCTTGAAATGATTTTGCATTTGGTTTTTTTTCCCCCTCTGATGAATCTTGATATTGGCAAATTAAGAATATTGCATTTCAGTTCTAAACTATCATCATGATTGAATGCTCTACTGCAGTGTCTTCAGTAAAGCATTGCTGTCAAGAATCCTGGGCAAATACAAGGTAAGAACGTTGGGGTTTTTTTTTTGGTAGGTAATTCTCTCCACATTCTCCAAGTATTATTTATTGTCAGATTGTTTTAGAATCCATTTTCAGCTGCATGTTGGCTTTGCAAAGAGCAAGTGAAATATATGAAATGATTTAAAGGTGAGTATTGTCTTTATGTGAATTCCATTGTACAGGGGAATGTAGTGGGCTGTCCCTGGCTGACAGCTAATGCACTTCAGTAGTGCTTAATCTATGATGTGATAATGGTACGTGTGTAAGTTTTGCAAAGCTTTCCTTTAAGTCAGAAAATATCTTTTTTTCTCTAGGGTATTTAGTCCTTTATCCTGATTTATGGTTCTTAGATAGTTTTACAATTAATTTATTTCTCTTTTAATACATGTTTTCAGTACTGATCACACTAGTTCACCAACTTCCAAGTAATTAAACAAATTTACAAACATTTTTAGAACAGACATCTGTTGATTAAGGGATTAGAAAATACCTATATATTATATTATCCATATAAAATACCTATGTATTATATTACTATGTAGACTTCAAACCTGCATGCATAATACTGGTGGTTTTACATGTTTCTCTCTTCTTAGGCTGTCATTCCCATAGATTTTGAGTAGTTCTTTTTAGTTTAATTGTGAAGTGTTTGCAAATGCAGATGTGATTTAAATTCTGCAAAATTCCAAGGGGGCCATTTATCAGTACCTTTGTCAGTTCAGGAAGGCAAAAACAAAGAGTCAACATCTTAAACCATTTAATTTTTTACAACATATACAAATACAGTTTATTCAAGTCAGCAGAGAGAAAACAGTCCAGGTGGAAAAGTCACTTTTAAAATCGTTCATTTTACATAGTTTCCAAACATAAAAAGACTGGCACATAGTGATGTTGCATTGTCAGAATATTTTGATATGCTTGAAGGGCAGAGGAAGACAACTGTACAAGTCATTCTGAAAGAGCTTATACATCTATTGGAGCAAAATCTATTTACTGCTATTTATTTTTGTGTTTTCTATCTCTGCCAAATGTCTATCACTACTTAAGTTAAAAAATATTTATCACAGACAGGAAAAAATTGCCACCATTGGTACATTTAGTGGGCTACCCTAAAAGTAAACTGAGTTTTATAGTGGAATAGTAACAGACAGTGATTAAAAACCAGATGTTAATTCAAGCATTTGAAGAGCAGAACAGACAGCTGAGTTTCAGAAGCTGCAGACTTAGCCTGTAAAGCTACCTGCAAGGTCTTCTCTTTTTGAAAATAAACTATGAATGTAATAGAAAGTGTTCTTGAAATATTTGGTATTTCCGTGTTGAAGTGTTTAATTCTCGAAAGCCCGTGAGTTCCAGAAGCAGACACCTTTCTACAAGCGGCTTTGCAGACACCTTACCTAGTAATATTTGTAAGCAAGAAAAAAATGTCACTAGGCTTAAAAAAATGAAAATTGAGATAGTATCTTTTAGTGTTCTGACAGCCCTTACTGGGGTCAGTAAGACAGAACCAGGAAGCCCTTTGGGCGGTAGAGGAAGCAGCTCCTGGAGTGCCCCAGTTCCTACAAGCAGAGCAGCTCTGCACGCACACAGGAGCTGGGACTGCCCAGCTTCTGGCCCTTACAGTCACAGACTGTAAGCACCACGTGCTGCACAGGGAAAGGGTAAGGAATTGGTAGAAAAGTAGCAGTTTTTAAATAGTGTAGAATAAAATACTTTTGTGTTTTTGCTAACAGGCAATGGACCAGGAGAAGCAAGAGATTTCCACCTGTAAAGTGTGCAGTGCAAGGCCTGCTACTGCTCAGAGACTGCATGTTTCTGGAAGATGTTGATTATTTACATTCCTTTCTTTCAAACTTTTATCCTGGAAGCTGCTTCCTGTAAATAGTTTGTAGTAAAAATGAATGTATTTTCCTAATTGATGTCCATACTCAGCCAAAAGCATGGAAAAGGACAAAGTTATTTTGTCAGTTTTGTCACAGGAATGTGTGCAGAGATTCCTGCAGAAATAAAATCTGTGTCTAAACAGAATAAACATTCCTATTAGCATAATAACTTAGTGCATGAAAGCTCTTTAACTGGGCTTTCACAGAAGATAACAACTCCCCCCTTGCTCTTTAATGCTTCAAGTGGTATTGTATTTCCACTACTTGGAACCAGCAAGAGGAAGGGCACTGCAAGTCTTTCCCAAATTCACCCCAAAGTGTATCATGTTTCACCAAGAGAAGTTTACCTGGATATTTACCAATACCTAAACTTTAAACTGATGCATGTACATTAATGAAAATACTGGAGCAGGTTCATTAGCCTTATACAGTTCCAGATGTCTACAGGCCTACAAAGATAGGGTTTTTAAATAAAAAGCCAAAATATTTTGCTGTTTTCTTTCACTGTGATAAACAGCAGCAAAAGGAGGTTTTGACTGTGATTGATGATGAAGATACTTATATTAATAAGCTATTCCCACAGCTAGAAAAATTGTGTTAGCAGAAATAGTACAAAACTGCTGATTTTAAATGTCCACAAGACTTCAGGCTAGCGTTAGGCCTACGGTGCACAATATGACATGACTACTGATGTCCCCTTTGCTTTCCCATGATTTTTGTGCTTGTTTTTATATCTATGTGACAGAAAAGCACTGGTGGATGACAGCATGGGTATAAGAACTTTCTATGTTGAATCCAACAATTAGCAAGGGTGTCTGCCAGCCTACTGTGACACTACAGGTGATATTAAGAATTTTCAGAGCTTCTAAAGATAAAAAACCCCCCAAAACCCAAAAAACCACACCAACAAAAAAGAAAAAGCTAAACAGGTAAGGGCAAACTACAGGACATTAAGTGTTGTTTTTAAAACACCATAAAAACACCAAAAGGAAAAAAATTCTCAGTGACATCAAACTGCTACTGTGTTTACACAACAGAGAGAATGAAGCTAACATTAAAAAAAATGGTTGCATTAGTTGAATTGTGCAGCAGGTTGATGTATTTCCCAGTAATTCCAAAGCATTCCAAAGCAAACTATGCATATAGAACTGTGTAAGTTGTCACTTCTTAACATTTTGCTTGGGATCAGTCTTTTCCTTGGGCAGGGTGGGGAGGGAGCACGTCCCTCACAGGGGCTGCTACTGTTGGAATTGGGAATGAGTGACTGGCTGAGCTGGCTGGGGGCTTGAGATGGGTCATGTTGCTGATTGCAAAATGCTGCTTTGGTACGTAAGTACCAAAACTTTTGTGAAAGATGAGCAGTGGGAAGTGCATGGCCGCTGTGAGGATACACCACTGAGAAATTTGACTTTTTTGTGTCTGTGGTTATTTTTCCTGAAAGCTGGAAGTGACCTCAAGAGGGCACTTTTTTGCTTTGGTAAATGGCTACTTTATAGGCATTTTCTGTAGTGTATAGTGAAAAACTTCATAGTTTCTGATGACAGAATGCAGGTTCTGTGTGCTTGTTTATATGCCAGTTAATAACTTTATTTTCTTTTATTTCACTTTCTTATTCATGGGGGGGCATTAGCTGTCATGAGACTACTGCCTGTAACTTCTTTCCTCTGTTTAGGGTTTGGTCTAGTGAAACAAAAGCATGTGCAGAGCAGTTTGTTCCCAACAGACACATTTCTTGTGGGAGATCAAAGGGATGGCTGATTGCAGCAGTTGTTTAATTTGTGCCCCTGTAATGGATTATTTTAAATAACTAAACACATCAGTAACTCCCATGGAAGGAAAAAAAAAGAGACTACCACAACTAACTTAGATAACAAAAGATGAATTCAGCACACGTAAAACTTCACAACAGTGTTTCTATGTAAACAGAATGGTCAAGAGTTATAGCAAAGTTCTTTATACTCTCTGGGTTTAACAGACAAGTAAAAAGACAGTTCCTGACTACATGGAAAAATGTGGTTTGAATTCAAAATTTTGAAATGTTAATTACACTTATCAATGCATTGTTTTGAATTTGGTCAGTACTGGGTATTAAACATCTTGTGCTGAAAAGAAAGAACCAGAAAAGTTCTAGTATTTTTTTTCCTCTAAATCCAGAGAAAGATAAAAAAGTCTGCATTTTCTAAAAAGTAGTATATGATAAATATACTATACAATGGCATGTACTTTGAAACATGATAATAAATATTCTTTCTTTAAACACAAGCCTGGAAAACTAAAATTTTTAAGAAGAAAATGTTGTTCCTTGCCAAGGTCTCACTACCAGTAAGGTGTATTCAACTATTGTACATTATTTTGTTAATGTAGATAAACCATAAATAATTTTGAGTGTTTTGTGTATATCCACCAAAGTTAAACAGATATGCAAAGGAAGTTACAGTATATTTAAATCTCTTTACAATCACTTAACACAGTGTTTAACAGTAATCATCAGGTAAAAGTGCGTTATTTTAATATAATACACAGAAAAGAACACTCTGGTTCTCTGCCTTCAATTCCTTAGAGGCAACAAGCTAAAATTATCTTTTGAAAAGGGGAGGGTGATGACACGTGTTTGTTTACAACATACAGTCCAAGAAAACATCTCCATCTGCCTATGGAGAATCTGCAGCTGTGAAGATACAGGAAGAGAGCAATCTTCTGAGAGCTGACAGGCATCTTTGCCATCTACAGTATCCCACTGAGGATTCCCAGGTTCTGGATGTTAATCCAGCAGCATTGCCTGGATTGAGCATCTGTAGCACAGGGCACACAATTGCTGATCAGTTCAGTACGCAGCAGGATCCTTCAAAGGCACTGCAGAAGGATTCAGTCATGTAAATTCCACATTTGGGTTTCAGAAAAAAAGAAAAAACCCCCAAGAAAACGCAACAAAACAAAATCCCAGCAAAACAAAAATCCAACCAAATGCAGAAGAGGGAAAGTGACTCTGATTTTCCCACAGTTTACTTTGCTTTCCTTGAATTCAGATTGTTTTAATGCACTAGGGCATTTATAGCAGCCTAGAAATAAGCTATCAAATTCATCACTTCCTATTTGAAATACCTTGCAAATGAAAACAGTGCTTGAATTCTGTTAATTTAGTGACTTAGCAGCAGCATTACAGTGCATGCCAAATAATGCTTTAATAACTAGATGTATACAGAAAAAAAAAGTAATCTTAAATTTGCCATCTGTGAGGTGGGATTATCAACACTGAAAAATATTTCTTCTTCATTTGCAATGAGCTGCTACTTCCCAGCTGCTGTCACAGTGCTGCAGTAGCACTGTGTGAGTGTCTGGTTAGTGTACAGTGCTGGCCAAGTGGCACTTACTATCTCCATATAAATGAGACAGTCTTTGTTGTGTATTTCAGTTGTTTGAAGTCAGACAAGATGGAAGAAATTGAAGAGATACAGAAAGGATAGTGTAAATGTTTAAACATTTCTGGCAAAATTTCCACAGACAAATTTCCACAGAAATTAACACTATAAACTTGTTCTAGCTAAAAAAGAGATCACCAATCCTGATGATTTTGTTATCTGGACATAACAAAAACCAATAAAAGCTCTACTGCTCACTTCCATTTGCCGTGGCCCAGAGCAAAAGAGTAACAGAACATCACTTTTTAAGCAGAATTGTTGATAAAAATGAGTACTGCAAAATCAACTGGGATGCAATATTTTGGATTGAATGGACAGAGGAAGTGGGTGAAATGCCACCATTCTGATTCACTTGGAGACCTTCCTGATGTGATCGTGCCTGTGCACATCAGTGTATGAGGCTTTTATGGATCATTCTGTCAGTCCTTGCACCTCACTTGGTTTGATCAGCAACAGCTTGGGAGCAGGAATCCTCTGTGAATGCTGCACTGAATGCCTGCTCAGTGCAGGGTCAGTGTCTCCTACCTGAGCAGGCCTTGCCCTGGCAGCAGCCGGGACTATTCCATGATGTCACTGAAGGCCAAGGCGCACGCGGCTCTCTCGTCCCTGCCCTGGGGACTGTCCGACAGGACCTGCAGCGGGGGCGACACGAAGCCCCGGTACTGCTTACTTGACTTGGTCAACTTCTTCAGTTCACTGGTGAAGGAGATGCCTTTTCTCTTGTCATCTCGTGCTGCCTGTAAAAATTTAAAAAAGACCATAGAGGTGGTATAACAGCTGCTTGTTCACTGGGAATATGAAAACACCTAACATCCTGCTAAGCAGGCCTCCCTTTAGGAATTCACTACAGCTGTGCTTTCATCCAGGCACTTCCTTCTGATTGTTTTGAAAAAATTAATTAAAAATTATGCATTGTTACAGCTATGTTTAGCAAATCTGGTAATCTGCACTTATAATACAGTTACTTTAAAGCAACAGCAGCTGTGAATTGGTAGTGTTTGCTGGAAAGGAGAACACAGCTCCTCCAAGCAGGCATGTACTTAATTCCTGCCATTTTCTATAGCCTGAGATAAAGCAACAGAACTTTTTCACTGGGCAGGAATAAAGGGGACTTTATTCCAGTAGCTTTTAAGTTCTGCCTATTTGAATGGTCCTTTATTATGACGGGGAACATGGCATGCACAGCCAGAAGGTTTTGAGAAACAGAAAGCTGGTAGCAGATAAAGGTTGTTCTGGATTTGCAGGCTGTGAGGGAATCGTGTTGCTGGATGTAACTGATGCAGTTTTGCAAAGGAAAAAGTAAGGGGGGTTCAGAGAAAAGAGGAAATCTGCTTTTTGCTGTGGTCTGTCCTCTCTACCTGCCCTCATGCCAGTCGTGTCTCCCTTGCATGGAAAGCAGGTTCCCATTAAGCTGATCACACACCATCTATAATACTTGCTGCAAAGTATTGCATCTTTTACCTGAACCTGTTCTTTGAGCTTAAGGATAAATTTTCCTGCTCCCTTCCACTTGCTTTGGGCCTGAAACACACACTCTTGATCAGAGAGAATCCTCTGAGATGGTTTAGATGTTGAAGACTTTTTGTTTGCTGGCTCTTTAGTCACCTCTTCCAAGAGCACATAATCACTTGGGTTTGGATTGCTCAGAATGCTGTAGGAGTATTTGGCTTTGCAGAGAGTCTGTTTAAAAGCAGAAAAACAAAACAAAAAATAAGGCATTCCCTCAGATTCAGGTTACTAAACTGATTCTTCAGCTAGTGCTGAAAACAAATCCCACCTTAGCTGGTTTGAAACCAACTTCCAGCCCACATGCTGAGGTAGGCACATGCCCTTACCTGCTGTATGACATCCTGAGCCGTGCTGAGGCGTGGAGCTTTGATCACGGTGCGTGGTTGCTCTGGGGAGACATCGTGTACCTGAACAAAGAAGCTGTCATCCTCAGAGCTGATGGCTGCTTCTTCCTTTGCTTCTTGAAAGACATTTCTCTCATTTAAATTCTACAGAGAAAATGACAAATTAATTTACTTCAGAGGGGTAACTAATAGCTGGTGGTCACACAAGGGTTTTATTACATGGAACTTGGAGACTGTGGGTGCCTCAGCTCCATTTTGTTAAATGCATTATAGGAGTTTTGACAAGCCACTATTGCTAATAGTAAGTAATAATAATGCTAGTAAATACCCATGTTTTCTAAAATCATTTCTGAAATACCGTTCATAGTAGGTGAGGAATGGAGATGTTTGCATAGCATCATATTTCACAAAAATGGTCCCTTAAATCCTTCCCTTATGAATACAAAATGATGTTTTCTCATGTAATGGTGCCAATATGATGGGAGATGTTGGAAAGGGTTCTTTTCTTTCCTGTCCCTGCACTAAAGCCAAAAGAATTTAGAGAGCCAGAATCTGAGCGAACATTTTTCTGTGGTGTGGAGCAAGAGGAAGGCTGCGTGTTGCTCCCTTTTCAATTTCTACTGCAGATTTTGGACTGAATTCCTCCTTGAACCTTCTCTCAGAGAATGCATTTCTGTCCAAAGCCTTGGAACACTTGGAATGCAGCTCGGATTCATAAGCTGTAAATATGGGCTGTGTATTGCACCCTGTTACTGGACCTGCTCCTTGTATTTCCAGTCAGATCTGCAGCTTCATTTCTAGCTTTGAGGTGCTGCTACCTGCAAAAAGGTTCAAAATTATGGATAATGCTTTGAGGTACTCACATCACAGGACAGAACAACAGCATAATTTTCACATGTGCTAAGGCAGATTTCAACCCATTTTCTGAAGCAATGGGGCTTAGCAGGACACATGTGGCAGCACACACTGACACAAGCAGTGCTGCAGTCAGTAGAATTCAGTAGGCTACTGTTTCCACAAACAAATTTCTACCTTGTCATTTTTGTTCCAAATATTAGATATAAAGGAAACCAAAATGTGGACTTGTGTAATATAATAGCAATTTGTCAAATAGAAGCTTTATCAAAAGTTCTGTCAAAATAAGCAAAAAGACAAAAATACATTTTTTTCAGTTTAAAGTATACCAGAGCACCTCTGTCATACATATATATGTAAAATGTGTGTACTAAGCAAGCGTTTTTATTTGCCTATCTGACCGAAGAAAGTGCCTCTGAAAATGGGATCATTAAGTGTTTTTCTCCTGCTTTTTTTGTCTCTGTCTTAGAAGCCTGGGCCCTAGCATATTTTAAGCTGTAGATGCTTTGCTCATAGTGTAAACTGAAGTCATCCTCCTTTAAATTAAAAGAAATCACCTATTTCATTATTTTAGCCTGTAATTGATAATTTAATCATCCTTTGAGGCTTTTAGACTTATTCTTTAATATTAAAATTATTTCTAATTTTTCTAGACAGATGAAAAGTTGCTGCCATCTAAATTGATGGTGGTTTTCTGGAGTTCTGTTATCTATGATCCTTTGGTATTAACTATTATCTTTATATTAATTTCCTATCATGGCATAATCTAGATTTGCATTAAATTAGAACTATGGCTCCAAAGAGAGTCACTGAACTGGTGAGTGAGCCATAATGAATAAACATCACACAGCTGATACTGGAGCTGAGGGGGGTCCCATTGGTGTCACACAGATGTATAAAGTCCAGTTGTGCTTCTCACTCAAGAGTTAAGTTTGTTTTTAAATAATGCACACAGCACTGACATTACTTAACAAGTAGTGAAACAAATACTGCACCCTTTTGTTTCATGGTCCTATGAGCTATTTTTAGCTACTTTTGTAAACAATAATTTATCTAAAACAGACTTACTTCCTCTCGAGTTTTAAAGATAATTCTTCCAACATATCCTTCTTCTGGGAACCAACTGTTTAAAAGCTGCACTAGCCCTTCTTCAGGACCAATCACTCTCTGGAATGGTGGTTTTCTGCATTCACTCTTTTCTTTAGATATAAAACTTTTCTCTTCCATCAGAAAATAGTCTGCAGCGCATGACTCGGTGCCTTTTATCGTAGCCAAGAGCTAAGACAGACAACACACAACAATTAGAATGCTAAATATAAACACTGCATAATTAGTAGTTATAAATGAGAATGAATAAGGAAGCTTTTAGAATCAAGAACCATTCTGACAGTGCAGGCAGGATTTCTGATGTGCTATTTATTATTCAGATATTTTACTCCAGGGTAATGTCCTGTTCTCTTTAGCCCAGCCAAGCAGTTCAAATATTCCAGACAAGGCAGTACTATTTAAGCTTATTTCGGTCCTTTTTGGCTGGCCAGAAAATTTATTCATAATCCCAGGACAGTACAGTCTTTTCCCACTGCTAGAATAACAATCCCTGCTGAGTTAACTGGTTTTTCTACTCATGAACTTAGCCCTCTAACTTTTACTCTCTGTTCGTACGGTGCTTCAGTTCAAAGAATTCTGCAGAAATGTTTGGCCTTTGTTGTACAGAGAACTCACTGCCCCCATCGACTAGAGAGATTGTTTTTCTCATCTGCATATGCCCAAATATTAAAATACTATTAGGGAATATGTTCTAAGATTATAAACCCATTCTCTGAAGCCAAGATTGGGAAAATTCCACTGATTAGATTCTGTGTTTGCTGCGTAATTAATTCCACAGCAATGCATTTCTAACAGCACCCTTTGCTGTGACGAATGAACTACAACGACCCCGTGTCTGAGAAGCACAGGGAGACAGAGGTCCAGAAGGATGGTAGTGTGGATTCTGGACACGAAGAGTCTGCAATTCAGCAGGGAGCTCACCTGATGGAGCAGCTGTGCAGCCGTCGTCCCCGCGCTTACACTGAAAACAGTGAAAGGCTCCGGGCCTGGAATTCCATGAACTGTCACTTTGTAAGTCACGGCAGCTTTTCTTTCTCCCAGGCTAAACAACTGTTCAACAACAACAATATTCCACGGGTTACTGGACGTTTTTACACAGGCATGTTATTTCTAGGTTGTGTAAAAGAAACCGTACACACAAGTTGTAAGGGCCTTGACAAAACAAAGCTGTTCAGTTCATACATGGCTCTTTCTTACACTACGGATTGAGGCATCTAAAAAACCCCCAACAAACCCTACAAAAGCCTCCACTGTATCTTGAAGCTGAAGAGAAAGAAGAAAAAGGAAGTTTTCCAGTGGGAATACATAAACTACCACTGGACAAAGGGCCAACCTCCGTCACTCATTCCCCATTCCAGCTAAATTCAGATATTTGGATTCAGCATACAGATTACTGGATGAAAAGCTACAGCTTTGTTTTAATCTCCAAACTATTTGTTCTTCCTTTCTACCCTAGTAATTCACCAAGATACAAGTTTGGCATGTATTCACAGGAGGTAATATCTGCAACACATCTGCTGCACACACAGGAGCTCAGAAGTTTTTATCTAACACTTTAGGAGTCAGCAAAATGATAAAATAAATGTTTAAAGGTGCCAAAACACAAGTAACCCAGGTAACCTAACCGTAAGGGCTTTTAAACAAAAATCACATCTATGCATGCATATTTTTAGATATAGAGATATCTGTATGTACGTATCCATATTTGCACATATAAACATATGGATGTGCACACAGATATATAAATCTGTATTTATGGAACTACAGAATTCATCTTTTCTTGTAATAGAAATCAATTTTACTCTCATTATTTCAAAGTTGGTGGTAATTTGCATGTTCCTTTTTTTTTTCAGTCTCCAATGCTTTGCTTACAATTCATGGACAAAGGAATGCATGAGGCTGCACTGAACCTGACTGTTCATTCACATTCCCCCAGTCAAGGAGCACATTTCTTCTTCTATACCTAAATACAACAGAGGAGCCAGACTTTGGAAAGATTTACCTTCCCACAGTTTTATCCAGGTGGGATAACCTTACTTCCACCAAAGAAAAAAAAAAAAAAGTAGGCATCAAGGTATGTCTGAAGAATGTGCAGGTTTGAGGGCTAACATCTTTGAACACTCCGGCCCTATAAATCTTCACATAGAAGTTATTAAACCAAGAATACAGGTCATTCACACACACAAACAAAAAATAAATTACCATTGATGCAGGCAGAGTGTTTCCAGAGGGACTTTCTTCCATTCTCCGACTGTTTATGAACAAACTGGAAATTTCTAATGTTTCATTGTGTAGGTTATGGAGCTGGACATGTCTGTAGCCTAAAGAGAAAAATCCTTCTGTAAATACTTTGCCACATCCTAGGACACAAGTCTCTTAAATGGAAAACTAAAATTTGCTGTATTTATAGCTACACTTTGCCCACAGATAGGATTCGAAGCACTCTAAACACACTTCATTAACACTCTGTACAACAATGTAATCCAAATCTTACTTCTGCGTGGCTCACAGAGCAACCTGCCTTTGTTTTACCATAATAGTCAATATAGTCATACATAAAATATCTGAATATCAGAACATGAATGAAGCAAGGTCAAATTCTCATTGGAAAATGCATATGTACGGTCAAATCTCCTCATACGCCAACCTGCACAGTTGTGTGACGTTACAGTGGCACAAAGCAAATGTAAAACAGCTACTGGCAACATGGGAACTCCCTCCCCCAGCTGTCACACAATTAGTGATGTTTCCTGATCTCTCACTTTTTTTCACCCTTTCTTCAACTCCCCTCCAGCCATGGCAGTGAGAAGTGCAATCCCCCTCTGCACAGTGATCAGCCGTTGCAGCAGTTTCTTGGGCAAAGGACAAGGCAGGAGTGAAACCACTCCAAGATTCCTAAGGGAGCAGCCAGTCCCCTGGTGAACACAGCCTCAGGAGCACCCTCAGGATCAGAGCAGGTGTGTACCACACGCCCCTGCCTCCACAACAGCACAGGATCAAAGTTTTTACAAGCCACTGGGCGGCTGCCAGCTCCCCCGGAGTCTCAGATCAGCACTGTACTGCCAGGCTGTGCTGTGTTGTCTGGTACTTGCCCCCTGTCTTCTCTAGAAAAATGCAACTGATTAAAAATTTCCCTCTGAAGGATTCAGCCCAGGAATCTGCCAGACCATTCTGGCCTAGGGTGCCACCACGAACTATACTGTACCTCTCTTGAGCGCTCTTAGGGGAATGATTCTCTGAGCTGTTACAGCTGAGCTGTTATTTTCAACAACCGCAAACCGGAGAAAGACCAAATCCTCGAAGTGAACCCGGAAAAGGAACTGCTCGTTCCACATGGGGTTGAGAGTGTTGCGGTGGATGGGCTTCGTGCGGAAGTGGCAGCTGTCCAGGGGCATCCCCAGCACGTCGATCTCGATGCAGGGGCTGCCCGTGCTGTTGCTGGGGCAAACGTTCTGGCCAGACACGATCTGCAGCCGAGGAGTACAGAGAACAATCAGTGGAGTGATCCCTATGTCATGATCCTGAGCTAAATACTGCTCAGCACGCCCCTAAGCACAGTTTGTTAACATGCTGAATTAATTACAACACTCACTTTTGTGATTTCCAGGGCAGTAAGTTCAGAAGCAGAGCTCCCTCAAACCTCCCACCCCCCACACCACTGCTATGGTAGCTTTCCTCTTGAAAAGATACACTGTACAACTGTTCAAGGCATCTGAACATTAATCCAGAAAGACTGTACCAGTAATCTAGTCAAAAAGGATCACATTTTCTTCTCCATTACTCTGGGGTGATGGCACTGAGCTCTGGCTTGCTCTGGCATACACAACACAAGAATTAAGGGTGCAACTACCACAGCTGGGAGAATTCTGATTCTTATGAATCTCATTTTTCTGACACATTTCCTAGAAAGGACTAGCTTCTGAGAGTACATTTTTTTGGCCACAAATCCATGAATTACATATCTTGTTATATACTTAAAAACAATATTTTTACAAGATTCAGTACAGCTTTTCATAATGGCTTTTTGTACAGCTTTTCAAGTGTTCACAAATGTGCAAAACATCAAGGCACATGTGTAATTTTACAGTTGTGTAGTCCCAGGGAAACTGCTTTCAGGACTGAGTTTCAACAAACACTGTGAAGGAACCAGGGGAAGTAACTATGGATACAAATCAGCCACTACAATAAAATAAAAGACAACTCTTTGTTCCTTTCCTCTCCAATTTCTATTAGTTAGGCTGACCTTTGGAAGCAACATTTAAAGATTCAATCTTTTCATTTAGAAGCATGACTGTAATGCTGGTTAAAGACTGTAGTTGCACGTTGTCTACTTCTATCTGTTTGCCTGTATGAAATTCCCTTTTCATGTACTTACTGTTAAAGAATATATAGCTGGTTCCTTATTATCAAGGTCTCTTTCCAATGGACAAAACTGCTGGTACATTGAACAGTTTTTATCCCACAGGACCGGAGGTTTCAAAACATATCCACAGCCACCGTTAGCCTCAAACATTGCTGCATTGAGTTGCAGAGGAAGATCTGCAAAATTAAGACAGCCAAAACTGACAGAGAGCAATGGTACGATGGAAAAACTGTAACAAAAGACAAAGTCATGTCTGACGTATCTTTTTAAAAATTATTTTAGTTGTGTACTATTCCTGGTTTTGAGAACTAGCTGTTATTTATGTATCCAATATATCCAGTAATTACACAAAACTCTAAGAACAGTTTGTTCTTTTCCTTTCCATTGTCTTTATTGAACTGTAGGGCTTGCCTACACCAGTTCTCTGAGAAGTTTCTAGGAATGTGCCCTGAACTGCAGAATGAAGATGACCTAATGGATCCCCCATTGAAAATGTGAAGGGAAGCAAGACAGGATAGCAAATATTCCAAAAATGTTTTGATCAACATTAAACCAGCATCCAAGGCAGCACTTCCAAGTGAAAAATAGTTCAGTACCTTTTTATGCTTGAAATTTTCAGAAAGGAATAACAGTTACTTGAACTGGGAGAAAAAAACAACCTTCAGCAATAAAATAAATATAAAAACAGAAGTGTTGCTGTCTGGGCACTTCTGGGTTATCAGGGGACCTGGTGTATTGCACGTAGCTCCTGGACTCTGAGATCACTGCTCTCAAGGACCAGACTGTTGTGGTATGAACCTGCTTGAGCTGAGTTGCAGATAAAGGAAGGTCCCCTCAGGAGAGCAGGGAAAAGTAAACAGGAAAAATACAAATTCACGACTTAAGACATCCTATCGCATTCCAAATGTATTAAACCTGGGTTTGTGTCGCGTTACCGTCTGTTTGGTAGTTCAGAGCCACGAGCTGTACCCCGTGGAGCCAGAAGATCAGGGGGTGGGGGTTGGAGGAGTCAATGCGCGTGGCAGCGGGGTAGGTCCTCAGGAGCTGGCAGGTGGTGTGCTGGATCAGCTTCTGGGAATAGCGCCTGCAGAGCCGCTTGGCAGCGTTCTCGTTCAGCGACGAGATGTGATAGCACTTGGGCGTCCTTATGATGGCACTGAGGGAAGCTGGAGAGCTGTAAGGAGAGCAAGGATCTTCCCAGGTCTGCCGCACCGCATCAAAAGGACCTGGAAAACAAACAGTGCCCTCAAGGTACAGCTGCAGGTCCAGAGACTCCAAAAATTCAATGTTTTCTAGTGGAGTATGTGTATGCGCTTTGGTTATGGTAAAAAAAGGTGATCCTGGAAAATGACACTACTCAGGGCAAGTGTCACAGTCCTCACACAGTGAGGACAATCCATGAGGGGAAACACAGAGACCAAGTATTGAAATAATACCATGATTAGATGTAATAACAACCACTTCCATAAATAAATACCTAATTGGGGTTTGCCTGAATAAAATAAGAAACAAAATTCCCTTCTTCTCATTTATACATTTTACATGAGGAAGAGAGGCAAGACTGAAAGCCATCTGCTAATTTTCCAAACAGACAGTCTACAGAGACTGCAAAAGTTAGGGGAAAAAGGCAGCAAAATACTTATATGCTTTAGAATTAGGCACCACACTTCTTCACTTTTAGGGCACTGGCCTCTAGAAGGAAATCTCTCCTGTCTGCTGCAGTCATGCCTTTGGACTGCAAGAAATACAACTCTCTCTGAGCCAGAAAATGAGTTCAAAATATCTGTTTATGGCCATCATCTGAAAGGCAGGCGACCTGGGTCTTATTCCTGCTCCAGAACCTTTCCTGTACTTTCTTTGTATTTCTTTACATCTGTTCATAGGCAGATGCAGAATTTCCAGGTTCACAAACTGAATCACCTGCAGAGTCTAATTTGCACAATTATGCATTTGGACTTGGCGGAATTTTAGGCCACTAAGTTCTATTTCAGACAATAAAAATTATTTTCTGGACTAGCCCAACAGTCCTGGCTTTCATTTGTACTTTGAAAATATTTACTTATATCTTTAAAAATATAAACTTTAAGATACTTAAAATGTACATTAGTTTTGAATTGTTTATGAATTTGGGTCATCATATTTCTGATCAAGTAATTCTAATATTCCACACTTACCACTTCAGTTGTAATAGTGGTACTGTAATAGCTGCTGTCCTAATGAAAAACCATTCCAAAGTTTAATGTTTTACACATTGCAAAGTATTTGATCTTCAACAAGTTGGTCTGGTACATGTGTTGGATTACAGTGTCATTCCACGTGACTGGTGAAAGAAGATACTAACTTTACCTTTTCCAGATGCTTTGGAAAGCACAGCTGACTCCCCAGGGCTCAGCCTGCCAGGATTGTTGCCAAAAATGGACTTCCTGCTTTTTCTTTCTTTTCCTCTGCTAGAGCCAGATGGGTTTAGAGTTGACAAGCCTGTTCCCATAAATGTAAAACAAAGGAGCCAAAAAACATGACCAAGAGGGCATGACATTTTCCACCATATTTTACATTATTTTTGGAGGCATGAATACTCCTGTTATATAGCACACAGGACAAGCAGTGTATTTTTCTCCATAATTTAATTTTAACATCTTTACATATATACACACTTTTATATACGTATATATTATGTATGGTTTAATATATAATGCATATATGTATGCATTTATATAATGTATATAGAAACTCATATGAAACAATATAATATACAATATACAATATACAATTCTCTTGCTGTGATATAACTTTTCTCCATTTCACTTTTTGGCTTGAGGAAGGTAAAGCCTTTCTCTCAAATTAATAAACAGTCCAAATTGATACTAAAAAAAATCTGCAGTTACAGTCCCAATGTATTCATCCTAGGAACAATTTTAAAAAATAAAAATCTTTTCTACAGAAGCAATAAATCTGTACAGTAGTGAGTATCATGGAATTCATCTAGGTTATGATACCTACATAATTAAATAAATGCAAGATTATGATTTAAAGAATATAATATAATATAATATAATATAATATAAT
>VZSE01013670.1:330975-420612 GCA_013398275.1 Promerops cafer | reverse complement strand
AACATAATCATTAAAAGTTATGACCTGAATCTTGGTGAAGTAAACAGACTTAATCCCACTTAAGGTCAATTTCTTTCTGTTGGCTTGGAGAGAACACACAGCAGATCAAAATTAAAGTGCACACTAATTATTCTGACACCCCCAGCAGTGAGATGTGGGATGCTCTCGAAGAGCCAAGATGTATTTTTGATATAGAATGTAAAGCAAATACACTGTTATATGCCTAACTGTGACTGCTAAAAGGTTTCACAATAATTCATATCAATTCACACCTGCCTAAAGACAGTTCTGGATTTAATACTAATATTTCAAATACAAATGTAAATCACAAAGAGGATACATTGGCCTCTTTCTGATTGAAGTCTGCCCACAGCTGCAAACTTTCAGCTCTCAGTCTTTATGGCACGTGTAAATGTACCTACTAAAACCATGCACACAGTTTTAATGGAACTGCTTGGGTTAGTAAAATTCAGAACATACATAAATGGAGATGTATTGTCTCTTTGGGCCAAAGCACACACATAAACCACAGAAGATGGTAGAAACTGGGATCAAGGAATATGAATTGACTAGAAGAATGAGGAATTATGCACTGTGTGCTTCCAGCACTATTTAAATCCTGTTTTCAATGGATCAAATGGATTTGGTAAGTAAGATCCAGTTTCAAAATCCTGTTGTGGAGACCGTCACTGAGGAAACAAGCTAACCTCATAAATCACCAGAGTGCAGTGCAGAGCCCTAGGGCTCTGTGGCCCCAGTGTGATGGCCACACCACGCACTGCAGCTGGGAGTTTCCTCTTAGTCTTTCCCATGCTTTGCATGTTACACATCTCTTCCCACAGACAAGCTCCATTTTTCACTCCAATTTGAACTTGACTCCAAAATATAGTTTTACCAATTCACAGAATCATCAATTCGCAAAATAATAGAGGTTGACAAGGATATGGAAGTCATCTGGTCCAACTCTCTGGTCAAAGTAGGACCAGCTTAGATCCCACCACACTGTACATAAATCCTATTGTACTACCACAGTGTCAGAGCAAATGTTTTGTGTTTCCCTACAACCCCTGTGCCATGTTCTCTGAGTTACAGAATTTGGTGCCCATCTCATGTGTTGGATATAACCACACTGCTTTACTGCTTCTGGACTTACTCCAGAGGATTGCAAGCTTCCCTGCCCTTCTCCTTCTCACCATACTAACATAACAGGTTAAACTGCCAGGTAACAACAGGTAATTGACACCTTCTCACCATGTGTTTCAGACCAACAGAAAGTCTGCAGGTTTGGAGACCTTAAAAGGGATTTTACAGCATTTTTATATGTAGGGTGCCCCTTTTTATGCTCACTTTAATTTCTTGAAAAGTGATACTATAGGGGGAGATAATCTGATATGATGGAGATGGCAACTGAATTTGATGCTGGTGAGCTCAGGTGACTCCCTGCTCCCTCCACTTGATTGTGCTAATCCTGCTTTTATGTGCTCAGTTTCTCTACTCATTGTGTAAGGATCCCAGCACCAAGGTGATGAGCCATGTGCCAGTAGCAGTGCTCAGGGGTGCTCCACTGCCCTCAGCTTGGGTGACCCAGAGAACAGATCTTCAGCCTCCCAGATAACAGTGTAATGATATCCAACACACTGCAATTCAAGTTAAGCAAGGACTGTAAGGTCAAAGAGCACAGAAACAACAAGAGCCATGGTGGGTCCCTTGTTACCAGAGGTTTTATAAACAAGAAATGTTATTTTCTCCACATGATAAATTCTGTTTTGACCAGGGAACACTTAGGGAAGTCTGTGTTACCCAGTAGGTTAGGGTAAGTGAACATTATGGTCCTTGTCCTTTTTTATTGTCACAAATCAGTGATTAACATTCAAGGATGTAGGCAAGTGTAAACACAGAACAAAAATGTATGAAGACAGCAGAAATAAAGTATTTACACCACTGATCAGACACTGACATGAATTCTGCCCTCCCTATTTCCAGAACTCCTGCATTTTCTGAGTTGGTTAGGAACCCAGGCACTAGAGCTGCATAGCCATGGATCTACCAGCCTTGTTCCCATCCTCAGTGGACAGTACTGGGGTAGGGCACTGCATCCCCTCTGCCCTGCGGCTGAGCAGAGGAATACAGTCAGTGCATGGTGGCCATGGAAGCCTACATTACCTCAGAGGAGGCAGTACTTGTCTCAAAGGAGACAAAGTTTGTTGGAAAAGTAATTTCTACAGTTTTATGTGTTCATCTGTGAAAGGAGATAATTTTCTTAATTGTTCCATTCATGATCCCTTTAAAGCAAGAGAAGAAATCTGAGAAGGAAAACAGGTATTTCTTTAATAACCAGTATTACCTAAAAAATTAAGTATTTCAAAGCTTGCTTAGAACATCAGAATTTTTTTTATGTGTCAAAATGCTTGGAACAACCCAAATTATCCCCATTTAATCTTGAATATCTTTCTTTAAAAGAAAATATTTTACTTGAAAGATACCTCATTGCAGATTTCATTAAAAAGAGTATCAGATTTGAATTTTTAGAAGTCATTATTTTTACAAGTGACACCTACAATTTTTGAAGTTATAGAAGATTATAAAAGAATGTCTGTCCATTTTTCAGCATGTTTATCTTGCTTATTTGACACTATTTTATGTTTGGTTAGCTTCTCTAATCTGATTATAGTTCTGTTTGTATAAGATCATGATTTGGCAGACTTGCTAACTTTTCCACAGAGAACCATTCCACTAAAGAGCAGATTTTTCATTCAAAACATTAAACACATCAATAAACAATAAATTCTCAATTTAAAAGTATTTATGTATCATATTATGAGCCAAACTATACCCAACCTCATATTTCAGTACTGAACAAGTGCCTATCAGTGATCTCTTCAGTTACTCCCTCTCCTTTTTCTGCAAAAGTTGTTCTTCCTACTGAACAGAAGAAGATTCTCTGATCTCCATAACTGCTTCCATGAAGACTGAGTGACAGTGTGCAAGCAGCTGCCCTCACCCACCCCATGCAAAGGTGCTTTACCCCTGCAAATGGCTCCTCTTCTGTCCACTTGGGAAAGAACAGAAAATGCAGCTGTAGGCAAAGGTGAAAAACACCAAACAGAGGTCACTTAAAAAATGTGACACACTCTACCTTCAAGGTCTTAAGGATATTTTCCCTCTTAATTCAGTCGGTCCTTGCATGGAAACTCAGAGCTCTTAAGATAAAGCTTTCTGTCATCTGGCATTTGGCAGTGAAGCAGTTGTCTAAGTTGTGAAGACTGGCAAATATCACTTTTGTAAACATTTTAATATGACAAACAGTATGTATTCACATAATTTATGAACACTACTTCTCAGCCAGGAGCTGCTATTTTGAAGACTACCAAATCATGAAGAACAAACCTCCTCGACTACTTCAAACTAATTCAAAACATAAACATAATGTCTCCAGGAATTAGAAAGCTTAAAGCAATAACTCAGGGCAGTGTACTTACCCGGGAACTTTACAGCTTGACAGTAAATGACAAGATCTGATAGCTCTGGGGCTATTTGTCTGCTTTCCTTCTTATTTTGTGGAAGGTAGAATTCTTCACCCAGCTCCATGTCGTAAACCTGAGTGACAACACCAAGAACACTTAAAAACAGTATTACTGAAAGTGGAAGAACTCTTACATATCTTACTTATGTCTTTGAAATATTTTATCTCTTTCTTCCTATATGGTTTCTGTTCTCACCTAACAAATCTCCCTCCCGTGTGCACATTTCTGATCAATATCTGTTACTGATTCTGCAGTAGTGTATAAAGGCCTTATTCAGAGTCAGTTCTACAAACATTTAGACAAAACACATCCATGTGGAGAAGAATCTACAGTACACTTAACAGCAATACACTGGTTCCTTTTTCAGATAATTGAATAAGAGGTGCTGTGATTATCTGATAGTGCAGTATTTTAAACTAATTTTGAAGCATAAAGATGCTGAAGATTCAGATGAAATCTTCAGTTTCATCAATACTGATTTTCAGCCAAGCAGCCTATATATACTACAACCTCTGAGGACTTTTTTTTGAACTGTATGTTGAGCATTTGTTCTACTTAGGCTATTTTCTCTGATGTCTTTCTGTGCTTTCTATTGTTTCTCTTCATCAAAGTGCATTTGCTATCTGATGTCTCAGTTAGCTAAACTGTTCAAATCCTTTTGAACCTCATTATATATCAAAGTGCAGCTGAGAAGAAAGGGGGTAAAAGCAGAACTACCTTTCCTTTATTATTGTAAGTAGCACAATCGGCCTTCTTTAGTCGTTTGGCAGTCTCTTCATTATATTCAAACTGCAGTTTATCACTTGATAATTTATTCTCAGGTCGGTCTTCAAGAATATTATCTAAAAATTAATGGGATTTTAATAAACATAAAGCCAAACAACTTCAACTGGAAATTTAATTTGAATTAACAATATTTAAATCAATGGACAGTGGACAGTGTTGTTAATCTTACATGAATAATCAGATGCTAAAATAATGCATTTACTGGTCAGAGCATCATCCTCTAGTAGTAACCTTCTATTTAAAAATTTAATGCTTGGGTTTGGTTAAGACATTGCCCTTCCTTTAAAGCCCATCCTTTTGTGTTCAGAAGATCTTTAAAACCAAACCATCTAATGAATTTAGTTTGCCATCTGAAAACAACTGATATTCCTGAATGACAAAAAAAAAGCCAAAGCCCAAGCACAATTAACCCCATCAAATATGTACACGTTTTGTACAGCAAGTTTTGGCTTTCCTCTCCTTATTTTCACCATGCTCAAGTATTTTTTACATCTATAGAGCTCTTCAAAGCTACATATTTTTCAGATAATAGTATGCCTTATAATGATGTGGTCTTTCTGGACCAAAATATTGCAGTTGTCACAAAAGGAATGGTTTCAATTTATTCCTTATATTCCTGATGCTTTGACCATATTCTTTTTATGCATAACAAGTGTCACACATGCAGGCTTCTAACAGTTCCTGACCAGTTAACACTGCCATATAAGAATATCTGCTTGCATTTATAATATTAAGTAGAAACTATATATTCACACTGTCACATTGAACAGGCTGAAGATGCAGTGCTGATTTCATGCAGTTAAAATGCTCAACCAAGTGGCTTTTACCTTCCTGGCTGTTAGGAGCAGGACAAGCATTAAGGACATCAGCTACAGGGAATGAGTCAGAGAGGAAATAAGAGTAAAGGGAATTAAGACTTCGAGCCAGAGAAACAAAAAGTAAGTGTCAGTTGTAAAACTATTAGCCTTATGCAAAAAAATGTATGCATAAGAAAAATAAAACTGAATCTCATTTAGAAAGTTTACAGACCATTATTTAGATTAGTTTTAACAAAATATTAACATAATTAAATACTTCAAAGAATAATCATTGTACTAAAGTAGTAAACAATGCTGCAGATTCCTTCATATACTGGAAGGTGTAAATGTTTCTTGCTAGCTTCAGATTTCTCAAACCTTCTCTTAACTAGAACAGTGCTCAAAAGTCACTTACTGCAATCAGTTTGCAACATTTTCTTGGCAAGCCCGTTAGCAAAGATTTGAGTTTTCACAGCAATTTACACCTACACCATCTCTACCCTGCTCCTCACAAAGAGTATGCTCAAGTAGCCAGCTAGGCCAACTTTCAGGCAAAATGCAACTGAAGGCAGCATTGACATCAAACTCATAAATAACATTGCTATTCCACAAGCACTGTCAATTCTTAAAGTGCATTCGTTAATTTTGTGACTATTTTTTAAATTACTAAACACAGAAGCAAGTAATGTAAACAACAGACCATATGGAAAGAAGTCCTGTGCTGCAGGACATGCTTGGGCCTTACATCTCTGAACGTGGCATCTGGAACTTAAATGGGTCCCCACCAGAATTAAAGGTGCAGCAAGTGCAGTGCTTCACTGTTCACTCAGGAGAACATCCCCAGCTGGGTCAGACCACTTGCCCATCTAGCCCAGAATTCTCTTTCTGATAGTGGCAACAGAGCAACCAGCCACTAATCACCACCCCAACAACCACAATCAGTGAATAATAGGGATTTTGGACCAAATACGGCCACCTATAACAGCTGCTTATGAATCTGTTCATGAATTTGTCCAATCCTTTTTTTTTAATATGCTGATGCCATTTCCCATGGCAGCACATTCCAGAAGTTTACTACCAGCTGCACAAAGATTTTACCTGTTTTAGACTGATCTTCCACTTGTTTTACTGAGCACCTGCTAGATCTAACGAGTAATGTTCTGTGTGTCTCTTAATCCACCACTCTGTGACTTAGTAAACCTGCTTCCAATTCCCCCCTCAGTCCTCTCCTCTACCAGCTGAAGAATTTCAGCCTTTTCAGACTTGTGCAAGGACACTTATTACCCAGCTCATTACTGAACTAGAATATTCACATCTTATTACCACAGTTCTAACAAAAGCACTGTAACAAACGAACAAACAAATAAATATAGTTACCATCAGAGAGAGATTCATAGTCATAGTCATATTCATCCTCTTCATCATCTTCCTCTTCATTGGCAGGTGTGGGGTTGCTAGCACCATTGCTAGCCTGTGCTTGCAAATGTGCCAGCTGGTGAGCCTACAACAACAGAAACACTTCTACATCATTGCTAAGTACTTTTAAAGAGAAAAAGAGTTTTCATCACTGTTTGCATCTTGTTTTGTTTATATGAAAGCACGGAATATATTAAGTGAGAAATAAGTAAGATTGTTAAGATCAAGCTAAAATACCACTTTAGTGGTTTGAATGTAAAGAGAGCTTGTATTGCAAGAAAAACACTTAATAAGATATGAAACCTAATTAATTATGGGAAAATGTTCAAGCTGCACATCATTCAAGACTGCCTTTTTTCCAGTCTGAGATATGCTGTTTCAGAAACAGTTAAATACTTTTTCAAAGAATATATGGAGAATATCCATATACTGGTATGATCAGTGTGATTTATTCATCTGATAACAAGAATTTAAGTCTAATGCAGTTGTGTGTACATTTTGGGTAATGGCAATTAGTTTTCAAGGATTCAACTGAACTGCCAACTAACCACAGACATTATTAGATTGAGGCTACTTGAGATGCAGCCCTAAATTTTAGAAATCTAAAAAATTCTCACATGGGAATAAACACTATTTGAGTAGCAGAGTCTCCCAAAAAAACTCAATAAAAAAATTGAGTATTTGACTGGCTTGAATTTGAAAAAAGAAACAAAGCAGAACTCTACCAAAAATTACTGTAAATACTGTAAATATACACACATACTCAATGCATATCACTACTTCTCAATAAACATGAATAGTAAATATTATAGCCTCAGAGAAAAAGATTCATTTATATTTGTCACACAGGGCATGTGGTGTTAATCATAATATTATGAAATTTTATAAAATTAATATACACTAAAATTTACTTAAGCTGTAGCTATAATTTACTATATGTGTTGTCTACTTATCTGAAAGCACTGAAATCCACTGTGAGTTTTCCAAGCACAAATGTGCATTAGATTATTCTGCTGTACATCTGGGATTAGCAAAAACTTCAAACACAAATGAACTATTTCTAACAAGAGTTGGATCTCACTGCTTGCTGTTAAGGAAGGATTTTACCTTTTGTTTCAATATATCCACTGGTGTTTGATGGGCTTTCAGCTTCTTGTTTTTAAGCAGGATTTTTCTTCTCAGTTGGCCAGGGGAAGGCAGCATGGGATCATCAGAAAAGTCACTCTCAAATAAAAACTTCGTCACCAACTTATCTCCAAATACATTCTGAAACACAGAGCAGGTGATGCATTGGGGACAATCCCACGGCACGTGCGTGGAATAATTCACCACAGCTGATGACCCACCTTGAAAATCTCGGCCATCTTGCGCTGCTGGGGCAGCGAGCAGTGGTTTTCTATGGAGATGATGACGGGCATGTCGGAGGTGACGAACGCGTTGCGATCGATGGCTTCAACCACCTCCTGCGAGAGACAGAGCCCATTGAAAGAACACGGCAGCTTTCTGCAGCTTTCAGTTAACCTCCCCGCAGGGGAGACTCCTGCTTTCCTCTGTAAGAAGGAAGAGGCCACAGCATGCTTTCAAAGCAAGGGCATCTTGTTACAACACAAGTGGTAACACCTACTTTTGTTACTTATGTAACAATAAAAGCACAGAAAATTACACTGCCTATGCTACAAAAACTAATTTGAAAGCATATTCAGTGCTGAGAATTTCATGTCTGACATAATCTATAGTTTATATCCTATTATAATTTAGCCCATTAGAATCTGTATTTTTCTAGTAGGCATTTTTTTCCCCTTCATTGCAGAAAAAATAACTTCTCATTTTTCTGTTTCTATGTGCAATTACCAACATACCTTAAAAGAGATCTTTGTAGTAAGAGTGTGTCCATGATAAATGATAGGCATCCCATCATCACCATCCCAGCAGTCCAATTCTACGCTTCTGCAGCCTTGTAAAAGAACCTACAATGCAATTGAACAGTGTAAGCACATCTAAGCCACAGTATCATGCCATCAAAGCAGAAGACAGACATTGCAGAGTCGTATGAAAGCCCAGTGATTCAGCAAAATGGCTGGAAAGAGCCACCTCTGTGAAGTAAACAGCCCACAGAAGCTACAGTCCCCAGCTAACTGCATTCCCTAACTGGATTCCTTATTTCCCAGTGAAAAAGACTGGGAAAATTAAGCAAAACATGTATGTTCTTGGGTGAACTACCATAAAGCTTTGAAATTCATGGTATTGTAAAGGACACATGGAATCTGTTTGCAGAAGGTGGTTCATACTGTGTAGCTTAATTTTCTGAGAGAGAAACATTCCCATATTTCTACCTGCAAAAACAGCTATAAAGCAACATGGCAATTTATTTCAGGTTGCTCCCATGACCTGCAGTTTGTTTGCTGGGTTTTTTTGTTATTGTTAGTCAAAGAAATAAAGGATAGTCTGATAGTCTGAAAATTAAGTCTTAAGAAACTTCTGTGAGGACAGCTAAAATGGAAATGTACCAGGCCATCTTAATCAGTTATATTAAGCTATTTACAGCCATCAATTCATTCATCAATTTTTAAATTATTCATTTATTTATTTTAGAGAGCCATTGCTAGAAAAAACAATGAAGGAAACAAAGAGGAAGGATGAAGGAAGAGATGAGCTAACCCATCTTTTGGTAGCCCAGCTTATTATTGCTATCAGTATTTAGCATGCCTGTCATCTGTACTACGGTTTTAGTGAACAGAGAGATCTCAAATATTAAACCCATTTCCAGCAAAACCATTCATGAACAAAGAAAAAATTACTTCTACTCAAAACCTGAATAATTTGATTTCAGACAGTTGTGTCCATAGCTGGCACTCCAGCACTTCTGTGAGACAGACACACTGAGCCAGAACCAAGTGCCCCTTCAGGTGGCAACAAGTACTTGAGGGACAGGAAGAAGCTTTTCTTAATCATGCAAACTTTGAAGGCAGTTGATCTCTATCTCACTTCCTATCTATTACCAACACAATACTAAGATCACTGTGCAGTACTACTACAGGAACCTCTGCAATTGCATTACTCAGTGCATTCATGTTATTCAGGATTTCCTAACACAGCCTCACCTCTCTGTCTATAGCCCCAGGTCAAGGAGCACATGGGACACCAGATGAGTCCTTTCTCAATGGTGAGTCATTAACTCTCAGCATAATGAAAACACTACTGACAGGAAGTTTGATGCTTTCTCCAGCATTTTGTAAACACACAGACATACAAATATATATATATACAAACAAACACAGAACTGAAAGCCCAAGGGAGAAATTGTTCCTTCCCTGATCAGCACCGATCAGGCATAAAGTCTAAAAACTGTAGAATATTCCTAGAAGTAATGTTTTTAGAAGATATGGTTCTATTTGAAATTCGTCTTTGCAGTGCAATGTACAGTATTTCAATCGTGTTTCTGACATCTGAATGAACTAAAATATTAGATCAGTCTTTCCTGTGGGAAAGTCTAATTTTAGTAGGTTGGGTCAGACCGACTGGTGTCTAAATGCTATGAATCTCAAACTAAACCCATTTTTTGCCTTAGAAAAGGCATTTGAGCACAACTGTGCTTACAGGCAGCTTTCCCACACATCATGTTTTCCAACGTTTTCCAAGCAGGGGTTTAGGACATTTAGATTTTCAAAGCAAAAAGGTCATGTTCCTGAAACTTGCCAGTAAAACAAACAAGTTCATGTTGAAAGCTACACAACAATCCAATCCTGCATACCTGGCTGTAGAGCTCCACTGAGGACTCCCCTTTAAGCTGATGGCCAGTAAGGTAAGTATTGTGTGAGGATTCTATGTAGTAATATGAGAGAGGAAAGTGCAAGTCCTCAGCATTCTCCTGTGATTCATCATTTTTGGAGGCAAAGTTGTCTTTATCCATCAAAAATCTAGAAGTAAGAAGATGTGAGGAAATTTTATGCTGTGCTGAGCATTTTGTGACTCCCCGAGAAACATCAATACACTGGTATAATCTTTTTACATATATTTATATATATACATATATATAAATTAGCACATAAGTAATTACCTTGCAAATCCTTCAAAAGATAGCAGCCCCTGCTGGCACATGTTCACACTAGGTTCAAATTTCTATAAGGAGAAAGAAATTAAAGATATATATAATAACAAGTCATAGAAATATGTCTTTGTCATGTTTTGTATGTAGTCTGCTCATGGCACTAAACAGTTTATATGTAAACACAGTTTTTTTGTGGATAAAGTCATCAGGTGCCTGCAAACTGTGTTTTACAAATCACTACACAAACATACTAAAATCATAATCATAAATCAAAGAACCATTCAGGCTGAAAGGGATGTTGGGAGATCGCCTAATGCAGCCTCCTGTTCAAAGCTGAGATAGTAACTAAATTGAAATTAAGGAAGATTTGTGATCAGGTGTCCTACTCCTATCTAGTATGCTTAAATACCACATACCACCATCTCAATGAGAGTATTCGAACTCGAAGTTTCTTTAGAATTTCTGTCTTTTAAACTCTGCAATTCTATCTTCTGTGTTGATAGTTACATATAGTTTTTTAGCCTTTGTTAACTGCTAAACCGGGGCTTAGTTTTGAAGTATATTAATTACGGATGTTTGGAGGAATAAAACTTTTTCAACACATTTTCTAAAATCTTCAGCCACGGTACATAAGGGAATAAAATGTCCATGATTGCTCTGGAAATTTATTTTTACAATAAAATAAAAATATGTGGAAATGGTGCTTTTTAAAGTTCCAAAGTAAGATTATGCTCAATCAAATGTGGTCCCAGACAAATAGAAATAATTGTCATGAACACTTTCCCTAGTGGTGACGTCCCTTCCCTGCTAAAGTACACATAGCTAACAAAACTATTTATTTGCATTTTTAATGGATATATTTATGGACATCCATACAATTTTCTAGCCCAAAATAAAGACAGATTTAAATTTTAAATTCAAGTAAACCGTAGAGACAATATCGCTGTGAAAGGAGATACCCACATAGATGTTATTCTGAACAACAAACAGTGTTAATGGGGAAAACAGAAGTAACAGGAGCTCTAGTAAAAAGGAAATGCAAGATATTTGTATTACAGACCTGGATAATACTGAGGATTTCATCATAGGTGCAGTGCTCTCCTTGGCAATTCACTAGGAAGTCATTCAGCTGCTGGATTCCTACTCCAAATACTCCCAGGGATGTGCTTTCAACTCCAGTACCATTGGTTACGATGCTGGCAGCAGCAATAGCATCAGATATTTGCCTCTGGTTGTCTGATAGCTGCTGCCTGCTCTTAATGAACAAACCAAGGTCTGAAACATTTCTAGTCAACAAATCTTAAAAGAAAAATGAGGAAATAAAAATATAAGCTAAACAATTATGTATATTACATATCCTGTATAGAATATAATGTAGTATACAATACACACAAGTATCTCACTGGGTGTTCTAGCACTGACACAGTAAATTAGAACTAAATCATCTTGTTTCTACCCACTAATAAAAGAGAGAACATTAAGCATGCATGTGAGCAGACTACAAGTGTCCAATTACCCTGAGCAGAATCCTGGAAGCTTTAACATGGATCCACAGCCTCCTACACACCCAGGACTCTCCTGCTCCCTCTCACCACCACAAACAGCCTCAAAGCCTTTCCTTCACTGTGTGCAACCCCACACCCTTCCTGTTCAATGACCCTTTATCTTCTTCCAGTTTCATATGCCAATTGTTCTGCACCCCCCCACAAGCTGCTTGGCAGAAAGACTGTTTCCTTTACATGTGGCCAAAGTCCCAGACTTAGATTATGGTAACTGAGGAACGTAAAGGGGGACAGAGGCTTTCTTCCCCTTTATCCCACATAAAGCAGGTCCATTAGGAAAGTAGATAAGAAAAAAACAGCCAAATGGGACACAGGGCACAGCCTCCTCATTTCTCCTCTCTACTTGCTCAGTGTTTTAGCCCTTCCAGGGTTCCTGCAACCTGTACAGATCCCTGCGTTCAGCCATTCAGCAACAAGTTTTATTCCTCTGCTATTACCAGTTACAAATATGTCTGGCTAATAATGGAAAGCCAGAATACTTTTCCCTCCCTTCCTTTTTGCCTTCTATCCTGCTGACTAGGTATTAGTGGAGGCATGGCAGCAGTCATGCCTTAAACTTGTACCTGATAATGAGACTGACTGAGATACATTTTATTAAGGGCAGTAACTGAAGCTGCTCAGCAGTCTAACACTTGCATTTTTCTCTTTAACAAACCTAAATCAGGCTGGAATCCACTGCTATTTTCATCAATCTTCAAATTAGTATAAAGTGGAGCAGGCTCTAAGCCAGATCGATTGCAAGGCACAGCATAAACATCAAAAAGGTCTTTCAGATCCTTGCGGCTACGGACACTGCAAAAAGAGCAGAAAAGTTCAGTTTTTGCTCTTTTATAAACTTGGACGAATGAAATTAGTACAGAAAAACCTATCTTTTACCTGAAAGATTTGAAGAGCTCTACAAATTCCACAAAAGTCATGTTACTATCAGACACCATGAAGTTCTGAAATCCCTTCATTCCTCCTTTGACACGGCCATGCCAGCTACTGCTGCTCCACGTGCTAAATCAAAAAAAGACTGCTGTAGTTTGGTTACATTAAACTTTTACTTAATTGAAATATTATGCATTAGTATATTAACAGTTTATTTGTGCTCTCCTTAATGCATTTGTTACCAATATCTGTAAGAAGCAAATAAAGCACCATCTTACAAGATGCATAATGATGGTTTTTTACCTTCTTGCTTTATAGCAGCTATTCTTTTCTTCAAGACAACTGCAAATTTTATCAGAATGAATAATGTATATTACGCAATTTAAAACTTTCATGTGGAAAAAGGCCTGATGCACATGGCACAAATGAAAGCACTTATTTTCCCCTTCAAGAAAACAATGCCAGTGTTCTTGTAATGCAGGCTAAGTATAAGGTTCACTGAAGATGAAATAATAAAATAGATTGTTCTGTAACTGCAATCATTAATCTAAGTTGTGCAGCTGAACAACATTTTTGAAGTAGAACCAGCGTATTTCCAAAAGTCACATCCCAAAATTTTTAGGCTTCTAGAGGACTTAATTAGTAAGTACAGTTAGGCCTTACTTAAGCAGTATGAACAAGTCCTTAGTGAACTACATGGAGTAACTTGCAATGAGGGGCTGAGCTCTTGAGCCCCTTCCTGGGCCTAAGCACCAATGAAACACATTACAGGAACAGGATCTGCCAGCAACAGCATCCTGAAAAGGGCAGGAGCTAAGCAACAACAAAAATATCAAGAACTATCTAGTTGAAACCATAATTAACTGCACAAGTTACAGTATTTCCTTCAAAATATCAGACCACATGTCTGATTTTATTGCTCTGTAATGTTCAAATATACAGATCCATTCTTCTACGAATTTTGCCATCTGGTTCAGTACAAATAGTTCTGACAGCTGTGATGGAAAAACAGGACCAGCTTGTTGTCCAGGATTCCTAAAGACATGCCTGCAAGCAGGTGACTTTCTACAAAAATATGCTGGACCAGATTCCTGAGTTTACCCCTGGCATGGGATGGATGCATGCAATTGAAAACAAAATGTGATTTAAAAGTATTAAAATATATCATCTACTTTAGTTGATAATATTCGATTTGTTTGACATCACTATGGCAAGTACTGACATACTGCATAAAACTTTTTTTAGCTAAAATAATTCCTCGCATTTTTATCAGACAGGAAAAATAAACCATGATGAGGAAAGTGTCCAGATTCCAGAAAACAGATTGGAACTGCAGAGTACCAAATGGGAGACCAAGAGCAGACGAAAATGCTTGGCATTTCACCCGAGCTGATCACTAAAGATTATCTTCCAGAATAATGGGAAATAAATACAAACAAAGGTTTTAAAAAAAGCGCCAAAACACCCAAGAAAACTCCACTGTCACCAACAACCAAAATTGCAATTAGTAGCAGTCTGGATTACACTTGCAGACAGTTAATGAGTGAGGAGGTTTACTCTCCCTTCCCAAAAAGCCCCCATCTCCAGTTTTCTGTATCCTGTGCTCTGTGTCCCAGTAGCCTTATCAACCACCCTCCTGCTTCCTCCACCTTAAAAGTGGCACTAGATTTCCAGGGAACTTGGAAATTCGTCGGATGCCCATCTGCTTTGAAGGAATGACAAAAGCACCTGCAAGCTGCCTGTGTTCAGAATAAAACTCTCTCCAGTGCTACAAATTTCTTAATGGCTCATGAAACCTGGGTCAGAATAATGGAAACCATGTAAATCTGTTCTCAGGAAGACTTCTTCAGGGCAGATGAAACAGCCCTAAGATACATCCTGAACAAGATCTAGCAAGAAGGGTCATAGCAAATTTGGGACTGCTCTGCAAAGCGATGCTGTACAGGTGCCAGACTACTTTGCCAGGGAAAACTGGGCAAAGTGATAACTGGGGGAGGTCCACAGTGCTTAGCTACACACAGATCCATGCAGAAACCCAGTCCTGAGAGGATTTAAAGAAACATTAGCTGTCCTTTCCCAGGGAATGCAAGTTCTCCATTGAGCCTTTTAATTTAGAGACAACAACTATTTTGGCATAAGAGCAAAAATCACATTTGCAAAACACAGAATCATTTTCCAGAGATTGTAAAGCACTATTTCCTTTAGTTCAATGTAAAAGAAAGATGTTCTCAGCCTTACAAAAAACCAAACCAAACCAAAAAACAAAAACAACAAAAAAATTGCTTCCCAAGACAAATCCACATTTGTGAATGCAAGTGAAAAACAAAGAGAACACAGAGGCTCACCAAGCAGTGCTAACCCAACCACACATGTTTACAGGTGGCTCTACTACTCACACCTTTTGCCAAATCCAACTATTTTAAGTATAAATACAATCCCCAAGAAATACACAATAGAAACTATTCCACAAGACATGTCTCTTCAAATATAATGTTCTATCAGCAGTGGTAATCTCTTCCATTGTTTACTGTTGGTCTCCTGGAACCCCCAAGATTCATACTCATAACAGTATTTCAGCATTCCTTCTCCAGAAAGGCACTGTAAAGCCTCTGTTGAGACTGTCTTCTTGTATGTCATAAAGTACTGTCCACATCTCTGACATATTATTAATACTGTAATTACTACTACCATCATCATTTATAGAATTAATTTATAGAAAAGTATTTATAGAATTAATATAATAGTGAACTATGTTACTGCACATATTGCAACAGCATAACCTTTAACACTACCTGTAGCACAAAAAGGATGAATGTTCAAGAAAAAGAGGCCTGTAAGAGAAAGATTCCAAATCGGTTCCTCCAATTCCCAAGGCAGTACAGCAGTCATCACCAAGAATGTCAGAAAAAGTTATTACTCCCTCAGGTAGAAATTATTTGTGCTGAGAAACCTCAGAACTTCAGTTCACACATCTATAACATTTCTGTTGATTTTCACTATACAGAAAATGCCTATAACTATGTTTTGGAGAAGATCTGGAGAAAGAGTTAAACTCTGTATTCATGTAGTTTTGGAACAGCATTCCAATCTGCTTCTGTAATAGATTTAAACTGAAACATGCTGCTCAGGGACTTGCTACAAAGCCATCCTCAGATTCATGGCATTTCAGCTTAAATGTCTTGTGTTGTCCTACAAGGTGTTTTAGATGTCTACAAAAAAGCTAATGACATTTCTGGCGCTGTTTTTGTCAGATTGTGCCAGATTTTGGGACAAACCCCACATTTGATAACAAATAAGTAATAGTAGCTGCTTTTCTTTTTAAATCAAAGCATGGATTTTGCCCTTACCTAGACTGACTTTTGCTTGACGATATTACAGGAGAGGACACTGGTCTTGCTGGTGAAGATGATGTAGCTCCTAAGTTGGGAGATCCAGATGCTGTCAGAGAGTGAGCTCTTCTTGATGGCAGGTTGTTAGATGGAGAAGCATTAATAATAATACTTTGATCTAAGGAGAAAACAAAAGTTTTCATCACAATTACAACATCTGGCCCAACAGAAATGCTTTTGTCCAGGAGACCTATATGAAAATTCATTAAAACATAGTAAGACACTAGCAGGATTCTAGATTTGTCCCAAAACAGTCAAAAAAGTACATATTGAACAACATTTACGAATGTATTTTATCTGAATAAGAAGGGAATGCTACTGAAACTAAATGAAAGAACAATCAGGAACAACTAAAGAAATGAATTTCAGAATTTACAGATTTGGAGTTTCAACTGCAAAAGTATTGTTATAAGTTTATTTTTGACACTACAAAAAATGTCTGCATAAAAAGGCTTTCAGCAAAACCCTGATAGACTTTTAAGTACTGAAGCAATATATTTACCTGGTTCTTCTTGTTCATCAATATCTTGAGGATCTGAACCACTTCTATTACGATACTCCTTACAGCTTTTTGCCTTCCGAGTTGCCATTTCATCATCAGTGGCCTCTCCACTTTCACCCTAGAAATAATGAGCACCATAATAAACATCCAAAACCCACAATCTGTAACAAAACCATGAGATAAATCAGCTATTCCTTATGAAACAGGCTCCTGTGAGGCCAATACCAGGAGAAAAGAGACAACTTAAACAGATACATAGTCAAGCATGGGACCATTAGGTGTTACCTCAGTTTGACATCACACAGAAGATGACAATGATTGTGCCTCTCTAGAATGTTGCAGCTGGTTTTACACTATTTCACTGGTGCACTGGAGCCCGAAAGAGGATGGATCTTGTCATTTGAGAATCTTTTACCTGACCACTGGAAAATGTGGGTAGCATAGAGGTGCTAGTCCTGCACTTTCCTCTCTCCTGCCTACTGCTGAAAGCAGTTTTGTCCAGGAAAAGAGAGGAGACTGCCAGACCAGGTTATGTTTCCATCACCCACACAAGATAAAATGGGTGCTAATGTGATGTGGAATAACTATGGTAGTGCTTTTCAAAACATGAACAAAACAAAATGAAACAAAACAAAATGAAACAAAAAGGATTAAAAAAATTACACCAACCTCCAGACACCACTTTGCGTGTTAAGATTTTTATCACCACCAGTATTTTATCTTTATACTGAGGTAGCACCTAAAGGTTGCAAGAAGATTCTGTCCCATTCTGCTAGCCCCAGCATCTACATGTCCTAACAATGCTGCAAGCATGAGGAAAGAGCAAACTATTGGAAAATAATGATCCTCAAACTTGAAACAACAATAAACAGTTTAAAAATCATAACATAACTTCTTTTCTCTGGTTCAGAACACAGCTACCACAGTGTTCTGCAAGAAGGAAACAAAACACACGAATAACGAAATATTCTACCCTGATGAGTACTTTCTTCTTTTTCTTAGCTGTGCTGATTCCCAGAGTGTTGTTTCTCTGCACATTGGGCTTCTCAGTGCTTTTGGTGAGAGACCCCGTGCCTGTGCTTCTTGCACTCCATCGTCTGCCTCCAAACAGCTCAACAGCCTGAGCCAAGGTTGGGCCTTCAAACCTTCCATCCTCCTACAAAGATTCTCAGTGTTAACAACACAAGGAGAATAAGGACACATTTTTAAAGCAATAATACAGACATGTCTGAGGAACCAATGAAAGAAACATCAAGGAGAGAAAATTTTTGATTACTGAGTGAATTCCCCAGGGCTATTTTGTTTGCTGCTTTGGGGATGTTTTTGGCCCTAACTATTATCACTCATTATTTTGGTGGCCTTTTTAAGTACAGGGATTGCTTGTTTCTTTAATAAAATACTTGTTCTGAAACTGCAAACATATGAAGAGCTTTGTAAGAAAAAAAAGTTTAACCTCAAAAGGTTAAAGGAAGGCAAAAACTTGAAAGATTTGACATAACCTTGTGTGGAGAATCAGATCTTGCTGCTTAAGCCATGTTACAAAGTTGGAGATTTAGTGTTAATCTTTAATCTAATCTTACTTATGATAGAAATAAATTGCATTACATTCAGCTGTTGATATCTTTGAACTTTTTTATAGGGAATCACAGCATCTTTTACCTGGTAAAGGCTGACATACTGTTTCCGTAGCCACTGTAGTCTTTGATCAGGGAACCTCCTCATTTTTCTTACAGCTTTAGTGAGTTCCAGCAATCCATCATACAGCATTCTTGCAGTGTATTTTGGAGCAACAAAGTGCAGCAACTTATTATCAGTAGTCTGAAGTCCATAAAGTAGTGTTATACCATTTTCTTCAAGGGACATATTGCAAAGTTTATTTTGAACACACACAGTGTGCATATCAATGCCCGAGTGTCCCATATATACAGCCTTGGCTGAAAACAAGTCCAAAAAGCCTTCCACCAGTCCCGTATTACCAAGAAACTGGTATTTACCAAGCTCAGCAGTATTGCCCAGCACACTCAGTTTTGCCTTAGCATTCGCAGGGCAAACTGTTGTGGGTTTTGTCCAAGTCAAGGTACTATTGTCAGGCTGGAGCTGAAGAAAGCAGCGAGCTGAGAGATGTGTCTCCTGGTCATAGTGAATGACGGTTGCCCCCTGTTGCATGAACTGATGGACGTCAGCCCTGATGGACAACACGTACCAGGGAATGAGTTCTATCCCATGGCAGAAAGCCTTTTGTTGCTCTTCTGTTGAACTTGTGTCCCATTCTTTCAACTGCTCAAATATGTCACTTTCAGAATCTGAAAGATCTCCGATGAGAAATCTGCATGTGAGCAAAGATGAGAGATTTATATTTAGCGATGCATGTGCTGATTTCTGCTATGCTTGATGAATATTTTTTCTGCTGTAGTTTAAATAAATGGAATACTATCATCACTGTATAACTGGGACTTACAGGAACTTGTGTTGTTTTTGAAGTATTACAATTTATGTTATTGCAATTTTGCATCAATTAAGAGATGCTGCTACAATTACTTATAACTCCTGAAACAATGTGATTGTATTTTCCTAGTGTCTGATTGGTTCTTAAAGCCAAGTGATACCAGTTTCTAAATCTGCTGCGTAAGATTGCTTCAGCTGAAATACAAAGTGCCATATATGGAAACTGTTAGCAGGATGTAGTGCATTTGAGACAGGACTTCTAATCTCTGTTCAGTTACTGATACACTGTGCAGACCTTTCACATTATATAATATTCTGATTAACACTAGTAAAATACTGGTTAAAATACATACCTTCCTCATAAGAACGCACAAAGAATTTTATCAGATACTTTCCATAAAAAAATTTATTTTACTTAAGGAAAATATTAACATAAAACTTGCATGCAGCAACTAAAATTTCTGAAATGTTTTGCCAAAATTAGAAACAGTAGATACAGAGCAACAATACTGAGCTAATAGAAGAGGTAGTTTAAATGAAATGTCTTCCCTGCAGAAGCTTCAAACATGTATGAATGCACAAATGTTCAATATTTGGGTACTTCAGTGAACATAAAAAAGGACAAACTATTCTGTGTACAACAGAACCAATGAAGCACATTTTCCTAAGGATATCCAGGCAATAAAATACAAACCATCTTCCTCTACATATCATTCAAGACATCTTGTCCTAATACCCTCTTTGCTTTCCCTTCCTATTACCACAGTACTCCCAGTTCCTGCCCCTTACCTACCAACTAAGCCAAAGATGACTCACGTTGTGTTTCTGAGTCACACACACCATCTCCCCCAGGGCTAAACAGCACAGATGACCATCAGCTTTTCCTCAAATTTGCCTCTACCTGGATGACCAATTAATCTGAGTTTTTCCCTTATTCCATACAGCAATGATTCCTCTACAAATTTATTAATTGATGAGATCTCTGTCTCTTCACCAAATTTATAAAGAAGTGGCAAATAGGTTGAGGTTTTATTGCGTGTGTTGAAGGGACTGACAAAATAACTGCATCAGTTTTAAGGGTAGCTTTGTTTCTTTAAGAAGTATTCCTACAAAGAAAGGTCATGCGTTTTAACTGAGCTGATATAAATTGTCTTACTAGAGTCTTACTAGACACATATAAATTGAAATATTTACCTGTATTGTAAAAAATTATATTTTAAAATTAAACAAAGAACTGAAGCAGCTCTTTCTCCCCTATGCCCTCAAAACAATCAAACAAGTCTCTGTAAAAATGCTGTAAGATGTATTTTGAGAGTAGCTGTGCATGGCTGGAGGAGTCTATCACAGCAGAGACAGAAATGGCAGAGCTCTGTTTATGCCTTGTTTCACATGTTGCACGCTGCAGATTAAAATGTACAAGAAGCAGGTAAGCCAAGCACACACAGAAATGGAGCCTCTGACACGAGCCGCCAAAGCGACACCGCTGCCAATTACTGAGAGCCCTTACAGAGCCCGGGCTGGACCAGGGGCCTTCTTTACATGTGCTGCACTGAGAGGCAAGGAAATGAAAAGATAAAGGAAACAGTGACACAGACTGCAGTTTTAGAGGAGAAAATTGCAAGGTAAACAAAAAGAAAAAAAAATGGAGCTTTCCCCCTATTATTTTATATGTTATTTACTGTAATTGGAAAAGCTTAAAAGTGAAGATAAGATCAGGCTAATGCAGCAATGATTCAAAGTCAGGAGTATCTTCATAGGTCACTCAATAATTAACAACTCCATAAAAACTATTTCAAATTTGGTTTGCTTTTTTTTTTTTAATTTTCCTGCTTAGCTTTATTTTTTAAAAATTTATTAATTGTCAGAGTAGAGTTCTAAGAAAGATTAATGTTTGGTATTTATCTGGCATGTACAGAAATCCAGGGCAATTAGATGGGTCACTGAGTACAGAGCTTATTTGCTAACGCAACTAGGAAAGTAATTATAATACACTGCCCACTGATTCTATTAGATGCCTTTCATTTTCTTCAAATCAAATTAACCTACCAGCTTTGGTGTATTCATGTTCCACAAAACTAATCCAAATCATCAAAAGAAAAACTAATTGAAAATCTTCCTTACAATTATAAAGTAACAAGAAACATGTTATGCGGAGTATTTTTCTGCCTTTATGACCACAATACTACAATTATCAGATAATGCATAATTTTGACATAATTTGGATTTTATAACATTGTATGAAAATACGACAGGTCTCACAAGAAAGAGGACTAAATTTCTTCCTTAGAACCCTCTAGCTGTTCATAGCAATAAAAATGAACCAAACACAGCCCCCATACAAGTACAAGAGAACATGGCCCTTCTGCCTCTGTAGCAACTGGCTCCTGTGCCTCACCGAGCTCTCTGCATGCCCAGGAAAGACATGGCAAGTCAATAAGGAATTTCCAAAGACTGTGAGATACTTGAGTTAAATCAGTACTTTCAGAAGTATTCTCCAGCAAGTATTTTACTGTTAAAATCAGTATTTACCACACCAGAAGTACAGATACTCGTAGCTGAGTGGTTAGTAGCCCGAACCAGGAAACATAACTTTAATTACCTATCTGCAGTTTTGTTCACTTAAATTTTAAATTTTCATTTCAGATTCACAGTTTTTTAAAAAACTGAACTCCTGCTTTAGTTTATAGTGCAACATACTAGATTATATTCATGAATAAAGCATAATTTACCAAGAAATTATTTCATAAACACATAAAAAATGGAACTCTGTTTAATTTTATATTTTGTTCATCCAAGTGAAATGTTTATATGCCTAGCTTATTTGCCATTTGAACTCTGATTTTCAAGTTGATTTTAAAGTCTATTAATTAACAAAAAATAATTCCTGGAAGAAAGTATTAGGACTGAAGTAAGTCAAGAGATAACATATGTGGGCAGAGAAGTGGGTCTGTCTTTCTTGGCTTAATCTAGTGCACCACTTCCCAGAAACAAGTAAAGCCAGATGTGAATAATTCTATTAGAAACCATTCTTTCAGGAAATAATGATTATTTATTTGAAATGAAATTTGGAATTACATGTTAATGAAATAAATGCATCTTAAACAGGAAGATAGTATTTGCCTCTCAGGCAGTCACTTATTAGATTTAATGTTTAAATAGCTGAAATAAGTTGGATAGTTCTGAACATATTGATATTTCTGATACACATTATCAGTAAAATAACTCAAGCAGTGACTTAAGCATGTTTTTTTTATGCAAGCCCTCATGTAATTTTACAGTGCTTCACCTCAGAGCAGTACAGTTCTGTTACTTAATTTTACATTAGTCCAATGCAGTAATTTAGTTGAAAGATGACCTGACCCACCTATGTCTACATGGGCTTTGCAAAGAAACTTCTCTGCAAAGCAACATGCTAGAAGATCATGTGATGTCCTAAACTTTGCATTTGCTGTATTTCCTGCTGGTGACCAGTACAGTCCTCAAGAGTGGTCTTCAAAGTGAAATCAGATTACTGAACACTGAGCTTTTTTTACAGAGGGTACAATGAAGTAAACTTCTTTGCAAAATAGCAGCAACCTGAAAATTCAAAATGTGTACTCACACATTAATGTTTCCTGGACAAAAGTGAAACTCCTCAAACTAACATGTCCTTAAAAGAAGAAGTCTTTTGAAGGATAATAAATAACCTTTTTTTGAAGAGGCCAGAACACTGCCTGAGCATGCAGAATATAATGTTCTGAGCTCTGATAACAAATATGACCTGGTGCTATTCCTGTCACTAGAGATCAAAATTGTAATTGTAACTGTGAATTTTTAAAGCTCTCTGTGTAAGACAAAAAGGATTTACCCTTATCATGAGAGGAAGTAATTACATCATGAGGGAAAATATAGCTATACAGAGTTTCCAAGCAGTTGAGTATCAGGGGAGAAAAGTTCTGAAATGGAAATGGATAAAAGGGAAGATGTTAAAGTTGCTCTTATTTCTAAAAGCTAGCCTCGCTAAAAGAAAATCAAAGACTAAAACCACGATATATACACGTGACAACAGCAAATAAAACGAGACCTACTGGTACCGGTTTTTGTCCTTCAAGGAGTTTTTCCTTGAATCGCTCCCTTCACTGACATTATCTTCACCCTCCTCAGACTCCAAACTGCGATTGCAGCTCCGAATAGTTTGAAAGATATTGTTTGTTGTGGATTCTTTTTCTGGATTATTCAAACCATCTTGGCCTACTCGTTGTAAGAAATTATCTTGTCCACTGTAATCTGAAACAAACTATAGAGATATCTAACAGATTAGTATCATTACAAATAGAACATTGTGTCATCTACTTCTCACTGTAGAAATTTTTTACTATTAAGAATATTTAGTGCATATTTCCTACTTGCTTCTCATGGGATTTTGTGCCTACTTGCAACCTAAACCAGACCAAATCATTTCATAAATAAAGTAACACAAGTTAAAGTAACTCCTGAAAACTTTAAAAAAGCCTCAGTCTTTAACTTTTCATCTAACAGGAGCATTTTTCTTTTAAAACTACAATAATAAAACTCAAAAGAATTGTTTCTTTCCATAGAGGAAAAGCTTGATCTGCTGAGCTTCTAAATTCTGTTTTTAAGGAATCGAAAACTTCCAATTCCTAGTGAATTAAGTGGAAAGTCAGAGTATTTAGCAGAAAATAATTACACATTTCAGGCTTTACATACTTAATTAATCCAAAGTATAAACCAGATCCCTTATTACTAATGCTGATTTCTCAGTACTCTGACATTGAACTAGGTAGAAACAACCAAAACTAAATTGCTAAGGAACTACAGGAATTAAATTGAGGTCCATGTAACTGACCAGTCTAGTAAGAGTCTGGTTTAGAAAACTTTAATTTTATGATGCCTTTGTGTAAGATTATATAAAATAAAGCACTGGCTAAGAACATAACACCTTAGAATATTAATCTTATTTACCTCTAATGTTTCATCCTGGGAGTTGTATCGCGGACAGAGTCTGATGAGGCTGGATGCTCCATCCAAAACTTCACAGAGCTCTTTTAAAAATACACCACAGAAAGGAACAACTTTACAGCCTGGAATATTGAGTGCCCGGTTGACCACTTTCCTGTATTCAGATGATGACTCATGTTGTGCCATAGCATCCTTCAGACTTCGCATGGTTTCAATATCAGACTGGTCCATAAATTGCCACATTTTTAAAACTTTTCTTGACCTATTGCAAGAAGAGATCACAACATTTATTAAAAAAATTTAAACAATTTACCTTCAAGTCAACACCCGCGGCATACATGTAATAGAGGAAATTATAATTGCTCAGAAATGAATGAATGAAATCAAGGCCATTATTTTTATGAAAATTCCCCCCTTTGAATTATCAAAGAACAAAACTAAAAATGAGAAACTACCAGTCTGATCTGCTGGAGCAGTATTTCACATTTTAATAAAAGCCCAGCTGCATAAAACATACCAGTAGGCTTTCTAACATTTTCATTGTGTCATTGCCTAAAATTTCTAAGGGCCCATAAAGAAATTAGAAAAGACTGAGGAAATAGCATAAAGAAAAACCAGAGTGTTTCTTACAAATTCCTTCAGCTGTTTTATGACCAATCCATAAAGCTAGCAAAAGCTGGAGGGTTTTAATTAAATTTATTTTTTAAAATTTACATTGATTTCTTCCCCAATTTGCTCACAAAATAAATTATTTATTTTCACAGAAATAAGGAAGTCAGGACCATGTTCAAGCTCTCAGGCACCACTGCAGAGCTGTAGCTGAAAAGATATTCTGATTTCCAACAGGAATACCTCCAAGGACTATGAGTGCCCCTGGGAGTTCTCCTACCTTCTAAGCTGTATGTCCATGTAATCCCATGGCCTTCCTTCCCATCCCCCACCTCAGACATACCAAAAGATCCAAAGTTACACTCACAGTAGAGTGCCCTTAACCCCACTTTCCATCCCTGTCCCGGAAATGCTCATCAGCACTAGCCTTCCTCTCCTCTCTCTCCTGTGCTGTGCAGATGCATTAGAGACAAAATTAAGCCCTTAACTGGCTTTGCATTTTCCCTCATAACTTACGTGGCTTAGAGATTGTGGATGTATTCTGCTGAAATATACTCCCCATGCCCATGAGTGATCCAAATGAGCTTTATATACCAAAACCATAAACAAACAGCTCAAGGAGATCCTTACTAAACCACAAAGAACAGCAATGCAAACACTTTAGAGCTTTATTACACAAACATGTTATACAACGGGGGTCAAAGCCAAGAGATGGGAAACTTGATCTAACTCTTCCCTGCTCAGTCCCATCTGCTGCCCTCTGAACTGGCAGTGCTAAGGCACTGCTCTCCTGCTCCCTGGCCCTACACGAACCTGTCATTCCAGAGGGAAGAGCTGTCTTTGAGCCCCTACTCTCTCCTCCTTGAGATAATGCAGCTCCTTCTACCTAAGGACAGCATGAGATCCCAACATCAGTCTCTGTAAGTAAATCAGAGGGGTTAAAAACCAGACTGGGCTGTTTGCTCTTGTTGGGGTTTTTTTTGTCATTTTGGGGTAGTTTCTTTTTTACAGTTAAGACTGATCCTTTTAGAGCATCACCACGATTACGTTTCACTTATGTTTTGGACACTCCAACCCCAAGTGACATTAGTTGTAGCTCATTAGATAAACCGCAACTGCTTTCCCATCTTCTTTTTACATTTTTAAAAATTTCTGTTAAAAAAAAAAAAGGTTTTCTAATGTATCATATTCAGCGTGCACCAGTAAAACTGATGGAGTCTTCAGAGCATTCTGAGAAAAAAAGAAAGGGTTTAGCATGCTTCATTTTTCCAAAAGGGATTACTAGGAGGTCACAGCATGAGATGATGTGGCTTAGCCATGGATTTTTGTTTAGTTTCATTGTTCTCCAAAGACATCTGTTTAACAGAAGCTGCAAAGTAATCTATCACTGAAAAGCCATTTAAAAAAAAAAAGAGTTGCCAGTACCTTAGCCCTGCCAGGAATTCCATTACAGCATTGTAGTTGCCCATATTCCAGCAGCATTTTGCCACATGTACTAAGTATGAGAAGACTTCTCGTTTCTCCTCCATAGAACCTGCAGTCAGGATCAGCCAGGTAACCCACGAGCTCACCTTGTAAAACCAAACAGACAGTATGGTCAGCCAAAACAATGTCACTTGGAGCATTCATGCATACTTGACAGATAATGTGGGCTTGTTGGGCTTCTTCCACCAGGAGGGTATCACTTACACGCTCATAGCCAAATCACATATGCATTGCAAACACAACACACAGTGACACAGTCACACTACAACAGTTAAATCACTAACTAGTCAAGAAAAACTTCTATTAAACAAAAAACTACTGCATCTTAATATAAGATATTCTGAATATGCATTGATGCCACAGAAGAAATTGGACAGCTGCAGTTAGCATTGATTTCTAAAGCTGCTGGAGAGATCTGCAGTATAAATTCTCATTAAGATGGCTGATAGATCTCAGCCCCATATAACCCTTGCTAACAATATGAACAGTAAAAGTTGATAAATTGGAATTTTTGGGGTTTTGTTAATTTCATAAAACTAGACGCATTTAATGCACAATTTTGCTAATTCCTATATGCATTGAACATTTCAGATAATTTGCATTATCTATTTGCAAGATCGCCAATGAAGTAAATAAAAAGAAATCCCATCTTCTAAAGTGTGCACATACTATAAACTTCTCTTTGGCAATTAATTAATGCCGGAATCAGAAATCAGCTTAGTACATGATTCTGTTTGTATTTAAACAAATAGAAATCAACCCTTCATTTTATCAGTGTACAGATTTTCTTTCCAGTTTATGTTCCCACAACATCCATAAAAAGTAGCTATACTTCTCATGGAAAACTAATTTAAACCAACTGTTTCTTTTTACAATATGACTCCCTGGAGGCTTGATTTTTGTCATTGTGTAAACACTTAGGAGGCAATAAACGTGATTTGTTTACTGACACTGTGTTCCATTCTTTGGTCCTGAAGGACTCAAGTGTTTACAGATAATACCAGTGTGAAGAGAGGCTGATAAAAATTAGAAAACGCTAGTTCAGCCCTCAGGGGCCATAGACTTTTATTTTAAAAACCAAGCATGTGAAATAAAATGTAAGTGCATTAGTACTAAGAGGAAAATAAACCCACTGAAAATATATAGGGCTTCTATATATGCAAGTCTATACAGTGTTCTGAGCCACTCGCTCCTGAGGGAGGACAATCAAAGACTATGAAGAATCTAAGTTACTATTTAACCTGTCTGATGGCCACATCAATCAAGAACAATAAATGAGAAATGTCCATATGAGAAAAAAGTCATACTCCCTATATGGAAGCAAAAAAAAAAAAATCACACTTTTAGGACTGAATTCTTGAAGATTCATTCACTGGTGACGTACTCAGGACTGAGGACAATGACTATGGGGATGCTCTGATAGGCTGTGAGCATCAGGGGCAGCACACTAACCACTGCAGCAGCTCAGAATGAGAATCTGAATTCAGCTGAAATTTTATTTGATGTGTTCAGTTAGTTACTCCTAAAATATACAAACTCGATCAACAAAGAAGTGCATACCTGAAGAGCATGGAAAATACAAACCACGATAGCACTGCATGACACGGGGGTCAAATGAGGGCAAAACCAGAATAAAAGGTAATAAAATAAATCCATTAAAAGATCAGAAACTGTGAAACAGAACAGTCAGATCTGTGGCACAGATTTGTTTTTGTATGCTGGAATAAAGTGACATATTATTGTTGGATATGATTCACATTTTTCAGAAATGGCTCTGTTAGGGAATGCAACTGCTAAACATACAGTCTCACAAAAAAAAGTATTTGTTTGCTGTGAAATACCAAATGTGGTAATGAGTTGATTAATATGGTTTTAGAAATTTTAAAGAATCATATAATTTTAAACAGGTATGTTTTAATCTAAGATCGTAAAGATGTAGTGATCAGGAGAAAATAGTATCAAAATTGAGAAAGAATGTCTAAAAAGGCAACTGACTTCAGACTTTCCATTAAGAGGAAACCCTTTAAACTAGGGCAGCCACCTGCTGAAATTCTATTTAATAGAGAGTTTAAGACTGCTATAAACAGCATGATGACCTTTTACAATCTGTAAACACAAACAAAAAATTATAAAGGGCAGCATGGGCGAGCCTTTGCAGCCTTGAGATACTGTATAACATGTAAGAGCAAAAGAAGGGCACAAAAGGCACCATGAACTTCATGCTCACTCCTCTTGCAGGACAACAAGAGAGGACTAGAAAACATTTAAAAAACCTTTTACTAAACAGGAAGAAAAATAAAGTACCTGAATCTTTTAATTTTAAAATAGAATAGGCAAAGGCAGATATAACAGATTGGGCAGAATCAGGGGACAGAAGTGAGCATCCAAAGATACAAACCACTCCTGAGAAATAATGAACATGCCTGCTTTAGAAATGTTGGTATCTTAATTTTTCCTGGAGATCAGGAACAGATGGTATTCAAGAAATAATAAACTTATAAAATTTTCATTGAAATGGAAGTTCAGAAGTGGGTTTCCTCAGATGCTGTCCATGTACAGCTGAGCTAGATGCACCTCACACAAAAGAAAAGCAAAGAACTCTGTAGGTCCTTATTTCTTGGTAGCTATGGAATTCACCTGGAAACTGAATTCAAAATCCTGTTTTTCCTACTTTGGCAAGCAAGTAGCACAGACAGTATTTTGATGTGGCACAATTTCTCTGTCACTAAACCCAAGGGTTTTCTAGCGGGGGGAAGAGAGCAAAGGGAAGCTCCACCCTGGCAAGCTCTGACTTCTGGACCCTCCAGCCAAGTGAATACAGAACAGCACCTCCTCTTGCAGCACTTCCCTCTTGGTTGCCTTGCAGAGCCACCTCCCCAGCTGCACCTCAGCCAAGGAACACCTGACCTGAGGATGAAGCACTGTCAGCTGCCTTGGTACCAAGCTGCCGTGACAGCAGCACGAGAGCTTCATGACACAGGCAGTGCCTGAGCACACACAGCACATCCCAGCCAGAGAGTGCACAGGAGAAGCCTTGCCAAGGAGAGCAAAATACATTGCAACTATTTGTCAGAATGAGCAGTAAAGCTTTTGGGACTAAGTTTTTCTGTTGGGCAGCACTTTAACGTCACATCACAATCTACGCATCAACACACTAATCATTATTTCCTTAGTTTACTTTTTTTTCACACTTGACTTACATAGTTTTGTTTATGTAACTCATTTCAAACTCCCTTCAGAACAGAAATCATCACAGCAAACCTATAATTAGATTTCCGCTGCACCGCTGATGAGTCTGAAAAGCATGAGAAAATGTGTCCTGGCTTCATTACGATAACCCACATGATTGCAAGACACAAGAAAAGTAATAAATTAACACATGATCCACTCAAACAAGCTGATAATAACATCAGTCTTTTCATTCACATGGATAAAAATGAGTGCCTTTCAGGATTACTGCATACTAATATTAAGTACTAAATGAGCAAAATCGAATAGATGTTTGCTTAAGATTTAGATATTTTCTGGTGCCCTAATAGAAAAATAGAAGCACTAATAGAAGCAGTAACAACACTGACCCAGATTAAGTTCGGCTACATAGAAAGTAGCCTCATTTGCAAAGTTTAAGAAATGTAGGAGTCTCCTTCAAATCTGAATCTGAGCACACAGGACCTGTACCAGATGTCTCGGCAATGCAAGCTATACTGAGCAATATGTACTACACTTTGTAGTACAAAAAGATCTGTACAGTTTCAGGTTTCCTGAAATTATCTTTTTATATCACCTCTACTATTTTAATTGCGCCAAAATCTGTTCTGTCCAATAACTAATTTTTTTAGAAGTTTTTTGGCTTATCTTACTTTGATCAAAGACTTCAAGTAAATTCAGGTTAGCTACTCCTAATGCATTTGGGAAAGGCATATTTTCACTCAGTATTTTTTACTTTTAAACATGGGAAATATATATCAGTCACTAAAAATGAGCCTATGTTTTTGATTACCTAATTATTGAACACTGATTTCGAGTCAAATCTATATGCAGGCAAAAATCTCCCCATTTGTCAGGTGCAGGATATAGCTTATTACTGAGGCTCAGCTGCTTTTACTAATAAAACGTGAAGGGCATGAAAGAGATACTCCTGAAGGAACTTGATCCTCAAGTTATGGTACATGACCTTAAATCTCTGTACAAGTACAACCTACAGGACTGTTTATCATTCACTCTATGGGAACCTCGTTCCATGTAGTACACAGGAAGGAACAGAATTTAATGCATGTTGAATTATTAACTGTATCCCTAAATTTGCCATGGATTTTCTTCACTCATTCTCTTATTTCAAGATTATGATAATTAATATATATATATGAATATATATTAATTTATATTTATATAAATAAATTCTTTACTATCCTCTATATAGAGGATATATTCCTAGAGAATGTATTATGTGATTTTTTTTAAGTGGGAATTAATTTATTTTTTATATTTTATAAGAATGCAAATGTAGTGGTGCTATTGAAGGAGGAAATTATTAACAATTTCCACTAGCAACGTTTTATCATCTGTAGTGTTTTACACTCATTTTGCCAGCGCTTCAGTTTGTAAAACTTTTACAGCAATTCCCAAGCTACATACTTCAGTGGGTGAAGCTACATGGAAGAAATGATGTCTTCTATATTTATATTACATTTTTAGGAACTTCATAATACTTGAGAGATGCAGACTTCAGAGGTGAAATTACCAAACACAGCTGCCTGCCTGAAGTTTAACAATTACTATTGCTAGCAAGTAAAACAAAATCTTCTGGTTTACCACAAGGTAAGATTACAGTACATACCTTCTTTAACTCCTACCAAAAATTAGCCATGGATATCTTTCTATAACAAAATGTAGCTGATTTAAATACTGCCTACACTGGAGCAAGAAAGCAAGAAACTTTAATAGTGACAAAATAAAGTATGTGCAGGAAAAGTCTCTGCATACAAAACAAGAAGACAATTTTTAAGGTATCCAAAGGATAAGCATGGCAATCTATAACCTTCACCAGATATCATACGGTAATTAGGGCAAGAGGGAAAAACATTATTTTATTTAAATGCAGAATTCGTAGTGTATCAGGATAGTCCAATTTCCTCCTTTAAAACCAAAAATTAAAAAACACTAGCAGTATGCAGCATTAGAAGTAATAGCTGGCTGCAGTGAATTCCTCTGCACTGCTAACTATGCTAACTGAGCACAAACCTGTCAGTGCATATTGATGAATATCTGTGTATATATTTATGCACAGTTCTGTGTATAAAACAGAACTGGAATTTTTTACATGGGTTCTACTGAGGTTTGATTTTTTTGGCTCTTGGTATAATATGCAAAATAATTTTCAGATGCATTTTTAATATCTGAATATTTTAAATTGCATATCTTATTAACAGATGGTTTACTTTACATGCTTGTGTGAAATTATATAACCCTACAGAGAACATTTACCATTTTAAATCTGATTAAACACTATTCCAAACAAGGACTGGAAAGAGTTTGATATTTGTACAAACACAATCTTTTTAAAAGCATTATGCAAACCCATTTAGGCATTGCAAAAAAATGCTGAACTAAGAGACAGAGTGCAATATTTATTTACATTCCATTATTTCAGTAAAATGATATGTCTCTGTTTTGTTAGTGAGGTTTAAATTTGTATTTTGAATGAACAATGAAAAAACCTTACAAAATTTAACCATTAAAAATAAGACTAGCATCACTAAGTGTCCTAAGTAACCATATTTTAATTAACTTTACTGATTTTAAGAATGATTTAGTGAGTGATGAACCCACTCCAGTAGCAGGGCTATACTAACAGTGTTCAAACTCTTTTACCTTTTTAGCTTATTTTTTGGCAACCGTATCTTTCCAAAAAATCACCCTATGCATTTGACTTCTAATTTTGCATTTTCAGTTTAGTAGTGGGACTAACTTCAGTCAGCTGTCTGAATGATCTTCCAATCTGGTGCAACTTTCAATCTAAGAACTCACAACTGCTCTGTACGCATATGTCAGAATGGAAAATTAAATGTTTCGGTTTGTTTAAAGTTTTATTAGTTTTCTTTTACTTGAAGCTTAAGCCAGAAAGATCAAGTTACAAGAGACTCTTCTCATGTTTATAAAAAGCTATGATTGAAAATATTTTAAATGTTTACATAAACATAAATGTTTACAACACGTACATTGTGCTTGTGTCTCTGTGGTTGCTTTGCTGGTGACAGGCAGAAGAGGGGTTGGGAGTCAGTCATAAAGGTGCAAGAGCCTGTGCAGGTAAAGAGACAGAAAAAGAAGAAGAATCCCAGGAAGACCGTGGCATGTGACACCTAGGAAGGAGCACATGTCACTCCACATAAAGAAGCAGGGTGAACTCATGTCATACAAGAATCAGAGAAGAGAACTAAATCCGGAAGAGAAAGGCACAGTAGGCAACAAGGAGAGATGGCAAAAAAGTATGCTTACTTTTGTAAGGTTGTTAGGGTCCTAAAACACTCTTAGGTACCATTTTCCTAACTTCCCAGCTGCCAGGGCTCTGCTAACTCTGCAGAATCTCAACAGTTTCTTCCTACAGTTTTACATCCTTGAAAACTAAACTTCTTATAGCCAGAGCTCCATCAGAGCAGAAAAATATATTAATACTACTATTAAGTGCACAGTCCTAGAGACTTAGAGCCAATAGTTTTGTAAAGGTAGATGTTACTGTATTTCACTCTAATTCTCCCGCAGTAGCCACTCATTCAGAAACAGCTCTTAATTACATTTAGTTACAGGAAAGAATATGTGTCTTTAGCTTGGTCTACAGTCTTGCTCCGACAAGACTCTAAGATTAAATGCAATATATATTTATTTATATATATATTTATTTATAGATATATATTTATTAATATATTAATTGCGATATTATTAGCAGCAAATGAAGTATGAGCTGTGTTTCACCAATGAGTACATGTTGTGCCCAACGCTCCACTATTATGCAATTACATTTTTAATCAAACCTTAAAGACTACAGGCTTTATTTATAGCTGGTTATAGTGAATGCATGTAGCCCAAAATCTTCAGGACTGACTGTCATTTTACACAAGTATTATAAAGTGTTCCTCCTTAATAGGTATTGTCAGAAAAAAATTACTAAAAAGTATAATGCTTTATGAAAAATACTCTAAATAATATAATTGTTATTTAACAGAACAATGACATGGAATTGTTTTTCCCCATGATGTATCAGAAGCCTGTCATCCTAAAAGTAATTTTGGCTCCCACATTATAAATACACTTCAGTATTTCTATAGGCAATGCCAAAAAAATCAGCAAGTGCTCACTGAGTTTTGCCAACAAAATCATGACTCTTTGTACAAGAATTTTCTTTCCATTTATAAACAAAGACATTTTGAGAGTTCATGCTTGTGACTGGCTATGGCAACTGATATACTCCACCATAAGATAAAGCATATAGCAAAACAGTGATTTATTACAAGCAGTAAATATTTTACAATAACTCCATTTAAACATATAACATCTATGTTTTTTAAAATTTATTCCAGATTATACTTCAAATATTCTATTGCACTAAATACCAAAGAATCTGTACACTGAATATTTGGAAAGTAATTCAAATTATATAAAAAATTATCCTGTACCACTACCAAACAAGGAACGCTAGACAACAAAAACTGCAAAGTCACAAACCCCTAAGACTAAAAGATAATGCTATTTTATCAAAAAGCAACTTTAATGCTAAAATTGTCACTGATATAGAACAGACTCAGTAATTTCTGACAAGACTTCTTCAGGACCTACTTGCTTTTCAATCCTGTGAGCCTTCAGTGTCAGAACACAATCATGGTCAGTCTAATTTGTACAGCTGATGACATGTCCTCAGGAAACTGCCCTGGCATTGTGCCTCACCAGGCTGTAGCACAGCTTGGCCAGTGCACCTCGTCTCCCCTGGCCTCAGCCCTGCAGGAAGGAGGCCCCAGCTGGGTCAGCACCAACAGTCCTCTCCAGACACACCAGCCACAGTGTCTTCTTGAGTACTGCTACTGCAGCTACTTTAAACTATTTTTAGGCTCTGTTTAAAGACTGAATATTGTAGCTGCAACTTTTATGTATGTCCCATAATTGAATGAGGTGAGAGAAGCCAATATATTTACCCTATTTTAGTTGCTAAATCTCAGTAACATGCAAGAATAAGGAACACTTTGAAACATGCTAAATATTCACTCTGATTCTTCTTTGCGCAGCACACAGGAAATTCACTGGGGGTTAATACACACATTCTTCTATATTTACTTAATTTTATGCTGGGGTTTTTTTGGTACCCGCATGATTTTCATCTCATCCACCATAAAAATGCAGTGGATAGCAAACTAAAAAAGCATTAAGTCAATTTTATCTTCATTTTATTCCACTTCTACGATTCTAGAAACTGCTAACTGCTAACACTGCAAATAGTTCATCCCACGCAAAAAAGAAGAAACCGTTCCATGTTTCTGCAGCTAAAAAATGAGTTTTTATTTAGGTGGTTTGATTTTGATTTGGTTTGGGGTTTTGGGTGGATTTTTTTTATCATTTTCTCAGCCCTTAATCAATTTTCTATTAAACCTGTCAGAAGACCACCTTCCTAAAAACAAAATAAAATCTTACTAAAGAACTTACCATTTGGCTTGTGAAAATGTCATACCAAATCACACTTCTTTGTACAACAATGCTCAAGACACACGCAGTGATTAAATAAATAAATAAATAGTGCAGATTAGTGTAGCTATATTACAGAAAATACAGAAAATTCTAGTTTATAATACTTCTGTGCTGACTCCTAAGATCATTCTTAGTCTACAAAAATCCAAAACAAACAAATTGAACTCCAGCACCTAAACAACATAATAAACTGACTGAAACTGTACCCCATACTGTCAGTATAAATACAAAGAATTAGAAGTCTGTAATTTTTTCTTCATGTTTACTTTACAATGTGCAAGAAAAAGGTAGGCCACTGTTTGCCAACCTCACTGTGCAAATTGATCACATAGCTCCTATTAAATTCAGTGCAAGTTATTAAGCTAAATCCCTGGTCATCCTAACTTATATTTTAAAAATTTCGTGTTACAGCTAAATTCAGCTCTTAAAGGAAATAACTAACCCACACATCACATAATAACCCTTATGAAAAGCAATTTCAAAGTTTCATTTTACCTCATTAAACCTTGTCACAAGATCTTCTACAGCATTATGTTCACCATTGGGAGAAGAAAGAATAGTAGCAGATATGGATGCCTTAATAGATGGCAGCTTGCTTTGACACTCAGCATTACCCAAATCCCTGGTGAGAAAGCAGAGGTAGTCGATGGGTAAGATCTTGCGGTAGAGCTCCTGCTCCTGCTCGGTCAGAATGCTGGCAACCTCCTCCGGGAACTGGATGAGGTGCTGCAGCTCGATCAGCTCCTTGCTGATACCGGCCACGCCGGAGGGAAGGGCGCTGGAGCCAGCCATAGATGTACACGCTTGGCGTTCTGGAACAAAACAAACAGAAAATTCATCAGGCTTTGCCTTTAACTCTTGGACTGTGCTGCGCAAAAGCAAGACAACTTGGTATTTTGGTTTTTTGTTAAACTGTCCACTCATTTACTCAGCAATACACTATATTCTAAATACTTTCTATTTAAACAACCTAATATATGTTCTTCTACGTGGCGTTTTGCTGCGTGTCTTTATATCTGGTGTTGGCTAGATAGAGGGCAACTAGAGTTAGGAGATTGTAAAGCCACCAGCCAAAACACACTTGCTTCCAGAAACATCCAACCACCTTCTTCCTGCCTTGTCACAGCCGCAAATAAAAGGGTCATCTAGCAGAGTATGCTTCGGCTTTGCCTCCATCCAAAGCAGTTTGAGGCCTTGACTGGGGCACTGAGACCCTATTCCCACAAGAAATAATGTATAATGATAATTTAAACCCCATGTGGGTCAGCATTTTTCTTCATAATCCAGTTGCTGTAAGATAAATTGTATCTTAGCTGGATGTATCATGAAACCAAATATCCAAGGCTACAAAATATTTTTCATTCCTCTCAGAAAATGCATATATTTCGTAGTATGCATGTTTTATCTGTTAATACAAAACATTCATGGTAGTTTTATAGTATCCCATCAGTGATATCTCTTGAAAAATAAAACTTTTCCTAAGAAGGAAGAAGGAAAGCTTTCTAAGATTGTGTGGGAAGCATGAAACATCAACACAATGATTCCAAAATAGTGAGTGAGTCTTCTTACTAGATAAGTTCAGAATGGGTTCTCTGAACAATTTTTCAATAATTACTTAAATGTAAAAACATTCATACTCTTAAATGTAAAAACAAACATACTCTTCATCATTCTCAGAAAAAGGAGTTTATTTTCTTGCATTGCTTCATGAAATATCTTCAGAGATTTTTTCCTATACATAATGGAAGTACACCCTAGATCTATCTCTTACCCGATTTTTTAATATATCTATAAGCTCTCATTTGATAAAGGGAGCCAATGTCCTTTCTTTTCTCTAAAAAAGAAAAAAACAGGTTCATAATGACTGATTAAAATTCAGTTCCTTATAATAAACATAAAATATGCTACATGAGTTTTCCACTCTTAGTCATTTAGTGCAAACTATTATTAATCAGAGGGAAGTTAAAAAGACAGAAAATTGGCTTTTCTTAATATATTCTACTGAAAGTCAAATGATAAACTGCAGTAGCCCTAAATAAAGTCTTTGGGCTAACAGAACCTATTGAGAAATGTTCAAATACAGCAAGAAACTTCTGAAAGAACAAAGAAAAGTTTCTGTCTAGACTAGCAAGCATAAAAAGTAATGGGCTTAATTTGCATCAAGCAGTATCTTGGTTGTATAGCAGGGAACATACACAACTGGTGATAATGAAGAAGTGCTGCACAGCACCTGTAGATACTGAGAAATCTTTGTCATTGAAACAACCGCAGGAAAGACTGAGGGGGAAAAGCCAGTTAAGAACACCACTGACATGTCACTGCTGGTTTGGGCAACAGGTGGAGTGCAGTGAGCTCCTGGGCTCCCTTTCACTTGTGTTTGCTTCAATGCTACGTGAGACTTCAATTCTGTTTCCTGCTTCAATCTGCACCGAACTACTCTGAGAGGTTTTGTAATAGAAAGCACTAAACATTCATGTGCACTATTCTTGACTTTGCTACAGAACACAAGCTTATGCCAAAATAACAACAATGCAAAATACAATATTCATTTTATATTAGAAGGATTATGTATTTACACATGCTTTACACATATGGACTTAACTGTCACTGTCACAACCAGCATTATCTCAGTAAGAGGATAATATGGAAGGCATGACACAAACACCCATCAACACCTATTTGCACCCTAGAAGTCGCAATGCATGACAGCTCTTTCCACTCGAAGCAGAGAAAGTACAGCCTGCACCAGCCTCCCGTGTCTCACCACTGAAACTGAGGGTGTTTCGTTGTGTCTGTGTTGTACATTTGTTTTAGATCACAAATGGACTTCTGAAGTGAATCTCCCAAGCACCCTCACATACTGTGCTTTAGTTTAGTCTTAGTGCAAAACAAGTGGGTCCTTTTCAGACAAAACTGCACGAGAAGATGCGCTCCCAGAAGGCAACTAACACACCCCAACTGATAAAAAGCTGTAGCTGTCAGAAACACCCAGTCTTTGGAACAAGCACTAAGGTCAGGAAAGCACAGTTGGCCCAGACAGCTCAGATCACGGCTCGGCTGCAGGTGATCACGTACCACGGGAGACAGACAGCAAGTACTACGGACAGTGCAATGCCACAGTGACACTGGTGCTTTGCAAATCCAGCATTATTTGGTAAGTACGGCTGTAAACACCTTATAGCTGTCAATATGGCACGAAAGGAAGATATAACTCTATAAGGAGTGCCTATTGACTGATGAAAGAGAGATAACAGCAGAGTGAAGATCACACTGTTTGCTGACGAAGTTTAAAGGTGCGTTCTTAATAATTCACCTTCTCCATCACAGTACCAACTACACTATGCACAAAGACCTCAAAATCTGGCAAAAGTTGACACTGAATTTGCAATAGGGTAGACCACTGATCACAATCCTTTGCACATTACCTTGTTTAAGTATAATTACCCTTCAGGCTCCACGTAGTATAACCTCACATCTAAGAACAAGGCTCAACACCACGAAGTGACCACAGCTAAGGCTGGCTCAAAAGCATATCTCTATACTGCCAGAAACCACCAGGAATAAATATCTCATTACAACTGGATTTCACTAGACTTGACTGCCCATTGATCAAGTTCAGCAGAAAGCTATTGCATGGATTTTGAAGGCCTTTAATGAAACTACCTTTAATGGAACTATCATCTTTCATAATGAAATCTTCACAACCCAGCTTCACTCTAACAGAAAAATGAAGCTGTCAAAAAGAAAATCTTTTCATGGAAGCTAAGCCAAGATGATTCAAGAGCAGCCACTAGTATTGATGGATTTGGGAGAAGATTGAAAATAAATAAAACACTTCCTGATTCAAAACACTGAATTTCAAATTTCTCAATTCTTCATTAAACTGGAAGAACTTTATGCAAATTCTCTCTGTAATGTGAGAGCCCATGGAACAGGCTGCTGCAGCAAAAATGCAGCTGATATCCAAGGAGAGGAACACAGGCTAAACAGAAATCTGAAGGCACACAGCTCATGGCTAAAATATGTCTATAAATACTGAAGAAGAAGAAATAACTTATTTAAGCAAATAGAATAACTTATTTCTGTTGACTTTTTCTACACCTATAAATATTTAATTCTTCCATAATTCACATCTCTGCTGTGCCTTGGATGAAACATATCTCAGTACCAACAAGCTTTTGTTAATTTCCTGTTTCTCTTCTATCTAATTAAAAATATCTCTCTCTCCCTTAATGAACATGAATTCACCTTTATCAACTTTGACTGCAAACAACTCACTCCAGTATTGAAGAGCCTGATATTTAACTTAGTGGGAAGCTTGACACCGAACAGGATCAAGTTCAAGTTTAGTTTCACTGTAGAAACCACTGAAATCAATAGATCCATTGCATCTTCGAATTTGCTTATGAGTCAAGTAATCAAAGAATGAGAAGGCGCACAGGTTCTCTCTTCATATACCTAAACCTAGCAATATGGGCTACCTCTTAAAACTGCCAATCAGCATGCACTGGAAATTATTATTAGCAAGGGAGTTCTGAACTACAGGGTACTTACATTAAATAAAACTGGAGTTCATTATGACCTAAGCATGAGCAGGCAGAAGACATAGAGATAACCTTAAGAAAAGAAGATGAGGTAGGGTCTGTAAAAAATGAATTTTTTTATTAGACCAAGTAAGATTACTTATACACTCTGAGGGCACAGTATCCTTTTCAGATTTGGAGTAGAAACAGCAAACTTCACAGCTAGTTCAAGAATGCCTGCTTTGAGTTTAATTCAGTCATAGCAATAGCAAGACACTGGAAAAGGTGATCTCTTGGGGAGCAGCAGGAAGTAACCACATTGGGATAGGTGAAAAAAGCAATAGTTTCTATAGTATAAAGAGAAAAGGAAGAAGGTAGAAATCACCTGTAGGAAAGAATTTTTCTGGAAATAGAACACACAGATATTTCTACTGAGGCTGAGATTTTATTGCTGAACAGATTTATGAAACTTCTGGAGAGGATTTTTTAAAAAGGCAACTAGCATGTTGAAGTATAACTGAATTAAATTACATTATATACCACAAAATCCTGACTCACGAACAGACTGCATAGTGGAATTCAGCAAAAAGAAAGATATGGACTGATCATAACAACAGTCACTTACTCCTAAAATCACTTCTTTCTTTAGGAACTGGCAGAGTTCAGTTTTGAAAACCCGACTCTGAACGCACTTTTTAAATTTTGCAATTATACCATCAATCACGTGAAATCTCAGAGAAAAAAACATGAAAGTACTGTATAGTTAAGAGATACAACCTGCCTATATAATTTCTGACTTGAAACAAATTTAAGTTGTCTAAAAAAGTGACATAATTATTAGGACAGTAGAGATGCACATGCATGGGAAAGAATTTTTTTTTCTTTAACCACAAAAGTTGGGCAAACATTTTCACAGGGTAAAACCTATGCACAGCAAAACATTCATTCAGATTGTAAAGTTGATTTAAAGATGATCAGCATGAAATATTTATTAATATATTAACTTTGAGTTAACAATTACATAGCTATCCTTACATTTTCAGAAGTCCCTACCCATAAGTATGAGCTTGAAAACCTATTTAAACTCTGTTTATGGCTGGATTAGAAGATCCTGGTTTTCAGCTAGATATACTGATATTAGCTCAGTTGGCTGGAGCACGTGCTAATAACACCAAACTGTGTGTTCAATCCCTGGATGGGACATTCACTTAAGAGCTGGACTCTGTGATCCTTCTGGGTCCCTCAGAATATCCTGTGAAATATCTGTGAAATACGAGCACTGACATCATACATGAAAGGAATTCAAAGCATCACCATGATTTCACCACACCTGAACTGCCATGCCTGCCTCCCAACGTCCCTAGCGTACAGCTACACTGACGTGTGTAATTACATCCACACTTGCTCAGATTTCTGGAAGTGTATCCAAGGGCTTTTACCACTCCACTAGCCTGAGTCATTCATGGAAATATTTTGCAGCGTACAAGAGAACTTGGCTGCTTGGCTCTGAATTACCATATATTGTCAACACATTTAACCGACCATTTCCTCTCTGTATGCAGGTTGGTTGGTACTGGCTACAGCTGATAAAAACAATCATAGACTTGTCCATAATAAATAGATCCACTGGGTTTTCTTCTGGCTGTAAATTCCCAAGAAAAAAGATGCAATGAGTAGCAGTGTAACATTAATTTTGACTTTGCAAAATCAGAAGATCTCAGGACAAAATTTATCCAATTTGATGCTAATTTTCCAATTCCTTTCCATTTTCAGAGCAGTTAGCAAAGAGCTGAGACTGCATCCTCATGCAGAAAAGTACAACTAGCAGTGGCTCCAGAATACCTGCATAATAATCAATGTGGTTTTTGTGCATTAACCCCAACCAGTCAATTTCTTCTGCACCTGAAATAATAGGCTTTGAAGGCAGTGCCTTAACAAATGACCCTGAGGCTAACAGGGTAGCAAATGGATACCTCAGCTACAAAGGACACCCTGTGTAACACAGGGTTTGGCTGAACATAGACATACCTATAGGTATTATGGAGAGATGAATCAGCAGTGCTGCCAGAAGTCTGAAGAGATCCACCATCTACATGTTTAGTCAGAAAACAGCTTTAATGCTTCCAGTCTACATGTATGGCAATGGGCCACCTGCTATTTTAGGAGACCTTCCCCTACTGCTGTAACTCATGAAACTATATCCTGATTTCAGAACACCTGCCAGAAGAAGGTTTAATTATAATTTGGTAGATAGACTGTGAATGTCTGGTTGACTGGTTGAAAATTAGCTCTCAAAAGCTGTTTGATACCAACATGCCATCTGTCTTGCTGTGGCATGCTGCAGCACGCACTGTGCAAGACCAGACACAAGATTTCATTGCTTCAGAGGCAACTATCACCAGGAAGGCTGGGTAAAGAGATTCTGGGCCATAATGGCTGATCTTCTAAATCTACACCTTCCTACCACAGTGTAACAGATACGTGAAAAGGCTGGAACGAGGTTATTACAACACCACGCTTTAAGTGTTTCTGGGTTTTTCATTATTTTCCTGCAATGAAATCCCATCTAATGAACCCCCTCCTCTGCAAAACTCCTGAATGATTTCAGAAATATTCCACTCTCACATACATTTCATAAATCTTTCTCCTAAAGGCTGTCACAAGGGTTGACTAACAGGATTTTGACTTGAGCGACACACCAGCGGGAGGGTTCTCTGTGCAGCATCTGTATTCAAGACCTTTTAATATCTGGGTATAAATACAGCATAGCATATGGAATGTTCAGTTCAAATGCTAAACAAATGTACACGTAAATTACCAGATAAATTCCAGCCCATAAGAACAAAATGGTCAAAAGGGAGGATTTATGAGTTTACTTTGGAAGAAAAGAGTGTTGTAGAAAAAGAACTGTACAATTCTCGTTACAAAATGAACTCGTTACTGCTTGAGTTAAAGCAGAACTCAAGGTTCAACCTCACCTCCCAAAACTGATACAAAGAATGTCCAAAATCAAAGTAGGAGCTGCTGTTCAAAATTAAATTAAAATGCATACAACACTGAGTTAATGCTGCAACGGAAAAATATCCAGTGATTAGACAGAGTGCAAGAATCTCAAGTCAGGTTCCAATATTTGAGTATTTTGATCAAGACAGTGATCAAAAATTAATCTTATTTCTATTTTTTTCTATTTATGTAATGTAGAAGCTTTTCAATTTTAAGAATGAAAGAACTCTGTTATAAATCAGTGAGTACGGGAGAAAATGGAAACAAAAATGTAACTTGAGAATATATATACACACACCTATGGAGAAGAAGGATGTTAAAAATGAGATGTATATACAGTTAGGTACCCATTAAAGCAAGGGGTTATGATACTGATTTTCTATATTTTCTTTTTTGTTGTTGTTTTAGGGACTTCTTAATTTTCAAAGACTATACAAACTATAGCTGCAGCAAAATACAGCATTAGTAAGGTAAATAACTGTAAAACTGCAACAACAGGCATTTTCAGTGTTTCAGAGCCTCAGCTTTGAGGCATTCCTTTCTAGCCTGAGTGCACTAGACTTTGACATCAGCAATCCCTGCATTTAATTAATGGTCTGTTGAAGTTTTCACCTTGCTGCATAACTTTTAGAAACCACCACAAGCACAAATTAAAACTCATTTTTGACTTTAAGATCCTCAGAAAAACATTTTGTAAAAAGCATCATCTTCCTGACTTTGGTCCTATCCTGAAGACCAGATTATATGTGACAGTGACCCTTCAAGGAAAGGTGGGAAAGAGGAATGGTCTGCTCCCATCTGGTCTGGTTTCCCAAATACTGCACAGGAATGCCCAAGTTCAAATAACTATTCAAATGAAAACTGTTCCAATTTGGAAAACAATCATTAAATATAGTCCTTCAAGGTAAAAATAGTAAGGATGCTTCCTACGGCTTCAGTGTCATACCATGTGAAGCAAATACTAAAACTGCCATTGGTGTTAGTAATACATGATAAACATTAGATGCCAATCTGAGAATCTAATTTTAAGTATGTCAAAGAATAACATGAGAATTAAAGTAAGACCTGATAACTGCATAACACTTAAAACTAATTTTTCTTGCCTTTTGAATCCTCAAAGGAAAGACAATATGGTGCATGAGGCACGCTACCAGATTTTCCACATAGACCAAAAGGCAGGCAAATCTACTGCATAAGGTGTTTTGGTTATTATTCTTACTGATTATTAGAACAAAATTAATCCAAGCCACATCCCATAAAAAAAACACTTGATTAGATGCTCCCGATTTAAGCCTTGAAGCTTAGCAGTGAAAGAATTTTAAAGGAATGGAATACATTTGAAAAATGTTCAATCAGTTCAGAGTTTTCATCATTCTGGCCTGCTTTCAGCATTTACCTAAACAGAATCTGTTCCTAAAACTAGTTTGTTTGAGACCTGTCCTCTACATAACTATTTCACAGAAAATGGATAGAGAATAGAACCACTAAGAGCAGATGCTGTTGACTGTGCACCTGTGTACAAAATACCTTTATATGATCTGCTAAGGAACCTTTTTCACTTATTTTATCTAACACTTTGAATAATATAAATTCAACCTCTACATAATTGAAGCAGCTACAGAATCTACACCTTCTCCCCTTAGTTTTGGTGAGGATTTGATTACTGACTCTACTGTGTGCTCGGAATATTCCCTGATGATGAGAACATTTTGCGAATAGGAGATTTATTGTAGCAGCTATAATTCAATTTGATATCCAAGATTTTTAGATTTCTAACAAAAACAAAATCCAGGAAATATATCTGTATTTGAACAAAAACATACACATAGAAATGCCCTAAGACACATCAGACAAAACTGCATGATTTATTAAGGCATTAGTCAAAAACCTGTAATGGAACACCACAAAACTAGTGTGATAATTGTTTTGTGTCAGCAGTGTACAGCAGGAAGAACCTAATAAAAACAATATGGCCTTTCAATGTGCGCACATTTATAAACATACTTAACAAAGAGTTAATAAGAACAGTGAGTTCTATGCTGCTAAAAAGAAACACCACAGTAGTTCTACCTCCTAGGTCAAAATTCACAATGTAGAAGAAAATATGAAAAGATTCTCTCACCCAAGAATAAATGAGTGAACCAAGGGCACTAATTGAAAAAGATGCCAAAAATGGAGAAAAATTATGAACTGGAAATAAATTGATGGATTACGTAACAGGGTGAAGGGCAAAGCCAATACCCATAATTCACAACCATTCAGCACTCGCACTTCATTATTAAAGAAATGGCTTGAAAGTATTTTAAGACATACTAAAAAAGTATTCACTGAAACTGGTCAAAAAGAGAGGGAGATGTTTAAGATGTGAAAATGAATATGTCATTAACTGATGATGACCCAATCAGTAACCTGCAGCCACTGTGAATGCTGTGCAGCAGATCCATGGCTCTTCTCTCATGTCCTGCAGAGCACTGTCACGGTGGTCAGCTACCTCCACTCTACCCCAACACAGCCAGAGCTGTGCTACCCCTCCTTAGGTGTCTGCCTACAAAACATCATTTGGTCTGTGTCCTGTGTACACTGCACAGAAACACAGAGGGAAAATCACAGCTGATGCCCTTGCTGTAATCCTTATGTGTATTCCTCAACAAAAACAAGCACAGTCTCTTAAGTTTTAGTTTAAAAGAATTAAGGCTAGGTATTGCAGTTGGACTAGACGATCTGTAGGTCCCTTCCAATGGAACTATTTTAGACTACTGTATTCTATGTATTATTTACATTTTTTTCCCTTGTGGTTGGAATTAAAAGTGGACTATCTTCAAAGCCAGTACTAATAGCCATTTCTGAGAAATACAGTATTATGGGCTAAGTATCATGGGTTGAGTGCTCTCAGGAAAAAAGGTATGTTACTTAACAGATAATTTAAAGGAAAGAAAAAAATTCATAATATCATAAAATGTTTCTTCCATATAGATTCTGCAATATCAAAGAAACAAGCAGCTGGAGACACACAGGAGATGAAAGCTGTGGGAACCTCTAGAAGAGTCTGCCAATGCAGGTAGTCAAATTCACCTGGAAAGAGCTTCATGGATAGAAACTACAATGCTCAACATGCAAAGGAGTCCATGGAGGCAAAAGACAGATGGCTTTCCTAATACATGTTTATTGTTTATTTTAGTGTGGGTTAGTTTATCTTCTTCTTCTCTTCCCCCACACACAGTATTTTCTCAAGCTCATTGGTAAACATGTATTGTAAATGTACAATATGTCAAATTAGCATTTTTCCTATAGGGTTAAAATACAACTGAGGAAGCCAGCCTGAAAAAAGGAAAGTCCATAACTACAGAGGAATAAAGTAAAATTATTGCCATACTGTTTGCACTCTTTTTCAGAAGGGAAGTAGAAGTAATTCAGCTCTTTTCTTCTGTAAACTACTTCCTCTCGTAATTCAGGAAGAGTAAAACCAATCTCTCTACCTAGAATAGCAGCAATCCTCTTGGTCTCACATTTTTTCCTTATTTGCAATTTGAATGCAAGTTTCCAGTGTAGTACAATACCTGTTTGGCAAAGTCCAATTACCATTGCTAAATTTACTGAGTGAAGAAAAGGATTCTTTAATGAGATTATAGAATTAAATGAAAGAAGCTATTTCTTACTCTAGAATGCAATTTCCAAATTTTAAAAGGTAATTTTGAAAGGTATCTTTCAATGCAAACACTTAATTATGTCAATTACCAGAAAATTTTCAAAAGGGTTGTAACAGTCTGCATCCTTAACAAGCTGATTTTTCTCATGAGGTAGCTGATGGGAAGCTAAGGAAAATTCATATGCTATTTTTATAAAGGATTAACATGAATTTACAACTTGCCATCATAGTAAGTCATGTTCATGATGTTATATAAGTATTATACCATGCCAGTTTTCTTTTAAGAAAGTATTGCTACTAGCCAGCTATTCTTAGCAAGGTTTCTGGAATCACAAAGGCTGTGCCAGAAGCACAACTCAAAGGATGCTGAGAGGCATTTTAAAGTGGAAAACAGAAATACACAGCAAAACTCGTGTCAATATAATCTAAGTCCTTCCACAGACATACGGAACACATCAAATGCACAGTCACATACTTTCAGTGGCTATACCAAGGATTGAAGGACCAATGGCATCCTGGGCTACCTCACCACTCAGAGAGAGCCATGACTTGGCCAGGTGAGCTACCAGTGGAAATGCTGATATGCTTAATAAAACTCTGATGTCCGAGAAAGAATCTGTAGTACTGAGATAGCAAAAATATTATGTAGCTTAATGAAAAAAAAACCTCATCACAATAACAAGAATTGCCAAAAAGTCAAAAGCTGAAAAGATTTTGATTCTTTCTTTCATATATTTTCAAATTACACAGTGGAGAAGCCCGTGTGATTTAGCCTGAGAACTGAAATCTGTTCTACAACACAGGAGTTTAAGCCAGAGAGGAATTAGTGGAATACAGCAGACAGCAGAAAGCAGGGCAGCACATGTCTGGAAGCCAAAAGAAGTAAAACAATAGACTACGCAAAGTATTAAATCAACCTTAACTTCACAATAGAGATCTAAACAATCTCAACATCTATGACTTGCCTCAATATTACTTACTTCTTCCTACCTCAAATATAAATGCTCTAAGTACTTATTTATCCTTGCAAGCTTTTTTACAACTTCACTATTAAATTGCTTTAGTTCTGCTTAGACTAAACCCTGCTTTAAGCAACTATATAAGCAACTGTTTTCTAGAATTGTTTTTGTTTAGTTTATGTCATTTGGGCATCATAAGGTAAATTAACAAAGATACATTTATACAAGATGGTGTTCAAGCAGACCGAGTATAGCTCTATGTATTATACTGTTGAAACTAGCTATCTTGTAAAAAATGAAAGAATTTATTACATTTGGCTTTCACAGGATTAATACACTTGCTACATAAAAGCTGGTCTAAACAGTCACAAGACTCTTTAATGAATTGTGTCTTTGTCATTAAGCTTTAGCAGATTATACTAGAAAGGGTGTTTGCAGTCCTTTCCCAACAGGAAAACCTTCAAAGCTAGTGATTTTACCATCTGAAAACAAACTCAAAATTAGTACCTGCCTCAGATTTTAAGAAATCTTCCTTAACCTGAAGACTTCAAATGCAATTAATTCCTTCTGTAAAAGTACATAGCAAAAATTAACACTTCCTTCCTTCCTTGTGGTGCTACTGCTACCTGTATTGCAGTTAAGGTTTTAAATGGAGTTAGGGCCAACCGTGTCAACAATATTGTTTATCTGGCAAGAAAAAAAACACCTGGGAAAATAAAGCACATTCATCTTTAAGACCAGCACAGTCCCTTCCAACCCAAATTATTCCAGGACTGTTACATGGCAGTTAAGTATTTTACATTACAAACCTGACTTTAATAGCAAAGCAGGTAGTCAGGTAAGTGTACACATTATAGATCTACAGTATTCTAGATATAAAAACTACAAATCCTGTGTATGAAAAGGAGTTCCGCTTTCCTAAACTTAACGGCTCTGAAGAAATAAGATGGGACCTTAAAACCAATATTTTTCTATGACCTTTTATGAGGTGGTGCTGGCAAAAACAGGTCTCCCTGAACAGATCATGGATTACACCAATAATACACAGTAATCTCTTCTGTATTTTTTTAAAGACACAGACAAACCACAGAATATGCAAAGAGAGTTATAAAATTATTCCAGGCTTGAATAGCGAGACCCAGAGAAAGAGATTTAGATCAGAAATGCATAACTTTAGTTCAATAAATTGAAATTGAGAGGAGACTTGACTGTAGTAGATATGTAAGCACCTTCCAACAGGGGAAATATATCAGACTTTAAATAATGAAATCCAGCAGAAAAAATGCGTAACAAGAACAAATGGTTGGTCCTTGATGACAGACAAACCCAAACTAGAAGTGCCACCCTTCTTTGTTTGGAGTGTCAATGACCACTGGGAAAAGCTGTGCATGTGGATGACAGTTCCCAGGCTTCTTCAGAAGGCCGTACATTAGCACAGTTGCCTTTCAACTACTGATCTTAGAACAGAGTCAACTTAGAAGGATGTCAGACCAGCTAAATGTCTCCATTGACATTAGGCTTTGCATTCTACAAGCTTTCTTACTTTCCCAAACAACATGCTGTTTACTGCCCTCCTGTTTTCAAATTTTATGTACCATCATTATCCATGCGATCACTAAACCTTTCTTGCCTTCTCAAGCTTTCTGAAATATTTTCCAATATTTGATGTTCAAAAAAAGTTCTGGTTTTTGAAGGATCTGTTTCTTTTGAACAAAAGAAAGTATAATATTTTGGGGGTTTGGAATCAAACAGAAATCCTAGTTACTGACACAGTTCTAGTTCTATCTTTGCAAACAAGAATTCGAAATATATTTTCATTTTTCCTTGATATCTTTTTTAGAGAAATTAATTCTATACATGGTTATGGAAAATACCTGAAGACTTCCCTCCCTAACACTGACCTTGTATGCAAATCCTACCACCATCTTCAACACAATGAGTACCTGAAGCAGGTACTCTTCTTTTTTGTGCTCAATGCGTATTTAAAAGATTTGTTAGTAGCTATTAGGAGGTTTTATATTCACAAATACTGTACCTATGAGGTAGACATGAATTATATGATTTGATTCCTTCTGCTTCACAGCAATTACAGAACTGCATATTATGAAGACCTAAATCCTACAAGAAAACTCGACTTTTAAGGTTCATTTTTTTTTAAATTTAAGACACTTCAACTTAAATAATAACAAAACTATTTCATGTTGCTTTAAAGTATGATACCACAAATAAGTTCCTAAAACGTTAATTACATTTTATCAGCCAAGTGCCTACACCCACACAAGAACAGAACTAACTCTTCTCAGCAAATATGGCAAAAGCATTCTTTTTAGGTATAGCTATTTTCAGAATCAAGTCCCAAAGATTAATGATGTTTCAAATCTGAATCCTTCTGAATTCCAACTTGAAACTTCTAGAAACTAATAAGGAGAGCAATTTATTTGAAAAACTTGTATAATAATTTTCAGAATAAGTTACACATATTTATGATACTTCAAAATATCCACGTTTAAGAAATTTTTCACAGACTCACAGAACATGCTGAGTTGGAAAGGACCACAAGGATCATCCAGTCCAGCTCCTGGCCCTCCACAGGACCGTTTTGTTGTGCTTCTCTGCAGAGCTTTGCAATTTAAATTTGAACAAGCAAATACAGGTGAACAACTCCAGATCGAATCTTCTCTAGAGCTAACAGTAACATAATAAAAGGCATTTGAAGCAATAGCTTTTCCAGATTGAGAATTCTTTTTCCCCCGTCAAAGAAAAATGCTCTTAAGAAGACACCACTCCGGCCCGTGGATGGGGACAAAGAGAGGAGACCTAATGCAACGACATCAGATCTATCCCCTTCCTAGAAATCTCAACACTTACAAAGAAAGCTGAAAGTGTGCATGAAATCTGTCGCACATTTCCATGGGAAATGTAGACAAAATATGTAATTACTGTAGAGTTGTGCTAAGCCCTTAAAATTAAGCTCAAGAAAAAATAAAAAGTATTTTTAGCATCAAATTGATTCATAGTTCTTATACTGTTGCTTTGAAACATTTTCAATTCGTGCTTGATAAATCTTCCTGGCAAATTACTTATTTCAGAATTACTGAAATATGTAGCAAGGCTTTTATATACATAACTAGTATTTCAAAAGCAAATACTTAAACACTTGAAAACAATGTCAATATGAATCCTCTTAAATAAAAGCTAAACCAATTATGCCCTAAGAAAAATCCTCATATCAGCTTAATTTTTAGAAAAATGCTTACACCGTCCTGTCTCAAATCAAAACTTAAAACATTACAAAACAGCCAAAAGGCAGGGTCTGAGTTGAAATTAACTAAAATAAATTTCACTTCCTTTCTTGTAATACTCCTAGGTATCTCAAATTTGTTATCACTGACTGAAGAGACACATCAAAAACACCACTGTTTTGCAATTAATAGAGATACACTTGATATCAGGGTGCTTTTCTTCTGTGCAGTCTAAATCTCCGAGGTGAGAATAACAGTGTTGACAATCAAGACAACCTTCCTATTGCAACGGGGTACTACCACTTTGAATGGTGAATTTTTGTCATAGCCTTTAGCTAACAACCAGATTAGGGAAACGGGAGAGTCAGCACATAAAAGACATTCCTTCCACAGAGTAAAATATTATGAACCTTCATTCGAGTTACAGATGCCGCTTCAAAAAATCATGCAAACAGAGGTGTTTCTTTATGACCACTTAGGAGCAAAACATTGCTTTTACATGCTGCTATGCGTACAGTCATTCTGAAAGGGAAAAAAAAGTAAACTCCTTTAAGCAACCACGAAACAAAACTTGGCTGCAAGTTACAAACTTGTATACTGAAGATCCAGGAAGAAAAGCTCACTAAAGAAAAAATCAGCAGTGCATTTACATTTAATAACATGTTACTAACCTGTAACATTTGAGTAATTTATATACTTTAGGAAAAAAATACTTACCTTCTTCTAATACTTTTTCAAGTACTGAAATACATATTTTGTCCAGCAATTTTGTAACAGACACTTGTTTTTTGTAGGATAAGAAACAAACCAATGTCCCACAACATAATTTAATATCAAAAATAATGCAAAGCAATTTGCCTAAATTACTTCTCTGGAAATAAAACAAGCTGAAATACAAAATACACAGTTAAGACATTATTTCATATTGCTTATATTAAATCTTTACTTCATTTTCCACCTAGAAACAGTCTTGTGTCCTTACAGCACTATTATTAAATGCAGCCATTATAGATCTAAAATAAGATTAGGAAGCTGTCACCCAATTTACTTCTCTGGAAATAAAACTATCACTTTGATTTAACTCCCTGTATGTAATTAGAACTGGGCACTATGGGCCTCAGAAGGGCAAATCTTACCAGCAAATGTGCCTTCCATTGAATCTTAGATTCCTCCTAAAATGCCAGAAGAGCAGGTACTTCCAGTACCACAAAAAGTCTCCACGCTGCACTTGTCCAAACTAACAGTCAGGCAACAGCTGCTCAGTTTAAAGCTACAAACTGTGGCAAAATGCATAACTGACATGCCTTGTGTAAGCCATGAAGAAGACATGCATTTGGCTGGCTCACTGAAAGGTCAGGTTTCCCACCTCCCCAGATAAAAGCTGAAACACTAGGATTCAAATGGAAGGAAGTTTAGAAATTAAGGATGAGCATACATCCTGCTAAGACTAAAAGCATTTGATTTTGACAGCAGAGTTATAAACAAGAGTGATTTTAATTCTGCTGGATTTTTGTCTTTAAATATATTAAGAAATAAGTTACCCTACACTCAGGCTTTTGTACAAGTTGTATTTATATCAGTGTTGTTTAAACAGGCCAAAAGTAATAAATGGAATTACTTTTGTTTTAGGAAACTTCATCTGGAGCATTACAAAAACCACAATGTGTGTTTCTTTATTAGCAAATGCCCTACCTTTACAGCTATTATGCTCTCTGCACTAACAACTCCAGTAAAAGGCGACAGCATTAGCTTTAATGGGACAAAGGGCTATGACTTAGGCAACCATCCAAAAAAGTTCCTTTGAGAGGCAAAGTAGAGGAAAACCTCCCTGAGGCTTCCAGAAATGTGATTAACCATGAAGAAATTACAAGCAGGGGGAATTAAAAAGACAGCATAGCCCTCAGACTGCATCTATGTTCAGAAAGTAAGCAGAAACCAAACTCCTGCCTTCATCCCATAGTCAGGATCTGGCTCTGGCACTTTATCACTTCTTTTCTTCATTCTAACCTTACCCTTGTCTACACACAGTTTACACCACTTTTACAAGCAGCAGGACTACATCACTGAAAAGTTAGTTATGAAATTTGCTAGAGTACACAAGACTGAAAACCAATATGCTGCCACAAGAAAGCTTTCTCCATTTCCCCAGGAAGTCTGAGAGAGGTCTGTGCAGAACTGGAATGCAAGCAGTACACTCAGAGACACTTTGTTTATACGCTGAATATATGTCTTGTCTGAAAAATCTCTCCTGAAGGAACGACCATGGGACCTGGCCAACACACCATTATTTTTTCATTGACAACACAAGCATATTCTTTCTTAATTGGAAGAATGACAATTTAGTGTTTCCAACTTCCAGATGGAAACTAGGACACTTATATTTTAAAAAAATTCATGTTAAATATGATAACATAAGGAAACCCATGGAGATGCAATAGAAAACTTTAAAATTAATTTTATTTATAAATAAAAAATTATTAATGCTATCTCACTACAAATATACAGAATGAACCATCAAATTAAACGTTTCTCATCCTTATAGGGTCAACACTAAAGTATTTTTCACTAGTTATAAAAGCAAATATCTGAAAACCCAAAGAAAAAAACCTGAATGTCTATGATCTGCTAAGTACAGTATTTCTTACAATTTAGCAAAAAAAAAATATGTCTGGAGAGAAATAAAACAGCATTATCTTATAAAACTTGATTTTCTCTCCTAGTTTGTTTCCTAAAACCAAAGCCTCAAGAGATGACTTTTGAGTCGTCTTGTTGCTTGAGTCCTTGGGGTTTTCTGCTCATGACTGACATGCTAACATAAACATACTGAAAAAGTTCCATTCTACACTTTAAAAGTTCCCATGGACACTACTTTTACAAGGTCCATTCAAACAAATGTTCAGACCTTTGAAATAATAAACAATAATAAGCAGTTCAGGGATTAACTATCTGCACTCAGAATCCCATTTCATTTTTTTCTGAAGAGTAGTTGTCATAAAAAAATAATAAAGTTGATTTTAAAACTAACATCACTTTGCCCAAACTTCAGCTCTCTCAGCCTTCATCCACAGACATCAGCATGTCCTTTATTACCTTACCCACAACAAACCTCTAACAACACAGACTCATTCTATGTAATTAAACTTTTTTTTTTTCTTGTGGTGGAAATAACAGCTATAGACTCCCAACAAAAATATTGCTATAAGCTGAGACTCAGATACACAGGTTAAAGGATCAGCAGCATACCAAAACTGTCACACAGTATTATTGGAGCCAAAACCTATACAAAATCAGCTGAAACTCAGTTCTGTTTCTTAATGGCTTAGCCCTGTACACAAGTTAGGATATCCAGATCCATACAGAAAAGTACCTCGAGTATGATACCTATTACACCCAAAGGTGTAATTTTACAGATGAAAATATTTTAAATTTTTTTAATGAGATTACTTACACTGGTTAACTTCTATCTTCTGCCTGGTTCAATTATGTGTCTATCTTGCAGCAATATGCCTTACTGATCGTGGAAAGAGGACTGTAAGGACAAGACAACCTATGCTGGCAAAACTTAAATCTTTGTGCCTATAATGTATTAAATGTGTTGGATTGAAGGAAGTTTTTGTTAAATTAATGTTGTCAGGGATCCTCGTTAAGTCCTTCTCCCACTACCCTTCGTGTGACCAATCTGGCTGCAACCAGGCCTGGCCAAAGGGTGGCAGGTCCAGGAGACTGACCTCAGTGATCTTTCCCTTCTGCCAGTTTGCAGGGACAATCATTGCAGCCAGCTCCAGACAGTCCCATGTGTCCCTAGACTTGCAGCTGTCCTCCAAAATCTTTCTCCTCCTTCCTGATGTCTCAGTCTTGATCTGTGCTTCCTGTCAAGTCACTCTTCCTTCTGTTCCTAACCAGATGACCTGCACTTGTTCCTGCTCTTCCTGACCTATATCCTGGAGGCAACACATCAGGCATGAAATCCTTGTTCCCTGACTCACACCCTTGTCTCAGGCCACATTATCTACATACAGACCGACCTGTCTCCAGTATCTGATTTCCTCTCCTATGGTGCATTGCCTGATGCATCTTACCACAGACTGTCAGCCTAAGACACATTTTGTCTTTTCAGGTCTTAATTTCAGCTTGTTTGGCTTTCTCTTTTCATTCTAGATATTCTTAACCTTTGGGCCCAGACATAAACACACACACACACACACACACACACACACACACACACACACACAACCCACCAGCTAAATTATGCTGGGTTTTCTAAATCTATGTACATCAAGCTTGTTACCACCCATGACTCTGACATATAGCTACCAGACAACTGCTCCAACTTCAGGGATCCTGGAATTTTCCCAATAGTAGACACTTTGTGAGAAGGGTACAAGAAATAGCAGTGGGAAAAGCCACAGAGACTTGGGCACCTGTCTGCTGTGCAGTCTTACAAACGGCAAAGTCTGATTTCAAAAAAGGGTAATCACTAAATTCTGTGTGATGAATGAAGCAGGTTTTCTTCAGATCAATGCCGTCTGCCTCCACATTCATGAAAAACTAGTTTCCTTATGTTCTTGGTCAAAACCTGATGTTGTCTATCTAACAAGTCCTGTTGAGCTTTCTCTAGAAGGTGCAGTCCGAATTTATATCACAGAGAGTGGCATCAGACTCTTCCATTTTAGAAGATGCTAAAGTGAAAATACTGATACAAAATGTTTGCAGTTTGCTCCATCTTCAGACACCTCTTTCTAACTTTCCTTCCCTTTATCTTAGATTACAAACAGAATTAAATTGGGGTGGGGGGAAGAGTACATGCTTCTTTCAAATGGTAACTCTATCAAATGTGAAGTACAAACATTTTCACATACTCTAGTTCCTTCTTGAAGAAAGACACAGCATTTTTTCTCTTTCTGCATAAAAATGTCAACACCGTATGAACTGTGACAATGACTGGCCCTTCAAATATGATTCCAGTGAAAGTTCTGGCCCATTCACAACTATGAGCAAACTTCTGTAACAATCAATTTGTAAGAAACAGAACAGGCTGAGAAGCAGGATATCCTTTCTACAGGAAAAAAAACTGGCTTCAATCCAAATCCCATTGAAAGACACACTTAAAATTTTTACTAACCAAAAACTCTTGAGTTACACACAGAGGTACTAAAACACTGCAGCCTAAATGTCTTCAATGTTCATATGTGAAAATTATGTTCTCTGTAGCAACAAAGATGCTGACAAGGATGTGAATGTCACTGACCAGCTGTGGGAACTCCAGGCATCTGTGGTTCCCGGAGTCCACTCTCAGACTATCCCTGTGCTACCCGGAGCAGAGCCGCAGCCCCTCAGTGGGGAGCCTGACAGCGCCGTGAGCCATCTGAGAGCAGGGCTTGCAGGCGCCCTGCTCCAGGCCCAAGACATGGCTCTCCTACACAGCAGGCCCTACATGAGTTCTTGAAAACTCCCAGTCTCAGATCCACGTGACTGGGAATTCTGGCTTAGAAGGTCTGGTATGTTTGGAAACCTTCTGTGGAACTAACAACACTGGCTGATCTGCCCACAAAACCATCCTAGCCCTGGGGACTCAGAGCATTTTAGGTCCTTAGCTACCAAGCAAAACCTTAGAAAGTATTCCCTGGAGTTGGACTGCTTGTGACTGCAAGGTTCATTGCTAAGTAACCCTAAAGTAACCCCTGAAGGACTGAATACAGAGAATTTACAAAGTGCTTGGTTCTAGGGAGACACAAACCCAGGAGGCTATCCCAGTATTAGGGACTTGCTGTTTGCAGGGTCCCTATTTCCTGGGCAGATATTACACGAAAGCCCTAACTCAAGAGAGTATTAATTTTTTGAGAAGTCTTCCTTTTGAATCATGAAGGCACTCCCCACTAAAGTAACGGGCTCCTCTTTAAACACACTGTGCAAGAAAGTGCTGAAATTTGTCTCCAAAAATTGCAAACATTTTGAAAGAAAAGTAGTGGAATGCTGTCTAGTCCAAAAAAGGTTCTCCAAACACAAATTCAACAGCCATTGAGATCTTTTCAAGACTTCATGATATAGACTGGTCCTATTAAACAAATTTACTTCTGCTTTGGAAGCTTTTTAAGAACTGTCTTGAAAATCATGTGAAGTGCAGTAATATTTACTCTTTAGTTGACAACTGATTTGGAGTTACAGTGCCTGTCTTCCCAAGAAGTGACAGTCTATGTGACAGAGCCCTACTATGTGACAGAGCCCTACTCTTACAGAAAAGGCTAAACACCTGCCTGGTGACTGCAGGTATTGAATTACTTCTTTATTTTGCTTTGCTTGCATACACAGCTTTTACTTTATCTATTAAACTCTCTTCAACTGAACTTTTAAATGAATTTTTGCACTGTTACCCTTCTGATTCTCTTCCCATCTCATTGTAGGGGAATGAGTGGCAGCATGGTGCTACCTACCAGGGTTAATCAACAGCAGCTATTAAAGCACAACAGGATCAATATATTCCCTCTTCAATGCTTCAAAAAAACTACTGAGTGAAGTGTTCCCATGACATTCTGTGTCCTGTGATAAATCCTCCATCTCATTTGATGACAGTTACTGATGTGACTTAAAATTTCTCAGGTTTAGATGAGGTTAGCTCACTGAGGTTAAATCCAGCCATAAAAAGGATGCTGGACAGATGAAAATAACCTTCTTATCAATCTGTATGGACAGGACAACTTCTCAAAAGGTACACATCCATGAAAGATGACCAGAGCTCTGAATTCAGAATACAGTGGGGTTCCTTGCTAATGCAAGTGACTTGGTCACACTACCAGGTAGCAGTCCATATAAATGTTTTTAGAGAGGACTCTTAAAATTTCTCAGCTGTAATACATCATCACAATATAAATGAACAGGAAGCTTCCACATCCAGAAAATTTCAATATCCTAAAGCTGCAGCATACCTCTTCCTCACCAGAGACCAGCACAGTAAATCATGCCTAGACCACTACAGTAAAGCCAATCTCTACTGTCTACATAGGCTATCAGTGGAATTGCAAACTGAGTTAAAAATCTTGGCTTTTTTTTAATGTCTTACATCCTTTGGCTCAGAATCCAACAACATACACCACGTAATACTGTCACCATAGATACCCCCAAACCAGTGCAAAGTGTGCTGGTACATGGAGTACACAGAGCACATACGTGCACTCACTAGCTCAGGCTCCATAAAAAGATGCAGCCATATCAGCAGCTCGGTGAGCCTGAACTAACTATTGCTGCTGCTTCAGTTTCAGAACTCAGCTCTGAAGCACATGGCTCAGTTCTCCTAACCTTGCTTCCCGAGCTGTTGCAGGAATGTCCCTGTTTATTTTTCTAAAGCACTCATCTCCCCAGAACAAATAAAAACCAAACAAAATAAAATGGAAAACCCTACCAAAATTGGGCACTATACTGTACATATCTGTCTCTCCCAGACAATGACGGTACGTGAAGCTTGGTAATGTTGCTCAAGGTACTACTGAAATTCATTCACATGCTACAAGTTTGCCATCTATATCTGTTATTCTCAGAATATTTTAGTGCCTCTCTCTGCCCTTTGATTCACCTAGAGAGAAACTAGTTAAAACAAGAAAGGGCCACTTTTGGGGATAAAAATAAGACAGCCATATATGAGCATAAACTATACTATTATTTGTCTATTAAAAATGAAGTCAGTATCTGCATTAGTTATGGAACCGCACTGATTTTGCACTTATTTTGTCATATCCCTGTAAAATTTTGGGCAAGCCACATGCATCACTTCTGCCATGGTATGACTGAGATACTATGTCCTTTTGTTATGGTTTATCAGACGATGACAAATCTCCAAATGCTCAAGTAACTTACGAAATATTCTAGGCATTAATTAAAAATTAATTGATAATGTAAGTACTGTTCTGTACAAAACCGTATTTTAAAGCACAGAATTTGTACCAAGAAGGCTTTGTTTAACTTCCAAAACTGACTAAACTAAATCATATTAAGGATATTATTACGTACAAAGATGATCAGCATGGAAGTTTAGTATGCAACATCCATTTTCCAACAGGCACTTTCCATACAGACAATACCCATGTTATTTGAAATGATCCAATACTACAAAGATGATGGACCCGGGAGAAGACCAACAATAAATCAGTAATGAAGTGTACACGCTTCACAACAAAGTGCTATGCTGACAGCTACTTGTATAATGACAACAATAGTAACCAAGTAGAGCATACACTCCTTTCTCTAGTTCTGAACCAAGTCAGCCCATGAGCAGGAGCACTTGGTAAATGAGAAATACTACACACAGGAACACCCTAAAAACAATGGCTTAGGCATTAAATTTGGATGCAGGCAGAAAAGAGTCCAGCAAGAAAAAAACCTGCAAAGGTGTTTGTTTTGTAATGGGATTCTTTTCAGTTTAGCTGCAGTTTTACTTTATTAAACTAAGATAGCTATTCATTATGACACATAATGACTGCAAAGGAAAATATTTAAAAACACAAAACCTTTTTTATCTGTTAACTTCATGGATGAGTATATAAACTACAGAATACTATATAGTATTAATAATTTTGCAACTCATCCTATACTTTAAGTGAACACAGACAAAAAACCCCTTCATTACCTTTAAGCATTGTTCTTCCAGTTGATCCTCCGAAGATATTTAAAAGACCACTTCTTGCTCCTAATGATATAGTAGCTTCTAGTAAAGCACCAGTTATATAGTTAGAGAGTGCAGTCCTCTGTGAAGTGGCACGGTATTGACAGTAAGCACCTGTTACCCATGGTTTTACACAAAAACCATCTCCTTTGTATATACAGTCTGTAACAGATGTTGGGAGCTTTCTCAGAAGATGAGGAATATATTCAAAAATATCTCCTGCTCCTTCCTCGTCTTCTCTCACTGTACTGAAGATCTGTGGAGAATGCAAAAGCATGGACTGTTAGTTCATTTGCTTAGGATAACACACAATATAAAACAATTCCAAATGACCACAACTTCTTGTGAAATTCAATGACCTGCAATATCTACTTCTCCAAAACTGGTTTGTTAGGATTTTGGATTAGGCTCCCAAACAGGATATTGAAGTAAGAAGTCATTCTGGCTTTCAATCTATGTTTAAAAGCATTCTAAAGATAACCATTAGACTGAAAAAACCCCACATCAATATACCTCATCAACATTTAAACTACAGAATATGCACAAAATTGTTTATAATAGTATTAGATCTCCTGTACTTCCAGAAAATCTTAGAGATATCAGTAGCAGAAAAAACAGATCAACTCAGGGTTGGCACTTTTTCTTGCTGAGTGGGTGGGGTTTTGCAAACAGAAATGGTTTTAATCACTCTGAGCCCTCTTTCAAAATGTTCCAGTGTCACATTTATTGCATTACTTCCAGCCTACGCACAGGTCCTCTATCTTATATTGGTTTAGTACTCTTTTTCCAATATTTGTGATAACACACTAATGAACTTCAGTCTGTGGCTTAGCAACTAAGTAATGTTTGCTTATTTAAAAGAGTCTGATGATCAAAGCAAGAATCTGGAAGAAATCACTTCATTTAGTATACAAGGGGCAACTTGATTCTTTGCATTCTTGTATGCTGACTTACTGATTAACATTAATAATTTGATTCAGTGATCTCTGCTTCTTAATTACAAAGTGTAAACTAAAAATTAACACAGGGAAAGGTCAGTATAACTGTCACCAGGACAGGTGCTGAGACAATTTTCATGAAGTTGTTCCCCACCAATCTTAGACGTGCAGAAGAAACAAGCTGATGGCTTCATGACAGTTTTTTTCAATTAACACCTTGTGTCTTGTCATCCTTTCCCACATATAAACAAAATACAGCTATCCATCAACACGGCAGAAACTGCAGCCAGCTCTACAAAGCAAGCACACCTGTGCTCAGTCAGATGATAAGAACCTGTTTGCACAGCCTGTGCATGCCACATGTCAGAGGCACTGGCACCCTGCTCACAGGACACACGTGCCCAGCCACGGATGCAGGGAGGGAGGCAGCTCCTGGTGCAGGGATCTCACACCTGTCCAGTTCTGCCCTCAGATTGGCATTTACCCTGCTGTGTAACTGAGCAGGGATCAAACTCCCTGCCCCATGAGGGACCTGACTCTCCACTAACAGAAGAGGTGAACAGTGATGTGGTTCTTTCATCCGTGTAAACAAATTGCAGAAAATCAAATACAAACCAGTATATTAAGTAGATATGTGTTATCTTAGCTTTAGTTTTTGTAATTACCATGCTTGGGGGAAAACAGTAAAATTTTATGCTAAGAATATAATAGTTCATTAACTAGTAATGTAATTCAATGATCTGAAAAAGAACACTGACATATTTATTAACATAAAAAAAAACTTTCACATGTTGACTTTGGTTATATATAACTCAATTCCATTAAAATAGATTCTGTAATGCGCTACACCATGATGCACTACACTACTCATGCACTGCACTACAGCAAGAAATGCTGTGGCATCCATCTTTTTTCCCCCTCTCCCTGCAGATTTTCCAAAATGTGTTTGGTCTGAGGTTTCTAGAAATACTACACCTGCATCTTTATCTTCTTTTCTTTGCTACCTGGCAGTTTTATGGACTTTTAGACTGTCAGTACAGACACATCATCACCTTATTTCAGAAAGAAAACATGCTCTTAAAGTGTGCCTCACCTGGACGGGATGTGTGTAGACATTTTACTTAGCTAACTCTCTGCAAGTGCCTTTTCAAAAGGTGTACTGTGAAATAGCAAACCTTTGGACTACGAGTGTGTCACACACAGCAGACATAATTAGTCTTTTTAGCTTGTTTTAAAAAATATTTAGTGTATGAATGTAATTTAACTTCTTAAAACTGCAGTTACTATCCCAAATATTTTTAAAATTGGGTTCTGCAACTTATAAAGGCATGTTCTGTTGCCTACACAACTAAAATTTCTTTCAGCTGCCAAAGCAAAGAAACCATTTGTTGACAGAAATAGGCGACAGTGCTTTGCTGGAGAGATTATACATAGAATAATGGTGTTAATCTCTTCTGTGTAGAGTAGACTTCAGGGCACTAGCTGTCTCCAAAGACTTTGCACATCACATAACATCTTAAAATTCTGTTTGTTTTGATGTGTTAAAGACCTGAGTGTGTCACCTCTGCTGCACACAGATGAGGTTACGAAAAAATACAGACTTACAATGTGTATACTTATCAGCCCTGCAAAGAATTGAAACAATCAGAATAGCAACAAATCCCTCAGGTAACTGATAGGGAAAACCACCTTTCAGAGAGATTGCACCAGACAATTGGGAAACTTAATCTTGCCTGGGAGACAAAGAAGTTTATTCCAAGCCAGGGTTTACAGTTCATCCTGGCAGAATCGAGATCCTATTAATCCCTACCACTACCAAAGAATGACTAATTAAAAATTAATGTGGACCAAAAAGAGTAAAATGCAGCACTAAACTGAAAGCTACTCACCAAAAAACAAAGCCTCACTTTTGCCTTACATATCAAATTAAAGATTTCAAAACCATCTGCAGTCTGATGTTGCAATGTCTCTCTGCATATAAAGCGGTAACTCCCAAGAAACTCAGGACAGTATCTGACTCTGAAAGTGTTGCAGCATTAAACATTCTGTAATGAACACACAACACCCTTAAAATAAGAAACTAGATGAAACAGGAAACTCCAGATACTAATACACCAGTATTCCAATAAAAGTATACTATGGCTTCAATAGATTTTTACTTTCTTCTCTTTTTAAAGGAGATTTTTAATGGTAAGTAAAAAGAAAATAAAAATTACTTGCAATGTACAATATTTCTGACTTCTACATGAGAAAATTGTCCTCTAACTCAAAAATTAAAATTAGCATTAAAATAAAGATTAAATTCAGACAGAATTCCATCGTTGTAGCTTTACAACCAAGTCCATATTTGGAAGATGCATGGAAACAAAATAGATTATTCTGCTCTTAATAATGTATGCAATAAATCATCAAAACTTTACTTTTAAAAGCCCCTCAGTTTTGCTTCTAGTAACTTATAATGGTATCTGCAAGTTAACTTATTGATAACCTTCGGGCAATAAAACTTTCTTACAGTATCAACAGACATATTTTGCCAAGATATTAAAAATATCTTTAAAAATAATTGTAAGAACAAGCAACTTATGCTAGCCTTGAAACTATTCCTTATTTTTTCTCTAGCAATCTTTTTTTTTTTCCGTTTAATCATCACACAACTGCAAATTGCAATATGTCCTTTTGTCCACAACATCACTACAGCTGCTTTATTGTGTAGAAATGGCAGAAACCACTACAGCCATTTACTGCCCAGTATATGACACATATTCCCCCAAAATGAAGCTGGAGTTCATGGGTGCTGCTGTACTGGAAATATCAGATATAGCAGTTCATTAAAAAAAATTATGATTTCTTACTTAAACTTACATGTGACCTCTTACTATAGTCATTTTTTGTTTCTCTTTTCGTATTTTTTCTGCCTCAGGTATTTAGCTTAGAACTCGGAGGCATGTTATCATATTAGAAAACATCTAGCAGCTGTTATTCTTTTGAGACCCAGGAACTGGAATTATGAACAGACTAATAATGTCCCATTATTAGGCAGCAGGTTTAATTTCTCTAACTTTATTAAAGTAACAAAGAATATGTGTACCCAAGAATTTCATTGCAAAGAACGGTCATGAAAAATTATGCTTATTGCTACTACACTGTAAAAATATGAGAAAATAGGGTGTAATGGGGGTTTAATACTTCACTGCATCTGTTCAAACACTGTCTAAACACACGTACCAAGATATCCTGAATGATCAGGATGAAATACTGAAATGCAGGAGGTGTGTGAGTGTGTTCAGTTGGTATGACACATTTCAGTCTGATTTCCTGGCTGTTCACCTACAGAGCACCTCTATGATGGAGGGCTGCTGACAGCAGCCTGCCTTCATTTGTTGCACTCTTTTAAAGCATTTTAAAATGCCTGTAAGTGATAATGATGTATTAGCAAGTAATAACTCTCAGGACAGTATGTGTTGAACATCATTTAAATATCTCCTTTGAAAACACAGAGGTTTTACAGAACATACAAGCCTAAACATGATTAACAGCACAGGAAATGCTGCTCTTTTCAAATTTGTTCTGTTCCAAGAAAAATTATATTAAAATGAGGAAACTATGATGGTGATTTTTCATTTTGGCCCTGCAGATTTTTCAGAAGAAAACCCTTACTAATATTGAACAAATGAAGCTAACAGTGATCTCTTGGAAGCCATGACCAAGGACCATTCCAGTCGCTTTTACATGTATTTATTCTACCATTTAATTTGGATATTTATAGCACGGAAAACAAGTACAGTCGGCTATGGAAAAAAAACACCTTTGGCAGAAAGAAACTAATATGCAAGGTGAATTTGGGTGAATCAGGCATTAATGCACAATTGGTCAATATTTCAGTTTTATGTCTTCCAAAATGGTACTCCAGCATAACACTTTGGAGCATATATTAGTAAAAATGTAAAAACAGGTAATGCTGATAGTTAATTTTCTGAAGTACACTGGATTTTCTCAGCTTTATCTCATTCAGGCTATGACCATACCCCCACTGATTAGTTCATGACATTTCAAGATCATTGCTAAAGTACAAATCTTTAATTCAAGTTCTTTCTAAAATATGAATGTCTTGTAACAATTTCTGATTATGTATCACCTATAAGAACTGAAATATATTAAACACTGAATGCATTTTTTGTTATCCCTGGAATAGTGTATATGTTTGTCTTTTTTCCTACTGTGTATGTGACATTCTCAAGAGGACATGTCAGAGCCCGTATGTCAAACAGTTGTGCAGGTTGTTCAAAGCCAAGGGATTTTTCTGTGTTTGACAAAGAGGATGCTGTGAACAGCTGAAAGGTCTGCTCTGTCAGGACTATTTCTTAGCTCTATTCACTGGCGAGTCTTGTTCATTTCAGCAATCAAATAGGTGAGGTCTTCAGAAATCCTTTCAAGAAATTGGACATTTTGGTAAGTGTTTTTCAGTGTTTGGAGTACAAAAGCCAGACATTTGGACTGTTAGAACATTATCTTCTAGGTGGTACTCAGCAGCCTGTAACCAAATAAGCACACACCAGGACAGCTGATGAAATTTTTGCCCATGTGTCTTACTGAGTTCTGGTATTTTACAAGAACAAGTAGGGCAAGGTTTATGATAAAACCTGTGGTCAATTAAATTTCATTTCCAACTTAGTATTCCAGAAGATGTGGATGAATACAAATACTCAACTGTAAGCTTTTCTAAATTATAGCACCACTGAGATTTGTGAGAGACTCATGACTGTCCAGCCCAGCAGGAGAGGAAACACCATTCTCATTCCAAATCCAAAACAGCACTGGAACAGCTACTAAGAAGAAAGCTCTACCCTACCTGAAACCAGACAACTACCTCACATAAGCTTCTCTGATCCGCTGTTTGTCGTGACACTCTACTGCAGTTTCTCCCTCTGGCAAACATGAAAACAACTATCTGGCAGTTTTGCAAGCTGGCATCAAACTCACAAATTCCCACAGATCCTCTCCCAGCATCTCATGATCCAGCATTTTTGGCTAACAGCCAACATTCTCAAAGTACGAACAGCCATCCCAGATTAAAATAAAATAAAATACAATCAAATCAAGGGTTATATATCATGATGCCTTTCTTCATACTCAACAGCTTTTGCAGATGTATTCGAACGCCACCCTTCAGGTGGTTTTGCAAGCCAACAACTGCCCCGCCAGGCAGAACTGACAGCAGACTGAGCAATGGCACTTGCCACCTGCCTGCAGCTTTACCAACAGGAGAACAAGAACTACCACCACCTGAAGATTTTGCTGAAACACAGCCATTTAATTCAGGTTTGCATTTGTGCTCAAGAAATAGCAGTAAAGGGCTGTTTTGACAACTAATCAGCAAGAAAGCTGGAGCTAGAAACACATATTCTCAATGAAATATATGCAATTCAGCAAAAACTGAAAGAACAGCAGGGATTAACAGTGTTCTCTAGATCTTAACTTGCTCACATCTTGCTCTCTATGTTTTTTCACATGGTGCTTAAATGTAATAAGTTGTCTTCCAAGATGCTAATTTTTGTAATGGAGAAGTTCCTTAAAATATCCCTAGACTGCTGAAACACTGTTCTGTATTTTAAAAAACTGCCTAGAAAATAAGAGGATACAGTGCCATGGTATAATCTGACGTGTACTTCATAACATACAAGCAATGCTATGTTGTCTTGGGGAGTTGGGGCAGAGGCAGGGAGAAAGTGCTCCTTGAAATACATACAGACAGTAATCAGTACCACTACAGTTCACCCAGTACTTGACAAACATGCTATTTACTATAAGGCATGAGCAGAGTGGTGTTGCTCACGGGTATTGTTCATCTTTTGTCTGGGACACTATAAAGAAGAAAAAAGGAACTGCTTTGAGAATGCAACAACACCAAGGTTTGTTTGCTGCAGCAGCACAAAGCATCATTTGCAATTGCAGCAGTGAGTAAAAGCAAACACCATAATTTATGCCTCACTGCCCAGGAACTGGTGAGGGCTGGGAGGAGTGGACATGATGCCAAGATACAGCCTAGCATATACTATCACCTTCTCTTTACAGTAGGAATAAATCTCCCAGTTCAAACAGAAGTTGCCCTCCCTGGGGTACAGCGTGTACAACTGGCAGAGGAGGAGTGTGCATTGGAGCCTGTCCAGCCCCCTTACACATCTGAAGGAAAGAACACATCACAGAAAAGAAATAAAGGTCTTCAGGCATCTCTTCATTGTAGGAGTCAATGCTTGTTCCAGCATACTCACATAGCTTTTCTAACGTCCAGTGATACAGTCACTGTGGGAGACCCAGATATTTTCCCTTTCTGCAAATGATCTTCAGGTTCTAGCAATTTAGAAGAAACACTGTGGATACCATTCCAGCAGCTGTCTTGACAATATCCTTTTTGCAATGTCTCCTCTCAAAAATCTTTCCAACTTCTGTGCTCTCTTCAAGGATGAGGAAGATGTAGATAGAATGTCAGGACAGAGCACAACACAACAGTATCACGCTACAGAGCAACAATGCTCACTTAACAGCAAGTTTTGTTGAGTATTCAGTTCTACACAGCAACTGGGCAATGTGGCACAGAGCAGCAGAGGACACACAGAAAACAGATGAGTTGACCCTGGGAACATGGAAATCAGTGTCTATGGCAGCTGGAAAGCTGCCAAAAAAAGCGATCCAGCACAGATGTGCCCAAACACTAATATTCATTAAGTGATGTTCTGTGAACTTTCTACAGCTTCGACTGCAATTACAGAATGTGCATTACCTCACCAGCCAGTATTTCTTATGAATTGCATCCTGTTAAGGATGAGATCATTTCAAGAACAGAAAGCGAATTTAATGAGGATCAAACTATCTTGCACAGGCAATCTTTAAATACAGTTCAACATTCTTCAGAAATATTATTAGCCATCCCTATTCAGTTCTGGTATCTGACAAGTGTCTTTAGTGGAGCATTTTTTTCATTCATTATCATCAGGAAATGATGATGCAGTTTTTAAAAAATTAATTTGAGATTTGGATTTATGACCAGAAATTTTAACAGCAAGTCCAAACTTCCAACAAGTCATCATTTTTACTTTTGATAAAACTTGCTTGCTATTACTTACTTATTTTCCATTCCTGTAAGGTAACGGTATTAAACAGCCCTTTCCAAAGGAAAGATGAACTTCACAGATTTAGAAGACGAAAAAAGCAGTGTGATCTAATTGGGATACAGATTTAAAACGGTATCTCCACCTCGAGGAAGTCCTGCTTTTCATGGCGGGTATTGTACTTTAGATTCAAATAACTACTAAGAAAAATCAGGATACAAAACAGAGGCTAATAAAAGGCATTAATTAACTGTCATTTGAAAGATTTTTCATAAACACTTGAAATTTCAAGTTGATTAAAGAGAAAATGATAGGATGACACCGAGCACAACACAGGAGTTCTTCACATAACTTTTCAGCAATGTGAAACAATGCCCTTGCCAGTGAGAGAAACCTCTGTAATCTTAGCCAGAAAAGGCCAAAAACATCACTTTCAGCAGGGTCAGTTATATATACCTCTGCTGGTACAAATGTGTATGTGGAAAAATATATAGTTATTAATTAATGTATTACTAAGTTCACTTGCTAACTTCTTAGTTTTAAATATTTTTAAATATTTTTCTACTACTTTGCAACTTATAACTTTTAGCTGTTTACTGTTCTACCCCTGTCAATTCTACATGCAGTCAAAATTATTTTTATTTCCTGAGTGCTTATTTACTTTCTCCAAACCTTCACCAACAATATAATTTATGAACAATTTGCTGCCTTGGTAACTAAATAAATTGAATTACTCTTTTAATTAAACCCCTGTGTAATCTCCACCTAACTAATTCCCACTTTGGGTTTTTTTTCTGAAAAGCTGCTAGTTTTACTAGTCTGAAGTGGCTCATGTGTTTGAACACCTGATCATGTGGACTGGAATTTCTTGGGTTAACAGCTTTCAAAATTACCTACTATGTTTTTAACATAAAAGTATAAGCACCACACACATAACCACTTTTCAAAGACATATTTTAATAATGACTTTTGATACATGTTACTGATGAAAAAAAAGCATTCATATAAAACTTCACGGGTGTGTTATAAAAAGTATTTAATCAAGAAGATGACTAGCAAGTTGAATTTTTGATTCAGTATTTGATTCAGAAGTTTTAATGTAGCTAAGTAGGTTATCTAAAATAGGCTAATTAGGCTTAAAACTGTCAGGAAGACTGAAATAATTCACTCAAACCATTTAGATGTTAGAATATTAAATGCGTCATAATTGAATAATTTCAATTCAAGAGAGGTGAACATTTTCATTTTAAATTCCTCCTTTCATCGTAGGAGAAAGGTCTTTGGTACATCAAACTATAATAGGATGCTACTATTACAATTGATCGCTGAATCTTCCAAATGCAAGTAAGAAATAGTAAGAAATTCTAACGGAGGCCACCGAAAACTCTGTTTAATACATCCTTGAAAGCTTGCTTTCTTCTAAGGTAGGAAAAAAATTAATTCAATTAGTTCACTGAGGGTTTCAAACAAGCATCACATTCATATTTGTCATTTCTGAAATACTGACGTGTGATGGGTGCATTCAAAACAGGTGAATACCGAGCACTCAAAGCTGAGGAACCCAACAGCCCCTGCCCCACATCTTTTTTTTACCTATTATTCTGTATGTGGAGCAATAGCAAGTCTAGATTTTCTCTAAAAAACAAACAAAAACTCCAGACACACATCAGATACAGGCAAAAATCTGTATGGGTTTGTATCTTAGTATCAACTCTGAGAAAAGGCTTCCACAGAACTCACACATTTAACAATAGCTTCATTCCCACTCACGTGAACTGATTATTTAAACAACTTTGAAAGATGAGCTTAGTTGCATATTCCTGAACTATAAACTGACAATAAGTTTTAGGGGTAACATACAGTAGAGAAAAAAACAATTAAGAGATCTCCTGTCAACATGAACATCTTTGAAGCAAACAGAAAAACCTAAAAATTATGGCTGATGAAGACCATGTCTCACCACCCCTTACATGCCTGGCTTCTCATCCTCTTTCTACAATCTCATCTATCTGTCAAAGTTCAGTATAGCTGCTTATGCCAAAACTCTGGCCTTATGTGTTCTTTAAAAATATTACATTAATATGTATACTTACATAGCTGATTCAGAAAGCACCCAGTCTGTTCCATTCCCATGTCTCCCATATTAAAATTCATAAGATAGCCAGTGGTAAGGGTTAAAGGTCATAGAACTGGCTAATTCTGTTTTTACAGTGTGATGCTGCATCCCGGCGAGTAGAGAAACTGCTCAGAATTGCTTAAGAAGGTCTCAAGCTCAGAGTAAATGTGCCAAAGCTCAGATACAAAGTACATGTAATAAAACTGTCTTTGTAATTATACAATCACTATTTTTATTTGTATCCAAAAGGGCTCATAATGGGATCTTATTGTACTTTACATTCTAGACTTACACTGAAAGGTGGATCTTTTCAAATCTATCAGAAACAGTCTATAGATCAGATCTGTAGTCAGAAACCTAAGGATTAAATAAATGTAAAGCACAACAGAACCTTGCTATATCCCAAAATATTTTCATTTATAACCAATTTTAACTGATATTACATTAAAAGATTGGTAAGCAGATTACTACAGCTGTAAAATTTATGCATCCTACCCATGGCATACAGCTAATAAAAGAGCAAGTTTTCCTTAGCACAGGAAATCTAGTTCTCATTTTCTAATTTTATAGACACTGAATTCATGCCTATTTGTTTGCTTGTACTTCAGCTGTTGGGTTCATAGGGTCACATGAATAATTATAAGATTATTTTGGATAGTACTTAGGGGCCAGGAAATTCTCAGAGTTTTCATGACTGAATTGTTTGATAGACTTTTAGGTCAGGATACAGAACATGATTTCATGAAACAAAATAACTCTGTTCTATAAAGAGGCATTTTCCACTTTAAGGATTTTTTTAAAAATTACCCAGAAATAGAAACGGTACAATTCCTTGCCCAAAGTCACAACGGAATATTGATACTTTGAACTTCGCTTTTATATTGCATGTTTAATCATAATTTACTGATAAAAAGTGAGTCTTCATTCATCACTGTTCACAATGAACAGTTAATACCTACCCTACAAAAAGATAAGAATAAAAAAAGGCTATCTTGTAAGTTTTTAGAATAAAAATTTTGATAACTAAGCGATCACAATAATCCATCATGGTAAAATGAACTAATTGTACTTATGTTGGTTTCTTGGATGAAGAACATGGTACCTTCAACTCTAGTCATATTCCCTGGTCATTAGCTGCTAAGGAAGACTGTGCTGCATCTGTACTTGTAGAAAAGCTAAACATGTGAAGACATTGTGAACAACTAATACACAATGAAGCAACCTAAAGAAATAACTTCCTGTTTTCCTTGTTTCCAACTGGGGTGTTCAGCTGCTGCCTTTAAATAACTATTCTGCAGAACACCGTACATTCCATTTTCACATCATATTTTTATTTTATGACACGAATTTGATGATAGATACCTAATATACACTGATAGCCATACTTACATTAAGACAACTGTATACTGGAATAAAACTAAATCTATGGAAGTAATTGTCACTGAAAGAGTTTTTGATTATCATCTGAATCTGCTAAAATGATGAAAGGATGGTAACATTATGATTAAGTTAAAATTGATGCTGTCTCCAAATGGAGCTTTGGAAGCCAAGTTCAAGATCTAAACACAGGGCATCAATTCATTAATTATATTTCCAGTTTAGTTTAACTTGACTGAAAATCACAAAATAGATAATCTAATGTTTTGCAATTTTCAAAAGTTCTAATTCCTTCATCACATTTAAAACATGTTTTTTAAGGTAAATGTGCTTGTTTTAAGAGAATGACTGTGAGTGAAAAAGTAGAGTGACTGAACAAGGGAGAAGGAATAAGAGCACATTAGTTCAGGATTTAAATTACACTTTTTAATTGTTGATGAAGTAAGTTTCTGCAGGACTGGATGTATGTTCTCCTTTCTTTTCCCATTGGAGTGGAATGTCACTGGAGGCTTGATTTGCAGAATTTAAGGCATCTGGCTTAAGACCAGATGAACAAAAATATTTTAAATTAACTTTCCTTATTCTCTGGGGATTGCTAAGACCCAGGGACTAGAGTTTAGTCATCCATGAGATTTATTTTGCTTTAGCACTGGCTTCAACTAAACTTTGTATATACAACAGCTTCCTTACCAAAATTCATAGCCTCTCTGCTCAGTGTAATCATTTTTATAAACTGCAATTATCTTACACTGAATTACATGCATAAGTGACCTGTGTGTATGTTTAGCCTCACAAAATGAAGGATAAAATCTAGATTCCTATTTACAAGCTTCTCTTTTATACTATCACACCAGTTCTGAAAACACTTTGACTTATTTATCTATAAGTACATGTGCCAGTTTAGGATTCTTTAAACTTCAAAAGCTTCACCTTAGTGAGAAGCAGTGCTCTTCAACAGCTTTGGGAGAGCTGAGTACAGATTTGTTTTGAATTAACTGCAGCAAGTTTTCATGTACATAACAAACTATTCACGTACTTGAGGGAGGAAAATTTGTAATGGATGTTTCAGTTAAGTATTAAGCAAAAATGGTTGTTTGCTCTTGTTTTAAATAACTATCATAGAAAGACGAAAAAACATTGAAAGCTTTGTATGTTTCCATGAAACTCTAGCAGTAGCTTAACATTTTACTCAAGTCCCAAATACTTTCAATTTGACAAGTACATTCTTAAGATCTTTAGAGGGCAGTTTTGTCACAGCATCATCATTCTGAGAATAAGCAGGAAGACTTGTTCAAACAGTGCTTCGATAAAAATGTGAGGTGACAACAGGGAAAAAAAAACCCAGAAAAACAGTACTTTATAAAGATTAGATAGATCGAATGGATCTTTACTGTAGTACAGAATAAACAAGCAGAGATCATTTCCAGGCTCCTATTTTCTCAGAGTCACATCAAGGACAATCCATTCTGTTGAGGATAAAGTTTACATATGCTTTTTTTAACAGAAATCTCATCAAATGAATCAAATCTACATTAAATATATAAACCTTTTGTAATACTGGCGCTGAAAATGGCAACCATGTGGTGAAAAAATGTAATTTCCATCTGAGACACATACTTCTAAAACATATTTTAAAGCTGAGTCTTCATATTCCATAAGTTAATCTACAAACTGTACTAACACATTCTCCTACAATGAAATCTGCTTATGAAGATGTAAAGACCATGAAAACAAAATGAAGCAATGATGGAGGTCTAGCTACTTATGAAAAGGTAAGATATAAAGCTTGGGCACTAGTTTGGTTTTATTAAAATGACTGATACAAAAAAGACACTGGCTGAGAGTCATGACCCCTCTCTAAATTAATAAAGAGATAAGAATGAATGAAGATGGAAACAAATACAATTCCATAAATTAAGAATGATTTTACTAACTGCACCCTCAATATGTGCTTGACAAATGTGTGACTAATTCAACATTTTGTCTAGTCATTCTTTTTTTTAATCATCTGACTGTGCATTTTATTGATTCACAGCACATTAATGCCCTGGACTTACTAATATATCAGCAAAGGCCCATATTCACATGCTACTTAGCAATATGGTCATTTAGTAAAATGTCACATCTGTATAACCCACAAATCGCCTTTTTTATCACATGTACACACTTTGAAACAGGAACTTTTACCTTCCTATGCATTTATTCTGCTTCTTGGAGAGTAAGTCCCGCAACCTAATGCTGCCAGACATTATCATGTATGTATGACTTAACATTATTTGCAATGTATCAACCTCTAGTTCTCCTTTGTGCTACGATTTCGTAGCAGCACAAAGTAAAAAATGGTATTTGGACACTTAACTGAAAAACTCAAAGCTTTGTCATAATGTTCCCAGGTCATTTGCTTGGAACTTAAACTACAAAGGTAGTTACCTAGAAAGGTAAAACTCCTGCTATTTAAGTGAAAGTAAGAAAAGTTGTCACAGAGATACAGAGTTTGTGTTCATTAGGTGTAACCATCACAACTTATTCTAACTAATCATCAGAGCTTATGTACAAAAGAGAACAGTATCATGTTATTTTTTACAAGTAGGTACTTGGACCCCTCATTAACCAACCTACATAATAAATTGCTTGTGCCAAGTCAAAAGCACTGTTCAGCTTAAATTCCTGAAACATTGCTTTACTGGAAGACTAGTCCAGTACATTTAAACATTAGACAATTTCCAAGTTTTTTAGACTATTTAAAAGTACAACCTATGTTTGAGAAAAGGAAACAATTCTCTATCATCACTAGTGGGTAGTGTCATTTTAGCTTCACATGCACATGATGGGAAAACAAGACAAAACAGTACTTTTAGCATTTATAAAAATATACATAATAATCATTATTATTAATCATCCTGATTGCATTTCTACTGAAAAGTTTTGTATTGATTACACTGGGTGAAGCGATAGCTACAGAACTTTTTTTCATTTATATTCGACTGCATATTCAAAAAAACAAGTCTTACATATTTAGTTTATGATTTCAATATACTTTGCTAAAAAATATCAAGTGTTTTCTATAAATCCTTGCTGCACATGCAATATTTCTTCATCAAGTCACAGTAAGAGTAAGAAATTCGTTGGGGGGGTTTAATGTCAACTTCATTAACTGCATCTAAGTATTTTGTCAAACAATAAAGTAAGAAAAATAAAAGTCTGTAATCAGTAATTACTTTATTTATAGAGTTTGACCCCAATACTAAGGAAAAAAGTAGACTTTTATAACTTTATGTGCTAAAATTCTGTAAGTGGCTTTACAATCAACTAAACACAATAAGCTAGCAAACATTCACATGCAGTATGCCTATTTTAAATAAAAAGGAAACAACACAGACTTTTCAAAATTACTAATTGTTTACATCTATAGGATAAGTACTGACTGAAAAGAAAGTTGTTCCAGAAAGAAATATCTTGCTTAATAAGGCAAGAATGTATTTTTCTTGAGTACTACATTCTTCTTTCTGACGAAGGAAAGCTTTCCTATTATCCCTGTAGTAAGAAAAGCTTTTTAACATTTTATATTACATGAACCATACCTTTTTTTTCCCTTGTGTTTCACCATGTCCATATCATATCAACTGGCAGGAAAAATGACAAAACTGTATGGAGACTGAAACAAGCCAACAGAAGCAGAAAGTGCAGGTTGGCTTTCAGCAGCACAAGATGACAGTCTGTTCCCGTCTACAGAGACTGCCTGAGAGCCTGCAGGGAAAAGAAGTGTGTTGCCAAATCTTAATCCCATCGCTGCATTTCACATGGGGCTGCCTCACCTCTGCAGCTCCAAGTCTACTTCCCAACAGTCTGTGGAAATTTGTTCCTTGTAAAAACTCCATAAGCATTTCAGTGCGATCACAGACACACTGATAATTAAATCTGATACATTTAATGTTTAATTTTGCAGACCTACTGGAGTTTGTGTTTACATTACTGCAAATGAAATGATGCAATGCTACATTTATCTGAAAGCACCGCCTTCTGCTTGGTATTGTATGAATTTATAGAAAAAAAATTAATTTACAATGCCAGCCATTAAGCAATTTCTAAAACATATTTATAAATACAGAAAAAAAGGTCACTGGCATGATGTAAACTCACTGTAGGTAAAAGTAAAATAATTCTTCCCACATTAGGTTTCTCAACTCTAAGCTACTAATATATAGAAAATATACAGATTAATAGGAAAAAAACTTTGAGACAAATTATATAAACAGAAGAGGATTACTTCTAATTACAGTCCTCTTGAACCAGTTCCCAAGCACACTGCTGAGGCTGCCACACACTGCTCTGCTCTTATGCTGTCCCTTCCTACTGACTCACCATATTTCTTCACAAGGGGGCACAATTTAGAAAGGAAAGGCCTGGTTCATAAATCATTTTTGTAAGCCTAAAAATTCCAAGGACAACTGTATGCTGCTTTAAGAGGGCCACAGAGGAACACAAAGTGGATGAAGGAGAATTTTTGCTAGTGCAGGAACTGAAATAAGCAGCTTTACAAATCCATTTTTTTTTGGTAATTAAAGATACATGATGGAGCCAACATGAAAGTACTGCAGCACACTGGGTATTTTGTGGCTTTCCTCAGAAAGGGTCCTCAAAGTGGGTCAGACTTCAAATAAACATGAATAATTCCGTATCTGGTAACCTGGGTAACTTTATCTCAGAAGTGGGCCTTGTTACTATTTAGTTAACCCTCAAATACTGCTCTTCAGTAACTTGTTCTGTGGACAAACACTGATTGAAAAAAGATTATAGGTGAGAATAACAAGTTATGGAAGGGGAAAAAAAAGAAGTATGTGATAAAGGTAATGATGACAAAGATAAAAGTAGGAAAGCCACTGACTAGCAGGAGTTTTGAAGAACCACTGAGTGGCAGAAAGTGTGAAGTAAATGTGAGAGCTGCATATCTTCTGAATTTTTTAAAAAATAATTTAGTAATTAACAGACAGCAGTAAGTACATAAAAAGGCACAAGGCAGAGAGCATTATGTTCAAAGAAAACAGACATAATGATTTCTGGAAAAATCCCCCTATAACAAGTGTTTTAATACTACTGTATTTATCAGGACTATCAATTTTAAATAAAACATCATCTAGGCAAGTAATGCAAAAATAGCAGGAAGTACCTTAAACCTGTATAAAAAATTTTATAAAACTTCTTAACAACTTGTCATTAAACAGCCCAAAGATCAGTACATTAGAACCATTTTAAGTATTGTAGGCTCTGGCATTACAATACAGTTTTCTCTCTTCCAAAACTGAAGCAAGAACAATTTCACATCCATGCTTTTGTTGAATAAGACTTCCTAGACTACATATGATATACTTTTCTGCAGAATCTTTCCTTTCTCTAAAAAGAATGAAATATCATACAACTACATGTGAAGGACTTTTCTTTAGAAAAAAAAAATTGTTTAATAACTGATCTTCTGGTATTGTCTTGATATTTTAACACATGCTTTAGTATCCAAATTCCCTAATACCAATTTGCAGTGTATTTTCTCAAGCGCTGGAAGCCAGAAGAAATATTTTAGTGGTTATATTCAGGGAAAATGTACTTTTGATTAACAAGGCATGATGACTTTAGGATCTTCTAAAATTTGGTTCATTGGTCCCATACAGATTTGTGTCTAGAAGACAACCCTTGGATTTCCCAAGCATGAAAAGAACAGGTAAACACCTCTTCCATATATACCAATTTCATTATATCTTTTGGAGACAGAGATGGATCAATTACTTTTGAGCAAAAGACCAACAGTTATACAATGCTGGAAGGAGAGTCCATATGGGCAGTGAGTGAGAGGAATAGCTGCAGTCTCTTCTTGCCTATTTTATGCCCAATAATAAGTGTGTTTCTACACAGAACGACAACATAGGAGGTACACACTCAGCTTTCTGCTTTCTTGCTGATGATTAACTCTTGTTGAAATGCATCTGTCAAAATCTAGAGTCTTTGGTAGAGACATACATAAATATTTTAAGATACCTCTCCTACAGAAAACATGTTGGATACACTTCTGACCATGCTGAGGTCTGCAACACAGATTAGCTCCTCAAAGAAATCCCCTACCATTATTATACATGTTTTGAAACTAAAAGTCACAAAACCCAGCTATTCTCCTTTAGCAAGCCTGCCAAATGTTACACTGGAAACAGAGAGAAACATCAACAGATGTTCTACCTGCTAATATTTTAAAAAATGGACATCTCAGATGACAATTCTGTTCCTTCACTTCAACAAAACCACTTTCTGCATAACAGGTGGCCCTACTTTTACTGGGAGATTATCAATGAAAAGATGCTCATCTTCACTATATTCATTCCAGTCTCAGTGCCAGCTTCTACTTCCACTGTAAAGTAGTGGAACAATTATTGCTCTGAATGAAAAAACTGTAATATAATGAATGAATATGACAAAGTTCAGACAAATAGTTGTAATTGTTTTTCTTAATTAAAAGGACATTTATACCAAGATAAACCTGAACTTTGCTGGAAGGTATCTATGGGCATTTAGCTCATAATGTATAGACATTTTCAAGTCTACGGGCATTTTAAGGAGACATTAATGATTTCTTAGCAAAATGGTTTTGAAAGAAGGTAATTGAAAAAAAAAAAGTTTAAAAATATGTAATGGATTTAGCTAAGCAGCTCTAGAATCTGTAGCTTTACTTATATATACTGTGTGCTGCTAAGGTTCATAGTCTTTCATAGCTACTACTCCACAGAAATTATGCAGAAATGTTCTTTGAGAATTTAGAACAAATCATCTGAACAAAAGATGTAATTTGAACTGTAAATTCCTAGCTCCTGGTGTCCATAATAAAATCTTCATTCTAAGTGCTTACGACCACATCATTATCCAAAGTGTGAACCCTGATACCATCTAGCACAGAAACTGCTTTCTCCTTTTAAGCTTCTTTAATGTGCAGCATGATCCACTATACAAAGAAATACTTCAAGACAGCCAATCCATTCTTGGCAGTCCCAACAAAACAACAATCTAACAGATTTATTCAAATACAATTTAAGTGCACTGCTGGCAGATAAACAATGAAACTGTACCTCCTCTTTGGGGACTTAGGGTTTGTGTAGAAAAACATAACGCCATCTAATTCCATGTATAGTCTGGTAATGCTCTCTATCAGCTGAATTTAAATTCATCATGTCCCTATGGTCTGGAACATATTATTTTCTACACAAGTAGGCTTGTCAATCTAACTGACAGCACACTGAAGCACGCCCCTGCACATACATACATGCACAAAAAAAATATTTTAAAAAAGTAGGAAGACAGAGGAGGCAGCTGACAAGCCTACATTCATTTAAGTTGTCAGTTCTGAGTTGTTTCTAAGCTCTCATCAGGAACTCCAATATCACATGAAGGACATGAGGTAAGTATTGACATGACTAAAACAGTCGGGAGTCAGGCACTGGTAAGACATCCTTGCTCTCTTCATCTTAGCACAGGGTCAGCAAGAAAACCAAATGCTTTTCCTGTCAAATATGCTTCTCAAGTACTTTTCAGTGTCATAACACACGAACCTAACAGCATTTAAAAGAGGTTCCATTCATCCGTGGAATCCAACAGACAAACAAAACTGTTCCCTCCAAGCCACATCAACAGCTTTTTTGGGGTTTGTTGTTCTTTCAGTCCAAGGAAGAAAAGCAGTGTTTTCTCAACAATGTCAAGGAATTTTAGGTAAACAAACCACTACAAATGCCTGAGGGATGAGAGTTTAGAGTTCACTGTGCCAGCACAAGTCATAAATGGTGTGACATGTTTTCAGAGAAGGTGAGATTGTCCCCAGCTGCAGGATTTTCTTGACAAAAAGGTGAAGGTGCTCTATTACTCACCTTTGTTTTCCTTCCAAAGAGAACAATCCATCTCTGCAGAGACTGACTATATGACCTCTTAATTAAGAGTAGTCAATTCTAAGTTAGCTTTAATTTCACAGTGACCTTCGTCGACATTGCAAAGAGCAGAAACTCTGTGCTATGGAACAGAGGCAAACTCTGTATTTCCTACAAATCTTTAAATACATAACTCATTAGCTTTCTGCTTCCCTGTCTGAATGGAACTGGAGAGAGCACATATCTGCAAGGAATTGTACTACAGTATAAATCCTGGGAAAGGAAAAAAAAAAGAAGACAACAGCCAACATATTCCCTGTGGTCTGCTTGCCAAGTCTGTCCCAAACCCCACATTCAGAACGCCAGTTTACAAGTTCTCCTATATACCTTTCATGAATTTGTCTGTGTAGGTTTGTCCCAAAGGGCTTTAGGTTTTCAAACATTTTGGAACCTGTGTCCATACCAAGACATGCATTTGCAATACGTTAAAACACCCCAGTCCTTTCACTGAGAAAGTGTGATTTTGAGCTCCAGTAAATTATGCTTTTCATCACAAATATTCTGTATGATTTGATCCAAACCATCCCTGGAAAGCTTCTCCTCAGTGAAAGGAGAAAAACATTCCCATGAAAAATTATTTCCTCCTAGAACATACATGGGAACTCTCCAGCACACAAAATTACACCAATAAAGAAGTCAAAAGGCAAGAATGCAGGAGACCATTTAGCAGAATTAAAAAAAAAAAAGACTGAAGCCTAACTTGCACATTTTATACCCGCCAAAGACCAGCTGGAAAATCTGTATTGTCCGTCACTAAAGACCTTCACATTTTCTTTCCTGTATAATTCCTAATTTCTGAAGTTTATTGAAAAGTTTTACAAGTACTGGGTGGGTGAATATTTTCACTTACTTTCCAAACACCCAGGAGGAAAACAAACTATATCCCAAAATCAGTACATAAGACTACTATAGGTTTACAAATACATGGAAAAAAAATAAGTATGTAAATAACATTTTCAAACTGAAAACAGAGGAAGAATCAGAAGGAAAATCTGTAACGTCTAACTTCAGTGTCTTGCTCTTTGCTGAACAAGTATCCCTTAACTGCCCCAATTACAAAAAGGCTGGACAAACCTTTTTCTACTGCTTGAGCTTTCCAAAGGATTCCATACCTCTTTCAATCAGCTGGGTGAAGATAAACTGGTGTATGCATCAGTCACTCTTAGACTGAGTTTTGTGCACAAACTCAGATTTTCAGACGAGATACAGGTGACAACCCTGTTACGTTCATTATATGCAAACTTAAGAGTTAACACTGCCAGAACTTTATACACACTATACAACCAGGAAACCTGTATTCCCTCTTTTCTTCTGAATGCTTGTAAGACATATAAAAGAAATTATACTGCCAACTGCCTTTATAAGAGGTCCGAGAATAAACCTAATACAAAAAAAATTACAAAGATGATCAGAATTATTTTCTAAAATAGTGCTACAAAACCCAGATGTTCATAAGTTTTTGGCACTGTATTCTTTTTGTATCTATTTGTATTTGTAATTTGAAGATTTTAATTCTAAAGTTTTATTAAAAAGTTGCTCAGAAGAATAACTGCCTACTGAAAAGCCATAGATATTAACTAACAACATAATTTTCTTTCATGAAACATTTTTAACCTATCCAGGAATACTCTCCAAAAGTGCATGTAAGAAATCAGTGTCAAAAGATAGTATTCTTAAATATAAATAATAACTTTCTATTAATCTAATTTGTATTCTTATGAGCTAAATAGTTTTTAGAAAGCTGCTATTATTTTTGAACTTCAAAACTGGAGCTACTCAGATGATTTCTTTTGGCTGGATCAGAAAATACAGCTACACTTTGTATTTAATAATTAAGATTTTCATCTGATTCCACCTACTGGTAGGAAAACTGTTTTCTATAGCCTTGACAATGGTATAAAGAAGAAAAAAGCTTTGCCCACAATGTTATTCAAGTAATAGAGAGTAAAATGGACAATTGGTTTTTTCAACAAGGAATATAATTTTAAAAGGTGCTAGTAAAGAGTTGAAGGGGTGACATTCCATTTTTTTTTTTTTTAATTCACAGGCTGTATTGAGGCTTGACTAACTTTAAAGCCTAAACTTGTTTGAAAAACATAGCATTGAAGACGGAAAAAAAAATTTATTTTAAATTATTCTTTTATACAATCTATTCTACTTAGTGTTTGTACTGTTCTTTACATGAAAAAATGTTTCTTTTCATCATTTTGCCAAGAGCAACATTTGACTAGACACAGACTTTTAAATGTTTTTAAATACATATATGAACACAAAGGACATTTTAATCAACAACATAAAGCAAACAGAATACATCTTTTATATTAAGATAATTTGCTCAAAATAAAACTTCTTTTTGTTTATATTCATATCAACATAAGTGTCATGGCATAAGACTATGCAAGAGAAAATATCATCTCTGTTCAAGCCATATAAGCACAAAAAGCCAGGCAGGTTGGCTCCATGATGGGCAAATTCACCTCAGGAAAAGATTATTTTGTCTGGTTTGTAGAAGAAATTCAGCAAAACACTAAAACTAAACCTTAACCATTTTCTCAGGATTCCCAAGCTGGTAAAGGGATGGATCTCAAAAAAAAAGTTTGACATATACATCATAGACCTAATTGTCCTAAATAAAACATGGGATCTAGGCCAATTGACCTACATGAGATCTCAAAGCCTGTGAAAAGACCTGACTCTTCTACTTGGTCCCACAGGATGAAGAAGACCAGCCTCTCTAACTGAACTCGGAAGTTGGAAGAGTGGAAGAAGGCTTCACCACAAATTGCCCAAAGGAATCCTTGAATGCCCTTTAAATATCATAAAAACACTCCCCCCAACAATCCTACACGTATATGGGTGTAGGAAAATACACCCATATACGTGCCCTTTTTTTTAATGACCTCTTTTGGGCTCCTCCTTTGGCTGACCATTATACAACCAGGATGGGAAGAATATTTTTAAAAATATATATATATAAGTCATTCAGAATTTCAGGGGGAGAAGACATGTGGAAGATGCTTAAAAGTTTATGGAAAAGGATCGTTTCAAAGCAACTTTCAACACCAGTGTTTGCTGAACCTTTTGAAGTGCTGTGGCCTTTCTGAGGGTAAATAATCATACAAAACATTTTAGACACAGTAAGATTCATAGCACAAACCGAAGAATTTACTCCCAATATAGCATACATATGTTTCTGCAAGAGTGCAGACCACAGTGAAGTATAAACCTGCAAACATTTTAGCAGTGTTCTACTGAGTATGTGTTTCCTGGCCAGTGAAACAGTTAAAAGGCGGGTAAGATTGTAAATGCTCTTTCTTCACTAAATATTCAACACAAAAAGTGCCGAAGCAGCTTAGTTCAGAAAGAAGCTCTTGTATACCACAGTGCAAATAACATTTCAACTCTAATTTTTGCAAATAAGCTGAACACTTGTTCCACTGTATATTTAAACATTATTTATCTTTGAATGTTGAGAAATGAATTAGTTACAAGAAGAATAAAAACTCCATGAAGTTTGGACTCCATAAATTAAGTCTGTTGAGTCTACTCTAAGCAAGTTTACTGTCAAGAAGAATATTTTCAAATATTTCTAAAGTATTCAGCTACTTCCAGTAATAAAACAAACCATGAATGCTTCCATGTGCAATTAAATCTCCCTCTTGTTTGTGCGCCATGACTGAACTAATAAACCTCCAGACACCTGAACTAGTGTGAATTAGGGAAATCAGGAGCATGTGGAAGCAATAGCACTACTTGTTTTTTTCCATTGTATTGTATTTCAGCTCTTTCCTTGCCTTTTCATTAGCTAGTGGAACAATGACATAACATGGTGATGACAATTCCATTTCACACATGCATTGATAACAATGTATTTGAGTAATTTGTTCCTTTTCAGACTATAAGCACAAACTTGCTTTTATTAGATCAAATCTGTAGTAATCACAAGATGAAAGACATTATGAAGTACTTCTTCCATTATTTTCTAATATGCTAATAGGAAGTTTCAAAAAAAATTAATTTTAGGTATTTGGTCAGTCTGAAGAAAAAACAAGGGAGCTGTACTATCAATCTTCCAGTAGATAAAATGATGTTAGATTCCTTCATGTCCATAAAAGAGCAAAGAATAAATACTATTCAGCAACATAACAGAAATTCTCTGCCAACAGACATCAACTGCTCCACTTGTTATCCCATACTACATCTATTCCATAAACTGTCCTGAGATGTGGATCATGAAGTCATGCCCCCATGTAGCACTGTGTGCAAAGAGAAATATTTAATAGTAGCCATGCTCTTTACTGTATCTGCCTAATTTAGGCTTTTAAAATAGTTAAGTCACCTCTGCATTCACACCAACTAGCAATCCAACGTTTTTAGAAGCACAGCTTTGTGCAGAAAATGGTATTTAATGAAACTATGCTCCAAATGGGTGGAAAAATGGAATTCTGACCTGCAGGCAAAGGCAGCTGAACAGTGCTGTAGGACATGGGCGTACAGGCTCAGAAAGGCTGCCCCAGCCTTACCTGCCATGTCAGTGCCAACACAGAGCAACAGCCAATCTGTCTGCAAAGATCATGGCAAACACCTCATAACCTGCAATAAGCCAGAGGCTGGAGAAAGGTCTATCAGGTATGATATTTGACTAGTTGGTACACAATTTTAAACCTTTAGAATTAATATTTGAAGTGGAGGAAAATTGTTTCATTACCATTTGGGCTTTGGGGTTTTTCTTCCAAGCATCCAGTTGTCTAATCAAACACCAGTGCCAGGTCTGGAATTCCATTTTGCCTCAAATTCAGTTTTTGGATTTTTTTCCCTTTACTTCAGACTAAAGAAATACCCACCAAAGCCAATTAAAAGTGAATATGCAGCAGAGAAAATATATAAAGATTAGCAGTAAAACTGTATGAATTATTCTATCCACCAGATGGCATATGCCTCACATTTTACTTCAAATATAGTACAATTTCAATGACAGGTGCAAAGATCAGATTTTTCCTATTCCTTTTTCTTCTAATGTACAAATTTCAATTATATTTTAGTATTTATACCGTTTCAACAAATAAAAAATACATGTTCTGTAACCACGGTATGGAAAAATGAGACAATTTCCACACTTAAAATACACACAGTCTATCTACAAGCTGTTTTGAAACCTTAGCCTTTGCTCTCCTAGCAAAGAGATGCTAACACACTTCTGTTAGGAAAGTTACACCTGTAAAACTATCCTTGCAGAGATCTGGGCCAGCATAAATATAGTATAAAGATTCTTATCTAATGAAGTCTTATTTTCAAAAGGACTGCAGAAAGACAAATATTTTATCTTCATGGGTATCATACCACATACTCACAGTTACTCCTGATTATATATGTATGTGCATGTATATATAGATTCAAACCAGGTCTAAGTGGAAATCGGTGATGACAGTGATGTAGCAGCCCTGTCAATACTTTAAAACAGCATTTCAGTGGAATTTAAGCCCAAATTTTCAAACTGGACTCCTAAAAATCAAACCTGTAAATCCCTAAGACTTCTAACTGCCACTGCTCTGATTATGAGGAACACAAGGCATTCAGCATCTTGAAAATCATGGTACGTTTACCCAGTAGACTAATTAGGAAATTTGTATGTCTAATTTAAACACATGATTTTGGCTCCAATTTTTCTGAAAGTACTAAAGTGTGAATTCTAACTTCAGAAACGTATAATGAGAATTACTGTATAAACAAAGCTTTCTCAGATCATCTCCCTCTTGTTTTCAGGACTCAACTCTGACAAATAATTTGGACCTTCATGCTTTCATTGGTTGATGTCAGTCAGACCAATTGCATCTGTCCATGGTATTAGGGTAAGTTAAAAGCACTATGTTGGACAACATGACAACAGCTGGCTGGAAAGGAGCAACTTGCAACAATTAGCAAAATGCAAATAGCCTTTGAACCAGGGATGTACAAAGTCTAATGGCCCTAGAGCCATTTGATCCAAGAAAATCCTGTGATCAAACTTGATTCAGGCAGGACACACAAAATACGATTTATTTTATGCCCTTCATTCTTAACTAAGTCATACGTCAATAAATGCAGAGGATCAACTGCTGGACCACATGTTAATGGACATACTAATAAGGAGATCCTCTTACTACTGATCATATAGAAGAAAAAATCAGGTAAAGAATTTTAATAAGTACTTCTCTCCTGTGCTAGAGAAAAAACTGGTACCAGTGACTTGCCTATAGTGCTTGCTTGCATAAAGAAGTTAAAAATTAGAAAAGTACAAAAATTAAAACTGCAGAATGCTCAGTGGCAACAGCACTGCTGTCTTTCAAAAACTGTGTGGTTTCAGATTTCCAGCTAGTATCTTGTCAGTGCTTAATCAATTTTATGAATGTTTCTTAATGAACAGAAAATCACAATGAGGCAAATATCTAGAAGAAAATATAATATGGTTTTGCACTTTACAAAATGATGAATAATCTATTCTAGAACAACATGCCCCAAAAACTTTGTTATCCTACAGTGGGAATCTTGACAAGTCATTAAGGAGTTTTTTCCCCAGTCTTAATGGGTCTTGAAGACTTTAATATCTTAACATCTCAGCCTAACAACATGGCAAGGTTTTTATAAAAAATATCTGTGAACCTTGAAACTTGTTTTACAGTCCTGCAGACATGCTGTGCTATCCAGCCCCTGCTCACCTAGCAGCTGCTCCAGGTCCCTGGTACAGCTGTGGGACTCCCTCTCAAGCAGCTGGAACTGACACAGGCAAAAAAAGCAGCTCTATGATGTGATTCAGGACAAGCTGAAGAGAGAAAGTATGCTAACAGGAGGAGTAGCATGTTCTTCACCCCATTTAAATGTGAACATTAAATGGTGGATGTGGAGGGTGTGCAAGGAAGGCCCTGCAGTAACTCCCCAGCTCAGTAAGGTTTCAGTAAGCCACAGGTTTAGTGGTGTTGGACCCTGGGCTTCAATGCCCTCAGGCCACTCACAGTGTTGAAAGCAGTCATAGGGACTGACAAAAAATCATAGCTAAGGCAGCAGCAGTTTAAAATCTGAAACTGGAAAGTACCCATGTTGAAGACCACAGGGCAGAGTAGATGTGGTCATCTGGGGCAGAGGCATAAGTTAGACTACAGAATGATGATAAAATGCTTAGGGTGCTTTTAACTGTAATTTCTTTTTAAAATTTTCTTTTAATGTCAGCTTTTTGTCTGTTCTCCAAATATGGAAACAACTTATGATCTAGATTGTTTTTATGGGGACCAAACAGTATTTATCAACAGAACATAAAGCAAATAATGTCATCTCAGTCAAAAACTACAAACTTTGATCCAGTAAAGTCATGGACTCAGTCATGGGTTTCCAAGCTGTGGTGTACATACTGTTAATGACACACAAATGTCAGCTGAGCAACCAAAAACGTCTTCTTGTATGTGCACAAGTACTGCTGCTACCATGGCAATGGTAATATATGAGCAAGGAAAGTTGGAAGCTCTGCTCCTTGCCTCTGGGAGAAAGGTGGAAGTCTGCAAGTCTCTGGAAAGCACAGAGACTCAAACTAGCAGCAGCAGTGTTAAATTTTTTTATATACCTCATCTTAGTTTTCTAAGAAACTTTGTTATTCTAAGCTTTCAAAAATTACATGTCACTCTGTTTCATTATTTAATTTCATTTGTTGACCAGGTAAGAATTTGAAACCAATTTTTATCAAACTTGAGACTCTAACTCTTCTTGAAGATCTGTTTTTTTAAACTAACAACCATTTTTTAAAAAGCATGTCAGTTTTATCAAATATTTTCCCTAGCAGAAATGTTGTTGAGAAAAAAAAAATCTATAAAATATCATCTAATTAAAAACCCAAGAAGGTAGAAAATTGCCCAACTACTGAGCCTTGCCACACATGCTTGGCCTTGTCACATCAAGTCTTGCCAAAGTGTCTCAATTCACAACGATTTAAAAATCAAATGATGACTGGTAATCTCTCTCCAAATTCTATTAATTTCCTTTTTATTTCTACTTGAAAGCACAAACTCTGTACATAACTACCCTGACAGCACTAGCACTGGTTTACATATGTCTTAGTTCCACATAAAACCAGCAAATCTCTTAGTTCTGGTCAGGATTGAAAACAAGATTTTGTCGGTTTTTGCTCTCTGTATTTTTCAAGTCCCAAAACTCAAAGGACGCTTTGTCAACTATCTCTTTTATTCTCCTTCCAAGTTTTTCATAGAACACTGGCTCCTTTTCATTAGTTCTTTCAGTTAACTACCTTTCATATCCCATTAGCAAAATCGCCCGCTACTGTTAAATCAATTTCCATGTCTTTTACTTAATGAAAAAAAGGGGTTTTAACGTTTTTGTTCTCTTATATCCATTGAGTCACAACCACACGGGTATGTCCTGTGAATCTGCTTTCATCTTGGCTGTTGTTTTCCTTGTGGTTTTTTGCAGACTGGTGAAATTTAAATTCAGCAAGGATCAGAGGAATCTGGTCAACAATGCCTAATATAAATATTAATTAGCAAACACTTCTTATTTCCTGATGAGTACAGTAGGAAAAAAAACCCTTACAAATGTATTATGCTCTATGATAGTTTTATTTAACTTTGGCCAAAAATACCAGCTCTTTTGGAAAGCAAATTGCAGTCTAAAAGTGTAATAGTACAAATATTTGCATATCAATCACCCAATGTAAAGTTTGAATGCTGTTTACTAACCTTCACATGAAAAAAAAAATATCCCTAAAAAGAATATGGAATGAAAGAGGACAAAAGAAAAGTTTAAACTGAAATATAATAGCTAAAAATGGGACTGATGCCACATGGGAATTGGAGCTCCACAAAGCTGGACTTATGTAAGTAGGAATGCCCACTAAGACCACGCAATTGCATGAAGAAGGAATTTCAGCCTTAAGTACTGGACTTGGCTGAATGTAGATTATGAATATTATAAAAAAGTACTATCTAACAGTAGAGAACTAAAGGAAAAGAAATTGGGAAGTTCTTTCTTTCAATAAAAAAAATAGAAAAGAATAAAGGAGGCTCCATAAAGACCACCAGTGTAGGGAATAGTAAGCATGTTGAATGCAAGTTCAAAAATGGCACTAGAAGAAAAGATCAGACAGCTACTTGATAGGCTTGAAGTAAAAACAGCAAAGCTAGTTAGGAGGAGTTATAAATAACTAGAATTTTCAAGGGAGAGAAGAAAATGCTTCCCCCTTCCTATCACTGAATTTAACGAGAATTCCCATGGAGATTTCCAAGGTCAGGAAGCCTTGAAAGAGAGAGCATATCTTGGAGTCAGCCACCAAAGGAATCTGGGGAGAAGGAGCCTGGAAAAGCCATAGAGAAATCAAGAGAGTGCAAGCTGCAGTGATCAATCTTTTTCAAATGGCAATAGCTGGGCCAAATCCTGAGGTAAATACTATTAAGGCTGGCATGTGTAGAAGATTGCAGAGCCCTTAAATGGTACGGAATAAGGCCTACAAATGGGTAAATAAAATAGTTAAGGTACCTTGTCCGGGGGAGCAAATGCATGCTCTGAGGTTCTGGAGCTGGGACCTTCACTACAGACCCAGCTCTTCCTCGGCTAGTCACTGATAAGAAACTCAGTGACCTAACAGGTAAGGAATATTTAAAGCCTTCAATCCAGGGGACTGGCCATGGGAGAAGACATGCTACCAACTGTCTCTGTGTGCTTTTCTATCGTGCCAGAGGGTGCAGATTAAATAAAATCTGACTACTCAGCTTTCCGGGAAGGACTAAAACAGCACAAAGGGACAGGTGGGGCTGGATGCCACAGAACAGCCTGCTACACTAGAACAAAAAAATAAATGGAGCAACAGGTGATCCTTCCACAATCCTACACAGAAATGACCTCAAATCTGAAGATAGGGGGCAGTATTTTCATTATCTATATAAACACCTTCTGACGTAGTAAATAAGTCATTTAAAGGTCCTGAAGAAAGACGTCTGAAGCAAGGACAAAACACACCTGCTCTCTCTGTGGATATGGAGTCAATTCACCATGAACAAAACAGAAACAAAGTGTACTGCACAAGCCAGTCCTAACAGACAGGTAATATACCAACTATTCCCTGTTTTCCCTGATACACCAGCCCTGCTTTATTCCGAAAATATACATCAAACTCAGTTCTAAAATCCCAAAGTTATGTGTATGATTACAAAAATGAACATATCATCTATCCAACGCAGTCCAAAACCCAGGGGGTGGCAGAACAGGACAAATATGATGTAATGGTCAGGTAATTATGTAGATCATATATCAGATAAAATATCCTCATGCAAACACAAAAACTTGGAACTGCCTGAAAAATTCCATCACGCACACCCAAATTCCCCACACAAAGCTTCACCCTGGTGTTTCCGATGCTGGATTAATTCTTCAATGTCAAGTGAGTTCCTGGTGTAGCAAAAGCTCTGTAGTATATGAAACATCTAGGTATAGCAAACAGTACTTCATCTCTTGAATTTCAGCATAACTTCATATGTGTAATGTTGTCCAACATATTTGTTGTACTCTTCCATCATTTTATAAAGGCAATTTAAATCTGAAACAAACCATTGATGCATTTATCTCCTCAGAAGCTGAACCACTGGGAGGAAAAACAGGAAACAGCTGGTCAAAACCAACGTGTGATGAGAAATTTATTTAACACTAGAAAAAATTAGACTCAAAACTGATCATCATTTACAAAGGCTGGACTTGCACTTTTTACAAACCATTTCCAAAGAAACACTGTGCAAGCTAAATTACATATGCAATGATTCACAAATGCCCACTAAAGATGAAAGAACTTTGTTGCTCAAATGCATTCAAACTACAATAAATGTCCATCCACAATCTGTTGGTTAAGGAAAACAACAACAAAAAAACAAACAAAACCCCTCTATTTCTGGAAATAAGAAAACTAATACACTGCTGTTATATTTTTCATATTTTACTTCATGCTTATAGAGATACCCTCTCTTTTTTCTGCA
>VZSE01013670.1:296988-330966 GCA_013398275.1 Promerops cafer | reverse complement strand
TACTTCATGCTTATAGATAACCTCTATCTTTTCTGCAGCTCCAACCCTGTTGTGTGGCTTGGTGTGAATAAACCAAAGCTTCCTTTATGCTGACAGCAAATCACTACATCTCAATGAAATGTTCACACAGCAAAAGGTTTTGCACTCTTGTAGTTCTCCTTGACTGTATTTTAAGCAAGGTAAATTTCAAAAGGACACATAGGTTAATTCAGAATACAAGTTACTTTACTAAAAGGGAAATACTCTGAACGCTCATGAAATAACACGTTTTCCCCCGAAAATACATACGTTGACAAACACAAGCCACCAGTGCAATCCCAAGATTGAAAACAGACAGGAAGTCCAATGTTACAGCTCCCATGACAACAGTAATGTGCTTATATAAAGTAAAAAATCTCACATATGCAAGGGTCAGAACTATAATGGCCTCAAGCATGCTGCAGGATGCTCTAAGTCTGCAAAGCTTCTCAAGATAAATTCCTAATTTAAAACAGGAGATTGAGGATAGTTTGCTCTCAGGAGTATTTTTCTTGATCCAACACAAAATCATATTTAGAACAATTCTCCAGGCCTCAGATACATTCTTATGTTTTTGCTCAAAGACAAACCATTCAGAATTATCATTCAGACCTTTATTCAGCCTAGAAGTAGTTCACAGTTGATTGGTTATATACATTTTTATTAAAAACTTGGTTTTTTCTTTGCTCTTATGCTCATAACTCTAAAATTCCCTAATATTAATATTTGGAACTGGTAGGTAAATTTGAAGGTTGGTTTCCACCCCCTCCCCTTCACTGGAAACTTACAGGTTATGTCTCTTCTGCAGACTACAGTGCAGCACACAGCTACTGAGCTTGCTGAGGATAAAAGGAAATGTAGCCACAGCATATGGAGAGTGTTTGGGAGAAGTTTATCTTCTCCAAACTCTGAGTGAGCTCACCAACAACTAACTGCCTCTAAGTCTAGAGAAGAGATGAGATCATCACTTGTTTCTAAAACAGCTAGGACACAAATTCGAGTCCAGAAGCAGGGCTTCCAAGCAGTGTGATAACATGAACAGTAAAAAACAGTATAAGCAACTGATGGGGACTGAGGGAAGTTTTATTTATTAAGTTAATGATCCCACCTGAGTTATATTACAATGTATTACACATATCTATATAGGGAATATTTTTAGTTTAAAACTATATTTTTTAAAAGTGCTTAATCTAAGTTTGGCACGTCTGTCTCTTAAAACATTTGACACAAAACTATGGTTCACATGAACCCAATAGCTTCATTCTGCACATGGTTCTTTTTCTCCCTCCAAGTAAGATTATCCCAATAGGAGATTTTAAACAGATTATGGTATGACCAGGATTTCACTCATTCTCTAATACTTGAAGGGAATTCCTAAACACTCTAAGAGCTATGACTGCTGTAACATGAAACTAGAGCAGTTAATAATACATCCTTTGTATTGCCCACAATTTAGTAATGAAGGTCTGCATCCATTCTGATTGCTTGAAAACAATTTTTACAGTGTTGAGAGACTAGCATGAAAATAACCAGTACATAACAATCACTTCTAATCACCTTAAAAGAAGATCACATTATTTTACCATGGATTCAAAGTCCAAATGGTAGCAACACTCAACAGGCATTACAGTTACTTGAAAAGCTAAGAGGAAAAAATCCCTACTTTCACTAGAGTTCATTAGAATATTCAGAGTCCTGCAACAAGTGCAGGTGCTGATTTCAAGACAAAAATAAACTTTTTCACTGCTGTTCCATGCTTCTGTGCTACCACAGCAACCTTCTCTGTAGGTCTCCATCTTCCATTATTTTCTATACTAAAAGCAAGTCTTCAATCTCAGTTCAAAAATCTGGTTACAGTATCTGGTTACAGTTGAAAATATTAAACAACTTTTTACTTTCACACGATTTGCAGGACAATAGAACCACTGTCTGATACGTACGTTTTACAGCTAAATAATAGCATCTAACTATATCATTGTCTAGTGAAATGATTAGGAGAACAAAAAATTTTTAGAAAAGAACACAAAAAAGTGGCTACAAACACCAGGGTTAAATGTTTGTTTCCAGCACTGCCCCACACGCAACGTTCCCGGGGAGGCTGTGCGCTGTCCCGCTGCCCTGAGTCACGCTGGCTCCAGCGCTGCGCTGGTGTCCTCAGCTGTGACTGGTGTGGGAGCACCCTCAGAGCCCCCTGCCACCTGAGAGCCCAGCTCATACATACCTGGGCAGTACTTAATGGCTGTACTATGTTCAATTGTTATTTCGATTTTTAGGCTGCCACTCGTCCATATTTTCAAGAAAATTTTATGGCCAGAGGACTCATAACTGTACATTATCCAATCACTTTTCACACACAGAGGAACCAAATAGCCTCATAGCTCATGGAGGATGCCTTAGATATTGTGGCATGAAAAATTTTCCAGTAGACATTTTTCCTCTAAGCTGTTCTTGAAATATCATACTGGTAAGGTATATGCCTACCAATTACTGTCAAGCCAAGCTTATTTCATTTTAGAAAAATTTCTTTTTAAAAGATTCTGAAAGATTGTAGAAAAGCAAGATAAATTAAAATGTATATGAAATCTTATAAATTCAGACTTCAGTTATTCACTCACCAACAAAGTGATCTTTATATGGCACAGTTTTTATTAACTTACACCAGAGTAAACAACCCAACTTTTCAACAGTTCATACAGGTAATGGAGATAACTTAGTTTCAACTAAGAAAGAATTTAGAAAAGTGTCCAACTCTGACACTCTAAAATGAACCCTTTAATGTGCTGCAGAGACATTTTCTAAACCAGACCTTCATGCTTCTTTACAGTTAATGAACAGTCACTAGAAGGAAAGTCAGAAAATGTGGAAAAACTGAAAGCATAACATAATGCTCTTGCCAAGACTCCCACACTATTGGCTCTAAATACCTAAGTGTGCTCACAGCTAAAACTTATTGTTCATAATTTGGCCTAATGTTGTTAAAGGTATAAGGCAACTGTAAAATAATACAAAGTATTAAGCAATTTAGCTCAAACCCTATCACATTATGGTAGTAAAATGACTTCTACAGACAGAGGGTAAATTTTCTGGTTTTAAAGCTAGCCTTTAAAACTGGAGTAACTCAACCCAAAGCAAATATAAGTATAGAGCTTCATTTTTAAAAGTTCAATTTATTTTTACAGCACTTACTGAAGGGAAAACATAATTTCATGCCTATTTGGCTTCTCTCCTGCTTCCCTGATTTTTTTCCAAATAGTCAATTCTGCTCATTAACTTTTTTCTTCAAACAAAGAAAACAAGAAATACTGGGTCCAGGTAGAATAAAAATCTGCTTGTCCTTACCTACCAACTACTTTACCATAAGTAAATAAACCTTTATGTCTAAAAAGCACAATGGCATTTTAACAGGCAAAATACTCATGCACAGTCAGATAAAAAAAAATTATTGTTAGAGTGGAGAAACATTCCAACCACTTGCAGATTATTTGCTTTATGTCATTATTTCCTGTAAATTCCTTTCAGCATGCTAGACTAGAAATTTTATTTCAAAATGGAAAGCCGAAAAATCTCAAATCTGCCTGTAGTCCACACCATAGAATCACAAAGTAGCCTTTTTTTGTTAAACAGAAATACAAGTACAGCATAAACTTTAGCCTGAAGAGCAGTGTTATATTTTAGGTATGCAGGGAGAACTGTGAGGGAAGAGAGTAAAAGCCCATTTAAAGAATCCCATGTTTTAAAATATGTAGCAAGAAGTGAAAAACTGTGGCAAAAGTGCATAATTCTAACAGAAAGACCATATGACAGCAAACTCAAACCTGAAAATCCTACAGAAACAATTAAAAAACTGAAAATCAGTAATAATTTAATTTTTGGCTACTTTGTGGGTTGTGAATGTCACAGAGTTTGGCAGAATAATTTTACTAACAAGACTCTTATGTCCAGGTGATCTCATGTACAAGCTTTCTGTCTAATAAATCAGATCAGTCATGGGATTGAAACATAGCACATAAACAGGGACTCATGCTACTTCTTAATACTAGCACACAGGGTAATCAGATGCTTTCAAGTTTTTCTTTCACTTCTTAAGAATCAACATGGGCCTCTTCATAATATAAATTATGTTTTGAATATATTGGAAAAGTGTATCTTCCAAGACAGTACTAGATGTAAAAGAGGGTTACACTCTTCATTCTGACAAAATATTGACAATTAAAGGTTACAATTAACTCAACGCCTGAGAAAAACAACCAAAAAATGTTCTTACAAACACACAGCATCACTAACCTTTCCTTTGTTCATAATATGTTAGCATTTGTAGTAACAAGCTCCTACATTTGGTTAGTGCAACTGTTGTTGAAACAGCCTAAGCAAACATTGTTTCTGTGACTGATAGTGAAATACTCAATCTATCTGGATTTTCAGATATGCCACAAAAGCACGCACTGACTAGAACTGCTGATACAGCTCTGGAAGGGAGGAGGGCAGCAGAGGGAGGGAACTGAGCTCTCTGCAGGTTCAAAATTAAAATCAATATTTGTATTAATTACAAAATATTTATGGTATTTAAGAATATATTAAGAATTAAGAACCAATTAAAAATAACAAAAAAATTAAAATACTATCTATTAAACAGAAAACAATTTGTGCCTAGCTCAATTTAAAAAAAAATATCCAAGATGACTATTTTAGATTCCACATTAATAAAAATTTTAAAATTAAAATTTCTGTAGAATTTTTATAAAAATATAAAACTTTTTTACCTCCAAATCTTTTTTCTCTCCTTAACTTTTTGTTAACAGACACCACCAACTGACTATAGCTCAACTTTATGGAAATAAAGAAATCTTAACACAGGACTCCTTACATTAGCCATGCATATCACAAGTCCTTGCATTACATTCATTTAACACAGGAGTCATAAAAACACCATGGACACTACAGGGAAAAAAACAAAAAACCTGATGCTAACAAATGCTGAACTACTATACCAAATCATTACATGAATCATGAAACACTCCCACACGATAAATCTATTATAGAACCACTATTCTACGTGGGAACAGATGTGGGGCAATTAATATTTTCTTTAATTGTTGCCTAATAAGTATTTGGCATTTTAGTAGTGCCTTAGGAACTATGAAGAACGTCAGGTATATTAGAGTGCTAACTTCTGTCTGAGCAGAGCTGAGCAAGGCAGCAGAGTTCTTGCTTCTTAAAGCTCAAACTACTGGCACCAGGAATGTAATGACACAGCAAAGATAGTACTGACGCCTACAAAATAAGCTTAACTAAAGAATTCAGCTATTATACACTGCAACTATGTTGTTGCAGCTGCCATCTGCAGATCTTGAGGTCACTTATGTGGCTTGAGAGAATCACTCTGTGAAAGTCTTGTGAGCTGCCCAGATTTCATACCTTAGTCAATGGTGGACAGGGTTACTTTTGTCACATTATTTTACCACCACGGCAAAACCACCATCATATCAGGAAAAAACAAAGTGCATTTCAGCTCTATGAACCTTATAGCTCACAGATCCCAGAAACTCTGACTCTGGGAGTTAGTCAGATTGCTTACACGGGGCAGCTGAGCTGAACCCAAGCAGTGGATACCTGCTCATGCAAAGCCAACACCAGAGCCTGCACTTTCATGATCTGTTTCTATGGCAAATTCTTTCCATTTGTGACTTTCTTAATACGTACTAATGTGAGGGGCTTGCACTGTTCCAACACAGACAAGCAAATGTCTCCTGATACAACAGCCATGTTACACACACCCATCTGATAAGAGTAAATGTTGCACTGTATTTAGCTATAAAAACTAAGTGCAAAATTAGAAAAAATATTCAAGATAAAGATCTTCTCACTTCTACAGCACACGCATTAAATCCAGAGAGGTCCAAATCTGCATATGAAATACCTATCAACAGTAATAATTGCTATGTGAAGAAAAATGTAACATCATGTATTTTCTATACAGTGCAAATCCTTAGTCCCACCTCCCTATGTAGAGGAAGAAAAAAGAAAAAAATCACTTAAAAAAATACAGTTCAGTGCTTTTCCTTTATTAGCGCTAGAAATTTTTGGATAAGGGATATGCACAAATGAGACCCACATTTTCCTACTTTACAAAATAAAGGTCTCTATTGTTCCATGTTGTACCAGTACTGCTATGAAAACTTAATTTCTCCAACTTTTTTTTTCTCTTGAAGAACAGAACTACTGTTCACTTAGCTGTTCCAAACAGAATGCATGCTCAAAGGGTGAGATAAGGGGAAAGGAAGAACAAATTACCACATTCATTTACCACTTTTTCCTTCTTCCTTTGATTATTAGCATGAAAGATTCCTATAAATGCCCATAATTCATTAAATTATTTTAACCCAGTGCATACATTCAACAGGTCCATATATTTGTCACATCCATTAAGTAAATTTCTAGGTTTGTGTAAATCCATCTATAATGCTGATAATATAAGCCATAAACACATACAGATATTATTGCAGAAACAATATTTGACACTAAAATAACAAGAAAACAATGCTAAGAGAACTTGATGCATGTTATACACAAGGAAATTATATACAGACATTGATGAGAAGAAAAACAGTTTTAGTGTCCATTTGGATGAAGAAAGACTTAGAAACGTGGTTTTAAGCTTTTTCTGACCATGAGGAAAACATTGCAGTTAAGCAGAGTGCTTTACAGTACCTGTTTATCTTTTGCTGACTTGTAGACAGAACTTTTTCTATTTAAATAATTAATCAGCGAATACTTACTACTTTTGTTTCTGAGTTCATGTATATAGACTACAAAATAAATCTTCAAATTAAAGCTCTCCCACCCCAAAATGCTGCATGCTCATTACTATACAGCAGTGGTGGAAAGTGGTTAAACAGGTAAGCACAATAAAAGCTAAGGAACTCGTGCCAAATTGGAAGTGTCCAATGAAGAAATATAAACACCTTCAGCTATCTCAGCTACAAAACACTCTCCCCCATGAAACTTTTAATGATTCTTATAACAATACTTAAATGTACCATGCATACACCATGTTAAGTAAACCCACAGAATTATATTCACCCCTTCGTGGGAGAATGATCATGCACTCTGCACTGCATCTGCTGTCCCAGCAAGTTTGTACTTCCACTGACCAGTGCAGTAAATTTCACAATAATCAACAGTACCACAAAGCTCTGCAACCCGGTAAAAAACCTGACATACATATGTTTATAGAACTCTTGAAGTAACTATTTAAATGGAAAAATACTAATTTCTAGAAGGACATGAGGGTATTACAGGGGGGCACAACTGTCATGGAGCCACAGAGTCCTCTCTTCCCATATCACTGACAAAATTTCATATTTTTTGGATCAATTTTACCATAGGATTCTGTGATCTTATATGAATGTAAATGATAGATGATTCTATGATTCCATATATGTATGTAAGTTTTCCTCCATTTCAGTCCTACTGAAAGTTGTTGAAGACTCTGAGCAATAAGTGCTAGAAATTTCTTCGAGCAAAAGAGATTTCCATTTATTCACACTCAATTTCTAAGTGTAGCTTATATGACAACACACTCCTTTACCTTGATTACTTTCCCCTCCCTCGAGCTTATTCATACATTTTAACAGAGAAAAACTACAGCTCCTCTTTTTGCTAAGCTAGTAATCAGTGGTCAAAATCTTTTACAGATTACATCAAAAACTATTTAATTTCTACCAGCACAGAAAATCTATTAACAATGTGCTATGTAATTTCCATAATAATAACTTATGCNTCAGTGGTCAAAATCTTTTACAGATTACATCAAAAACTATTTAATTTCTACCAGCACAGAAAATCTTTTACTACTTAAAATAATATATTAAGAATGTGCTGTGTAATTTCCATAATAATAATTTATGCATTCATGATTTCATTCTAAACTTAAAATTCCTTGCATTATGTGACTTAAGAGAACACAAATCAGGGCAGTATCCACACATTAATGTATATTATTCAAGTATTACTTGTTTTATTATTGTAAAATAGGTGTGAAAGAAATAGAAATACCTGTAACTTGGGGAAATACTACACTTTCTTTTCCTGAGCAACAAATTTTTCACTGTAATCTAATACTATCCCATATAATGTTATTATTATGTTTATGGAACAACTACATCATTAATATATCCATCAAATGTTTACACATACATGTATTCTATATATATTCAAATGTGTAAAGCTATAATATATATTTATACACCTATCATATATATGGAAAAATATAANTATGTATATACATATATATGTATAAATTTTATACACATATAGTTATAGACATATTTACCCCATATTATATTTAAACCAAAAGAATTTTAGAGGATGACAATACATTTTTCTAAGAAGCAGTGTTCAGCCTAAGGCTGTTCAGTGCAGGTAAGTGAAATATCCCATTCAGTGTTACTAAGTATTTACTAGTTGAAGGCGCTTTTTTAATGGAAAGGTCATCACGTTATCAAAACAAACAAGGAAAAAGAAACCCAAAAAACCAAAAAAAAAAACCCAAAACAAACCACTATAAAAGCTTACCTCATACCATAAAGACTTCTCAGGACACGAATTAAATTTCCATTTAATTAGGGACTGAATTATAGTTAGCTGTTCTGTTGTAATCCTAGAAAGCTTCATGCCACTGTTGTTCTTCCTTTGCTCAACATAATTCCAAGCAACAGTTCCTATGTGCCCTGATGGTAAAGTCCTAAAAATTGCTCTTGTTCCAGTATAAACTGATTTTTTAACCTCTTTATCATTTTTACAGAAACGTCTTATTAACAGAGTAGAACGTTCCTTTTTGTTTCTAAAAAAATCCTCTTCCAGCTCTTCTTCACAGTTGTCATTACAGTCCTCAAAATGGCTCAGAAAGGGCTTTGAGGGCATTCTTCCAGTAAAGTTATTTCCACAGAAGTTGTGACCTGAGCACGCCACTTTAACCTTTCGTGGTGCTCTTTCCAGACATAAGTACTTATCCCTTAAAGCATCTTCATACAACTGCTGTCCATTTTCATTCTCACAATTATTTGTCAACTGCATTATGCTGCAAGTGCAGGCTGGGGAACCAGTGGTGTTACCATCACCATCATTCATGGGCTGCAAGCAGTCATCCAAAATGAAGCTTTTGTGTAAACCACACAAAGCCTTTGATATATTCCTTTCACTAGCACAGTGTAAGTGAAAAAGTGCCACTTTATCAGGATCACTGCTGTCATTCTTATTTACTGCTGTCTGGCTTCTTAACGAAGGTCCATTCATATTCAACTGAATTTCAGCAAGCATGGCTCTTTCCAGCGAAACAGGAATTCCAGTTTCCAGGCATGCCTCTTCCCCTGCTAAAGGAGCACAAGACTGATACAACTGGCTGCACGGGATATTACTCTTGTAGTTTTTCTGTACAATGTTACAGTTAATGTTAAGAAATTCCACTGAATCTGAGATGGAGCTGTTCCTCTCCCAGAAGTTTTCATTACTCTTGTCGTTAGCCAGTTGTTCTTTGGCAAGAGGGAATATTTTGGGCACTGAGCCCTGAAGACTTTCTTCTTCAAGTCTGTGTAAGTAAGACAGATTGTGTGTGGCTTGCCTTCCTGAACTGGCAGTATGTCTTCTTATAACACTGGTGTCCAAAGCATTTTCAGTATTTTCATCTCCAGCTGACTGGGCAGCTATCACTTTACCCTGTACCACAGAGAGGAGAACAGACGCTGTCATCTCCTCAGAGGTCATCTTGACACAGTCTCTAGCTGCTGGATGTGTGCTGGGGATGGGGGGAGGACCTTCTCCACCAATCCTCATACCATGATTTCAGTGTAATGAAAGATTCAGTGCTAAAGAATCAGGGAACACATGGTAAAACATATATCGACTGCTTGTTCTTTTTGCACCGGCGTTTACAAAAAAGTAATTATTTTACTGTTGGGCTGCTAGGCTTTCCCAAACTTGGATTATTGGCATGAGACACTAACATTTTAAAAGCAATTTCTTATTATGGCGTAGCCATTCAGCTGGATGGTCTCCACAATTAATTCCTCTGTCATATACAGCACACACCCTCTTGCCTCAGATTGTAGATGACCAAACACATGGAGTATCCATGTCACAGATGCATCTCCCCACAGGGCATCCAAAAAGTTGGTTTTCTGTAAAGAAAAGACATATATAGATATATTGAACAGCATCCATGGCACAAAATCCACCATCACAACTACAAACACAACAAAGGAAGTTAATTGTACTGAGACCTAGAGAATTCCAAAATACACATTTAAATCTGTCTTAAAATTTCACAGAAGAATTTTGGAACATCCTGTCATGTTTTAGATATTTAAATAGTTTTCTCCACTTCACTATGAAAGCCACATGACTGCAGAAAACTAATTATTCTGAAGCTATAACAATGAAATTGAACACATAAATAAAAAGGGAAAAAAGAAAATTTATTTTCCACATTTTTTCTGACTCATAGCCAGGATAAAACATTTTAGAGAACACAATCAATTTTAAATCTACACTGTCTTTTAAAATAATTATTTTCCTGTTCAGAACTACAACTACAATTGTTTTGGTGTTACATGGTTTTTGCTTTCCTTAAGCTGTATGCTGTTACCATGAAATCATGAAGAAAACATAGTATTTTTGTCACAAGTTTACAACTGAAAAAGCATGAAGACAGAGTAAGACTGAAACAGAAATAATTTTCTGACTCCTTTACTTGTATGCCTTAAGCTAAAAAGTTAACCTGTCTTTCAACCTTGCCATTAATTCTCAGCTTCTTTCCTGCAAGCAGCATAGAAGAAGTAAATCTTGGAATCAGAAAATATGAGGTTACAGACAGCTCAACAAAGGAAACAGAAGACTAAAAGAGACATACCTAGATAAATCATGGTGAATTATAGAAATGCACTTATACTTCATTTTATCACATCTACCACTGAAAAACATAATGTGTATTATTAAAAATATGGAAAATGTAGGCAGTTATATTTAGGCCCACATTTACTAGAACAGTCTAAATTCAATAGAAACAAGAAAAAAAAAACTTTAAAGCTTCAACAGCAAAAAATAGTAGCAAACTGAGGCAAATGATGAAATCACTGTTTCAGCTACACATAACAATTAAATCATCCATAGTCGACAGAATGAGAAATTATGGGAGGCATAAAAAGCAGGAAAGCTCAATAATTAATTTGAAGAGTAAAATCTGTTTTGATACTCAAGTAATTATGATTAACTATTTTATTTTACTTTATTTTAAAGTGTCAGCTTTCATTTCTATTGATTACTAAGCTTCATCCAAAAGCAGTCTGGCACAAATCAAAAGGTAAACACATTAATTAGTTCATGGGATATTTTACATGCTATTTTCCCACACAATTAAATTCATAAGTGTAACTAATGTATCATTTTTGCCAGGGAGGGGGGAGGATCACNTAATTTTTGTCCGGGGGGGGGGGGGAAAAAAAAAAAAAAAAAAAAAAAAAAAAAAAAAAAAAAAAAAAGAGAAAAAAATACAAACAACCAAACCAAATTTAAGAGAAGTTACATTTTGCTACAAATTCATAGCTTAAAAGTTTGCTAGGCCAGGAACAGCACTGTTTCTTCCTACAGTACCTACCACAAGTGCATGGAAAAAAATGCAATTTCATACTTCAATCAAGATTTCAATTTTACTGGTTTAACAACAGGGAGGGTCACAAAGGAAAGTGACAGAGAGAACAAAGAGCCAGAAGTTTTACATTCTCCACCCATTACAAAACAGATGTCCATGCCAGATCAGCCAGAGCAGAGTCCAGGTGGTAAACTCAGATCCTGTACTAGAGATATTTAGCACCAGAAAGGAAAATAACAGCTCTAGTTCATAGAAAAGTTGCGTAGAAGGAGACAGCAGTAGATCAAGGGAGTGGCGAGCTTGGGTCTTAAAACAGAGTCATGTTACCAACACAGCTCACAGAGCACCCTATGACGTACTGCAACAGCTCAACTGCAGAGCACATACAATGAAAAGGCAACACTCAGGCAATTTTTTAAGTCTGCATTCTCTGGTAGTCCCTCCACCTTTAAACGGTACCCTGAAATTGATTTTAATCCACTTTCTTCAACCTCACCTATTTCACTTCAAAAAGAACAAAAAAAAAAACCACACTACCACCAACACGCACACAAAAAAAAGGAAAGCACTTCAGCAATTTTCTTATTCTACCATTTCCTACCCCTCTTCCCTGTCCCTCCTCTTCAAATCCACAGATGACAGCTTACATAACTTTTTGACACTATGCACTTGATGGATCCCATCTTATTTTTTCTGGCAACCACTGGCCTTTCAGTCCAAACCTACACTAGGAAGGAGAAGCAGCTGATTTTTTTCTTGAACTCTTTAGTTTCTTTCTTGCTATATCAAGTAACAATAATTCTTTGTATAAGATATAAAACATTTCTAAGTATTAGTAGTTGTCTTCAGCATTGATTTTTCAAGGAATTCTATGATCTATCAACATGTCTTAATCTACTGATTTATCTTTCCTGCCACCATGACATATTCATAAATGTACTCCCTGTATTATTCCTAAGTCAAGAATAAAAACTAATGGATTGGATTGTCACTGCAAATATTATACCTCTTATTACACCTGTTGCTAAATGAAACTCTTACAAAGTATCACTCTACTATGCAAAAAGATACATTATTATGCAACATTAACATCTCACAATGATTTTAAGATCACAAAATTGACTGTGTATGTTACATTACACTGGTTTTCTTATGAAGAAATTTGAAAAAAGAAAAATAATCACATCACTGATTTGCTTCTGTAAGCAGAAATTTGCTAAAACCAGAAGCCCATTTATATCCCTGACTATCCAAAAAGCTCATTCTGAGACTAGGACTGATCTTTCACAGTCCTCCTTCCTACTAAGTAGTTTTCCCATCTCTCTCTTACACCAAAATGTTTCCACACATGCTCCCCAAACAGCTTCTTTCAGACTTTTTTCTTTTCCCTAGAAATTGTCTCAAATCTCCCTCAACAATGGTTCTGTTGGTCACCTCTCTCCTCAGCTGCTGAGGCCATACACCTGCCCATTCTCCCTACTAGTATCACTCTTCTCTGTGCCTGTTTGAAATCCAATTCATCAAGAATAATGTCTGCATAAGAAGCTCCCACTGCATGTCCAGCTGTTCCCATCCTCTTGTGATCACTGCAATGTGACTGCAATGCAAATGTGATCCATCTCAAGAATCTTTTTACTCAAGTTACTTCACAGCTAAAATATCTTCCCAATCTGATTTGTAGTATGGTTGTACTAATGTGCTAGAACAGCACAAGGGAGAAAATGAGCAGCATACGGAAGGGAAGAAAATGCTTCCTAATGTGGTTTACACATTTCTGCAATTTGCAAACATAATTTTATGTTTCAGCTATGTCAATCTAGCAGGTAGCTGCCACCAAAACTGGCACACCTACTCCTCTCCTCACTCTTCTCTTTTTATCCCTCCACCTCACTCATGTGGAGATCATGAATCCACAGAGTTAAATTGATTCACGTGGCTGATAAGTCAAAACACTATTCTTTTCATCCAAGCAAACTGACTCACTTTGTGGCCACATGATCACTATATTCCATGAGAAGAAAATATTAGGAATGCCTGGTAGGGACCACATATCTCAGTAGAAGCTTCAGTTTAGATCATGTTTGCTAGGACGTCTAAATGCACCCTGAAATTTCTGTCTGGTATGTCTAGTGTATGATGCAATACCTCATGAGATAGCAAGTAAAAACCACAATGGTAGAGCCTCTGATCTATGGACAACTGCAAAAATATCTGAAGTTGTGGCTCTGCTGAACAGATGACACAGGTTTCATGTGTCCTAAGTCGTCTTCTCAGTGTCTGCTTTCCACTGCAATCAACAGATTTCAATTCAGTGTGCCCAGCAAATTCCTGAAACTGATGGAATTCATTACACATGCTACGAAGTGCATTAACACAGTGTTATGAATGCTAACAAGTAAAGAACTCACAAGCTCAACCAATAAAACTGTATTTTGTATCTTACTGTAGAATTGCAGAATTATCACTCCCTGCAGCTTCCTTTACTTGCCTGTCTGCATATGGGTGGCCAAAGCCTAGATCTTCATGTAAAATCTCAAACATATACATGCACTTGCATATAAAAATGCTGAAATCAGTCAAAAGCATACTTGTCCCGTTGTACATCCACACTGATTTAGGTTTACATTTAAATCTGAACATAAAAGCACATGAAGTAGACAGCAAAGCCTGCACTGTATTCAATACATGCTGGCATTTTCTAAAGCCACTAGATTAGCTGATGAAATCCATTAATAACTACACTGGTTCATTTTACAAGGGCTAAGTTATGTCAGAAATGTAATGTCCTCCTTCTATCAGTAAAGGAAAGTAAAAATATAAGAAACTAGATCCAGCGTTAGTGAATCATTGTGGATGCAGAGGTCAGCCAACAAAGACAAATGAGTAATTAAAATAAACAACCTGGCAACCATTCAGCACACGCATTCACAGAATGTATTAAGTCTGAAAACATGTGACACAAAAGTAATTTGTCTACTTTTTTTTTCATTTACACTGACTGCATACACTTTAAGACTTCAAGTACAAGCTGGTTCTAATTAGTATTAATAACAATTAATATCAACATTTAATGACTTCTTATTCCTCAGATATCTGGAATTGAAGTCTACAACAGTCTAGGTAAAACATCCAACATAATCAAAGACTACAAAACTGTATTAATTTACTGTCAGTTTAACCTATAACTCATTAGTCAAGCTAATCTCCTTCTGAAGTCAGCCAGAATTCTGCTTCAGTGAAAACAAAATAGAGTATGTTGAACTTAGAGCATTATTTAGTCTTGGAAAAGGCACAGGAAGGACCAGAACCATCACACAATGTGGTTAAGTTAGAAAGCCTTTCAATTCTAGGCTGTCAGATGAAAAGATGATCATGTAAATATGCTGTTGGATGCTGTTTGGACTGTGGGAACAAGTAGCAACTACATGAGGGGCAAGTAAGGGATGGGTGTCAAGGTGAAGACAGGGACTGCTTAGAGAAGCTGGGTGCTGTCAGTGATGCCAAATGCAATTCTGTATGTACAATGTCATGGGAGCTGCACAGGAAATTCAGTGAATGCCTGGTAGGGCCAGGACTATGAGTGCAGAGAATAAGGGGGACTGAAACAGATACATGACATTACTAAACACATACTGTGGTTTCCATGGGCTAACTGCTATTGGACTGGGACAGACAGCAATTCAAAACAGCTAAATGCAAGCACCCTGACAATCCTCCCCTCTACCCTGGCCACACTGGGACATTTATAATTATTTCTTCAACGTACATCCTACATGCTACGTATACAAGTTAACTATCTATCCTAACCAAAAGACATTTCAGCACACAAAAAACCAACCAACAACCAAACAATTTTATTAATTATTTCAAATTACTATGTATTTGCATAGTATCTAAGGCATAAGCAATCAGTTAGTGAGAGATTCTTGGCAAATCCCAGGAAACTGACTTATGAGGAAAATGTTTTGTGTATTAGAACTAGCTATTTAAAATTAAAAACGAATAATGAGCTTTATTTTTTAGTAGATAAGCTTTAGTTTGTTCCAGACCAATTCTTTGAACAGAATAAGAAACCACATTTATTAAGTCCTCTTTAATTTGTGCTGTATCATGCACACTATTAGTTTCTCATTACAGTGTTTTATGTCAGAAACAAGCAGGAGATAGTAGTACAATAAAAGGGCACCAACATGTTATCAGCATTTCCTAAACCTCAAGTCTCCCTAGAGAACCACAGGCAAACAGTAAGGAGGAAATAGCTAGACTCTTAAGAATCACTCAAGATGTGCACAAATCCTATTTGAACAGTTGGAAGCAAGTTATAACAACATTTAATTTGGCATAGAGCATCACGCAGAACCTCAGATTAACCACCAGCATCTGTGTTTCAACAACAAAAAAATCTCAAAGAACTACAGTATTTATATGTCCTGTCAAGTTAGAGTATTTTTTCTAATTTCTAGAATACTTATCTAAACATGATTGTGTATTAGATGTCTCAAACTATGCAAATGTCTGCCAGATGGTGAACCCTCTCAATTGCCTCATCATTCATCACTCCATCAGGGACAATGTGAAGCTTCTGCCAGATACCAGCTCCACTCTTTGTTTCTTTACAGAAATTCCTTTTCTGCACAAGGAGGTTCACAGAGAAGAGCCAAAACTGCATTTATCTTACTGTCAGGATCAGTTCTGTATTTCTTTCTGGATCTGACCCGCAATAAGCTGTTTAAATAAACTTTCTGTTTAGTGGTTACTTGAATTTCATGCTAAGTGACCTTATCTGCAAGCTGTAATTCCATCATCGACACTTGGCTGAACAAGTCCTTCTACCTGAGATGCCCAACAACTCCAGCTGTTAAAGGCAGAATAATTCTTCTCCATCTTTGAACAAGTACTTCTAGAATAACTTTTCGTAATTTTTTGAGGAATGTGAAAACGGTCTTAAATGCATAAAAAAGATTTTCAAGCACTGAGTCACTCACAGGAAAACAAAGTGCAACACAATTAAAAACAAAAATCTTCAAGGCACAGAATTCAACAGACTTGTCACTGGTAAGTAGATCTCTTAGAAAAATTAAACAAAATATAAAGGAAAAGAAAATGACTGACGATTAAACTATATTATACAAAAGACAAGGTAAATAATGCTTATACAGAAGAAAAATAAGATACAGTGAGAAATTTTTTTTAAAAGCATATAAAAAACAAATGCACTAGCGCATCAGGATTTATTTTAAGATCTGAAAATTTAAAAAGTCATCATACAAACCATGCAAAAAAATAAACACAAATAAAAATGAGGTTTGAAGCCAACGTACTGGCAGGCTCTAGTTAAAATAGCTGATCCCTCAATCTGTGTCACTCTCAGTGAGGTATCTGCTGAATAGAAGCTCCTGCAGGGAGAAGAATCAACTAATCCAGAGGAAAACTAACCGAGAATGGAAGAGAGTCTCCAAGCAGAGTTACCTGATGCTGCTCACGATTCAGTCGCGTAAATTGACAGAGAGAGCATAAGCATAAAACAGAGTGGAGACTAAGGGAGAATCCAAGGCCAAAGTAGAAATGCATCTGCAGCATCTCACATTGAGACAGCTTAAATAAGACATCAAATACATCTTAGAAACTGATCTATAGGTTTATAGACATGTAAGTATAAAAATCTGAGAGGTTCAAGCAACACAAGTTACAACTAAAGATAAGACAAACCAGAACAAATTGAAGACCATCAGGCAAGTTCCATCACTTAAATGTAGTAAGAAACAGTAAGATTGGTACTAGCTGAACTGATATTTTTCAAAATTCAGACGTTATCCCCTGCTTCACTGGAATTATTCTCATAATCTGCAGTGAACAGCGAGAAACACATTCACAGCCCTGCCCACACAGAGTGTGTGTTTGAGTAGCAACAATCAGTCATTCAGATCCTTTCAAATACCTAGAGCCTCAGACTTGAAAATAATTCAGCCATCACCCTATTTCAAGGCTTTGTGCTCCTTTGAAAACTTTATGGTTCCCCTGAACTCAATGCCATCATTCACATCTTCATTCTACCCTTTAAAAAATTCTCAAGTTCTAGACACACACACCCCTTCATTTGCGTGGTTTCACTTTAGTCAAATTATGCCATTTCTCCTCAGTTGATAAAGTACAGTAAGTTCCATCATTAAGGCCACCCAGTACTAAATATGTTGAAAAATAACAGGAGACTTTTCTACTGATCAAGGCTCTAAGTCCAACAAATGGAAGTGAAGAAGAACTGTAAGTGTTTTCTGTACAACACATCTTGATTTTAAATTATTTTTAAAATATTGCAAATTGTGTTTTTGTTAAAATATTAATGAAAATAATTGTTGTCATCAAAACACAATTAATAAATATGGGGGAAATGATAGTATGTACTTATTTACCAATCATTTCTGTGGCCTTAAAACATTAATACAAAATGGAAGGCTTACAGCCAAACACTACTGTACTGAGAACTCAGTTATCACATTGAAAATCTGCCACTTGGAAATATGAACTGATTATGACTCTAAAGAATCAACAGTAACCTGGGACTACATACTAATGTAGTAGTAATTTGTAAACGTGGTATACCATATCCATCCTAGTTTTTATCAAACTCTCTCTTCAAAGAGTCATTAGTACACAGAAACTAAGTACATGAGCAGCAAAAATTACAGAAAGCCAAATGAAAGCCAGATGAGTTCTTAGATGCGAAGGGAAGGTAAGTAGGAAACAGATTGCTGGCCTTCACTTGCAGAAAACACCCAATCACAGATTCACAATGGCACACCAGTGACAGAACTGGGTGTTTCGTGCCCTGATCCCAGTCTCTTCCTATCACACCTGTGAGAAATGCTTTTGGAGATGCTGCCTTAACCAGAGGAACCATTCGTCTGAGTCAGTTGCTCCTAGCCTTCAGAGGTCAGCCAGCCACTGGCCAAGCCCTACAGCAGCAGTGGACAGGGTTCAGGTATCACAGCCACACTCCACACCCTGCCTGGAGTACCACCTACGCCTCCCAGCAAAGTTTCACCCTTGTACTGGGATCCACACTTCAGCAGTGACAGAAACCAGCACATCAGTTTCTACAGCAGCAGGTTTATTTGCCTGGACACTGGTAACACAGTGACAGTTCAGCCTTGAGGTAAAGAACTGTTTACCAAATATGCAAACACCATTATCTCTCATTCTCCTTTTTCCTAAAGCAATACCAGAGAGGTTCACATCACAAAGCAAAACCCCATGTCCAGCAGGAATCTCTAGCCCTGGCAATCCTCTTTCTTATCTAGTTCTGCTTAACAGCAAAGTGCCACTGATAGTAGTCTTCCCATGTGAGCTCACTAGCATTTCTACCCAATGTGAAACCATGCCTTCAAGGGACTTAATTTGCCACTGACATATATTTCAATAAACAGCAACTGTACTTTGTCATAAGAAACTGTCACCCTGCTGAAGTTTTAAAATTACTCCAATCCAGGCGTGACACAATAAGCAACACAAACGCTTCCATCTCCTTGTCTTGTTTTTCCTTCCTTACAGCATTTTTCTCGTGTGAGCACCCAAGTCTCCTCTCATTTCCCTCTCTCTCACTGTCCTGTATTAGCTGTAATTCAAGCCACACTGGTGAGAACAGAACAAACCTGTAATAAAGATATTTCTGAGCACTAAAATGTCTGAGGGTATGTTAAAGGCACATATATCACTACAGTTTATCTTCTGTAAACCCAAACTAAGACTTCTACTCACAGTATGTTAAGCCACAGTAGTCCTATTTAAAACATTACTTGAGGAATAACTTTTATGTTACTGTTGAGCTGTCATAACTACAAGATTGAGTTTGAAACCCCAGTATATGCTTCAAATAAAAATTAAACGCTAATCTGTAGGAGGACAAAAGTTCAGCCATTTGTCAATTTATGCATTTACACTTCAGTTAAAGAAAAGCAAAGAAAAATATTTCAAATGATGGAAACAGACTGTATTAAATTACTGCATTATTCTCCTTTCTCAAAATACATTTTCTTTGTATACCACTCCTGATCTATTCATGCCATTCATTCAGGAATCTTGATATTTAACCTCTTATTCTTTCTCTTTTGAACATCTGCTATGTCCTGTGCATATTATTATGCCTAAGAGAGAATATAAGAGTAAAAAACAGAGTAAGAGCTAAACAAGGCAAGAGCAAACAACTTGTTTGCTTAGATTGTAATTATCTGCTTTTAAAAAGGGGATTTTTCAGACTATTGATTCAGCAGCCCTGAAAATACATGAAACAATTTCTATACTACTATTACTGTTCTGACATTACTCAATATTAAGCACTGTGACACTGAAAACAGCACTACTCAAATATAGCAAATAATATTTGCTCAGCAAATCAAGACTACATTAATTGTTTTCCTATGATGGTTTTATCAGTCACATCATTCTCTGGGAGATAGCCCACCCTGACATCTAATTCAAGCCATGAAGCAATCTCTAAGATGTTGGCTCTTGCCAAAATTAAACGTGCAAGTAGCAAGTCACCACACAACTCCAAATTATTTTTTCAGGATGTTGCAAGATGTTCATTATGTTAAGATAAAATTGATTATGTTGGGAAAGACCCCTTCAGCAATCATTTGAAATTAAATGTTTTAATACTTTAAAACCCCTGTAGGCCTCATTGTAATTCAAATTATAAATAATATTTATTCAATCCCACTCAATAAATAAACAGCACAGAAACATACCCACAATCAAAATTACAAAGTTTCTTTTATAATATACTGTCACATCTTCTAAGATAAATGGAGTCAAACAGAAAATACACAACAAATTCCATGTTCCTTAAGCTCCAGTTGCATTTCTTTAATAATTTAACCTGTTTGAAGGAGAAACATTCCTGAAGATTAGCATAGCATGTCTTCATTAATGACTGTGACATATTTAGGTGATCTTTCATTTGAGAACCTTTAAAATTATTGTAACAAACACCTACATCCTCGCTGAGGAGATATTTATTTGCTTTTCCAGGTTACCTTTCAGACACTCAAAGTAGTCCATTAAGTATTTCTGATTACTTGTACTTACAATCTGTAGCTTATAAATGTGCATTTGTACTTCACTCATTATTTTAGGATAAAAAGACAACCTTCATCAAGTATTCAATTTAAGTTCAGTCATCATAAAACAGATCACTTATGGGTAGTACAGTCAAGCTCCTTGTTTCAAGAATAGTAAGAATACAGAATTCTAAAAATGAAAATCTGCTCCCTTGATGAGATGGGACTTCAGTCTACTTCAGTCCACACAATATAGCTGCTTAGGGTAAGAACGTGTGGCAAAAGCTAATTCTAGTTCATCTAACACAAACAATCACTTGCTCAAAGTTCCTTATATTTCTTAAAAGTTCTTGTAATTTCAGCTGAATAGATGGAATTTTAATCCAATTAAGTTGTTGGTAAAATCAATGGACAAGTATCTCAGAGGATATTAAAGGTTCATGTAGAGTAGCTAAAGGTACAATCTAAAACAAGAGAATGCACGATTATCAAGCATTATATACCTTAGTTACTCCTAGAAGCAATGCATTTGAAATAATCGTGATGCCACTTGCAACTAAAGCTTTTCTTAGAGCTGAGGTATTAGTATTACTAAGGACTTTCTCCTATATGGACCCTCAACTAATGTGCAACTTCTTCACCGCCAAAATTATTTACAGAACTTCTCTTCTATGTCTCAGTAACATCTGCATGAAATTTATTGAGTCTAGCATTTTTGAGATCCGCACTTTGTAATAAACCCAATTGCTACAGGCCAAGTTAAAAGTTGGAAGAAAATACGTACAGACACACAGTGTGCCTTTGCAAAGTCATTTCCATAAGAAACTAGGCTAAAAACTGCAGTCATAATTTGGAAAATGACACGTCCCTCTCCAGAACACCTTTTTTTCTATTTTGACTTAGCTGGTAATATGTGCCAGAGAGTCTGCTGGTATCCAAACAAAACTGTTTCACTAAAATCTGAAAACGCTGCTAGGAAATCATCTTGATTCTTTTATCCTAGGATACATTCTTATATTCATATGCCTCTGTAAATAACATATTACGTAAAAATGGGTGTTACATTCAGTCAAGCAGAAAGATTTATATGCATCCATTTGATTGTGCATCCCTGCTGCTAACACATTAACTCAATACAACTCTACTCCTTGTATTTAGGTCAAAAAGATCCTAGAAGGGAGGAGGCGTGTACATATGCCTGATCAATGCTCTACACTTGAGCAGAGAAGGGACAGCACCACAGAGGAAGCAGTTGGTGCCGCAGTTAAACAAGCCAAAGAACACAACCACAAAAGGACTGTAAAAGATAACGAGCCAGCAAACGCACGTTGAAATGCTCAAGGTTATTTCTGCTGTAACAGTTTAAGATCAAACCACTCTGTTTTCTGTAACGTACTTGGGCGTGATAATGACGAACAAATGCTGCAACCAGCACAGCACTCCACGATGTTAACCCAGGATGGGATCAATGGGGGTATTTATCAGAGGCACCGTCAAGGCTGTGAGAACACCAAGGCCTTAAACGCCATAACCAGCCCCACCTGCAACCCCCCACTGCAGGCCAAGGAGCCATTTCAGCTCAGGACTGCACCCAGTTCTGGCTGAGCTATGTTGTTGACGTCTCTGGGCTCAGGCCCTGCTCTCTGCTGCTCCTGACCATTTGATCAGATTCATCAGATCAGAATCAGGACCCAGCTCACTCACTGGTGCTCACTCACTCAGGCCCTGCTCTCTGCTGCTCCTGACCATTTGATCAGATTCATCAGATCAGAATCAGGACCCAGCTCACTCACTGGTGCTCACTCACTCAGGCCCTGCTCTCTGCTGCTCCTGACCATTTGATCAGATTCATCAGATCAGAATCAGGACCCAGCTCACTCACTGGTGCCTTTCTTGAACCAGCTGGAGCGCAGCAGAGTCTCAGCCCTTGGCCTGTCCTCCCACTGACCCCTCCTGCAACTCCCCAGCACGAGAGGTCATTGGTCTCACCATCAGGCACAAGCACAAAAGATAAAAAGAAGTTGAGGGAAATTAATTATCAAGTAACACTTGAACAGCAGTATGAATATGGACTTTTCGATGTCACCCAGAGCAGGGATGAGGAGGTTACTCTGAAACACTGAATCAAACACTATCAAGCAAGTACTGAAGCAGCAAACTCAAAGATAAGGAGCAGTCGAAGGCACTGTAATCAGACTTCTCTTGGGCAAGATGACAACAGTGATTTCATCCTGCTGAGGGGAAAACCCTGCAGACCAGTGCAGGAGGAGGCTCACCTGCAGGACAGACCGTTCAAACCAGAGATGACCCCAGCAGGCGGCTGAGTGCATTATGAAGTAATAACTGGCACGAGAAAAGATCCCTGAAGGGAGGCAAAGCAGCAAGGAAAACTAATGGTCTGCACAGTCTACACAGCTCAGAACAAAACAACGGCTGATGCTGGCAACAGTGCTCTGCTTGCAACAAAAACCTATGTAATGTTTCAAAACGGTGCAAAACCAAAAAGCTGGTTCAAGACAGTTTGCAAGGTGATGCCTACCAGTGACTTGCCACAACTTGTCAGTGACTTGCCACAACTGGTCAAGTTCACTGATGATATGAAGAGAAAGTGTTCATAAACGGTAGCTCTGTAAGGGCTTGTACCACCTGTACCAGCACTCACAAGGTACAACAGGCAGACTGCAGCTCTCCCCTTTTCCAATCAGTATCTTGCATACTGTACCGGGACCTTTGTTTAAGTTTAGTAAGAGCTTCTAATGTGGATGGTATTACTTTCCTCTCTGGTACTTTCTGGTCCATAGAAAGCCAACAAGGAAAAGTCAATTTCTCACAAAGTTGTGCGAGAAATGTGGTGATGAGGTATAAAGATATAGTACCTGTACGTCTAGAAAAAAGGTCACGGATAACAGTAGATGACCTTTGAAGAAAGAGCATATAAAACCAGCATACGTAAATGAATGCAGACTAACCTGTCCTTTGAGATTTCAAATTAAATATTGTTCATCCGTCTTCTTAGGCATGCTACTGCCGCACCTCAAAACAGTTAGCTGCTCCTGTAGATCTTTTCTGTTTCCATCTTTTCTTTCAAGTTCCAGACCTCTTTTTAACTTGATTCTTTAATTTTTTATCAGTAGTCCTCTTATTTTATTACGAGCTTATCTTGCAGTCTTGTAAGTATCTCCTTTTACACCTGTTCCTGTTAATTTAGTGGGGACTGTGTCACACTCAGACCCACTGTATTCAAGACACCTTCTTACCGATTTCCAAAACTATCTCCTTTCCCTTTTTACCTACCTTTAAGAAAAATAAAATAGAAAATAAAATAGTAGAATGAAATTAAGTTTAAGAAAGGCAAGCTCTACCTTCAAACCCAAAATCTACCTTAGACCTTGCAAAGTAATTGATGAACTTCAAACACTTCATGAGAGTAATCTAAAAACAAGTTAAATTATAAAAAGACAGCACACTCCTCACAGTGAAGTATTCAAGGACTCTATATAGTTTTCTGGTGTATTACTTGTTCATTAATGCTGGTTAGTTTTATTCACGTGTTCTAATGCTTTTATAAAAGCAGAAACAGCTATGGAAGTAATAAAGCTAGTAGTACTACAACATTTCAACGTATTTTTGAAAATACAGTGTATGCATTTCAGCACTTCTGATCTTACATGTGACCTCTCTGAAAAATAAAAATTATACCCACTACAGAAAACATGTCGTAACTACAGAGAAAAAGCCAGCAGTTTGGGTGTACATTGTTTATATTACTTAATAATAGCTGTACATAATCCAGGTGTGCATAATTATTGCCTATATTAACCACAAAAACCAAAGCATTTGCTTAGTTTTCATGGTTCACTCACCAGAAAAAAATGACACTGCCACATTTGCATAATCTTATGTACAGTTATGGTAAAAAGAATGTGCAAGAGATATTATTATGTACTAATTCTAAACCCCATATTCAGACTTTTAATACTTTAAGTTCAAATATTTGACAATAATTAATTATTTTTGAACCATACCAGAACACATTAAAAATAAGTCTAAATTTTATGGATAATCTCCTTCATAACTTAATATTTTATATAGTCATACATCATTCAAGGGATTGTCAGATTATCTGAATACTGAAAGTTTTAAAGCCCTGAATAGGAGAAAACCAAATACTAGAAATGCCTACACACAAGCATTCAATAAACAGTACAATATCTATGCTTTTTTAATTACACACTCATATGTACATCAAATACTGAAAAAGTAAGCAATTAGGTCTTTAGATTTAGTAGCATAAGAGAGAAGCCACATGCACAAATACTGTAATTCTGTAGATATGGAATTAATTGTTGATATTTAGGACTGCAACGAGAGGGGAAAAAAAGTACCACCGAACTGATAATCAGAGGAAAAAGCCCAGGTTAATCTATACAAGTTCATTGTAGACGAGAGATCTTTTCTTGGGGGCTTTAGGTCACATCTAGCAAGCAAGGGACAGACAAGTCATACCAAGAATATGTCAAGGACTCAATACTTCCAAAAATCTGTATGCAGAATGATCAGAGCTTCCCTTTTTCTCTGACAGGAGAGGCCCCAGCTTTCATGCTTTTCTGGCAAATAGAGGGAACATGGCCAACTTTCTTTGCATTTGCTGGCCAAAAGCTCAGACAGTCTCTGTCTCAGCTCAAACTTTAAAACCTTTATTGGGATGCATATGGTTGCTCACAGAATAGAGCTTTACTGGAAGCAAAATGGGTAAGGCGGGAAAACCAGGACACAAAGGCTTTTTTTTTTTTTTTTTTTAATTATCCACTGATTTCTTTGACTCAAATGCACAGAAAATGTATGGGAGAGTTTTGCTAAATGTAAATTCAAACAAGAACAAGAAAGTGAAGGTTGTTTTTTTTCTTTTGTCCAGGGCTTTCCATTCTTCTCAACAGCAACCTCAGAGCTCCAATGCTGTCATACCAAACAATTTTCTTTGCTTTAAATCTGTGCACACACCTTCCTCAAATATTTTTACAGCTCTCCCACTAACCCGTAAGTCAATTCTATGCAGCTTTCTGTAAAGCACCACGACTGAAATGAAGTTCAGGGGTGCACTGAAGCTGTTATAAAGGGCAATACTATGCTGTACTCACTGTGGTACAGTGTCTTTTGGGGATAAAATCAGAAATTTTAGCCTCAAAACCAGCTTTCTATACCAAGCCAACAAGACAACTGGGCGTTAAGGATAAACATTTTCATTATCAACTTGCATAACAGAATAAAGAGTATGTGGAACAAAATGAGGTGATGACACAAACATGAAGTTAAGCTTTGGGCAAAACAGAATATTTGCAAATGTTGAGAGAATACACAAACTTGGCTCTTCTGGGAGGGTTGAAGTGAAGACCTCCAGAAAACATATTACTGTCTGTGCATTTCTACCATTCCTGCACCTATCAGGTAACAGAGCTCCAAACAAATGTTATGATCTGAATCCTGAAAGAGAATTCAGGCAAGCATAGTAGTCTAATACTATACAGACATTTGAAAGATGTTACTGCATATTTTAACACTGACCTGTTTTATAGCCTGCTGTCTAGGGAACTGTTTATTTCTACACACCACTACTGAACCTGGCTTGCAAATCTAGAATCACAGTTCACAAAGTATAAAGAATTAAATTCTGAAGAGGATTTCCAGTATTGCCAATTCTTACAATCATGTACTCAGAGAGGCACTGTTTTTCCAGAAGCCATAGTTGCACTATTATATAATTACTAGTTGTACTAGTAATATAATTATTCATAATCTGAACCTTAAAAACAGAACCTTTATTTATAAAAACAAAATGAAAATGGGAACAATAATGGTTTAATAATTCTAAGACAAAAAGGAAGGTTCCATGGAAGGAAAATGAGGTTTTGGAATTTGATGCTCTAAATAGTGCTGACAACACATTTTTCATAATAAAATCAGTTTGTTGGCATGTCCCCAGAACTGATTGGAATGACTAGACAAAACAATTAAGATGCATCTCAATTGTAGACATTAGCCATTTATTAATATCATAAATTACCCCATGATTTTTCTAATTCCCCCAAAGTTAATCTAAAATTTTAGTATTTCCTTATCTTGGTAAAACAGAAGGACCATTTACAACCCAAAATGTTGTTGACTTCCAAGGTATTCATATTGCTTTATACAAATGAATCTACAAAATTTTAAACAAGACTCTATTTTCCCTGATCCCTCAAGTCCTTATATCTTCTACTACAAAGAAATAAAAAGTTTTAAGACAGAGTTCCAGAATTTGCTGCATGAACATAATCAGAGCAAGCAAAACATTCTTCCAAAAAGTGTTCATAATTGAGTGACAAAGGGATCCAGCAAAAAACATTTGCCATAGCTCAGAATTTGCTGGAACAAGAAAAAATTTCAGCTGACCACTAAGAACAAAAAAAAGGCATTGAATACTTTAAGAGACTCAAATGCCTTCTTAGTCATGGGCCTAAACTAACATTTTACAAGAATATTCTTTCTTTCTTTATAGCAAATCCAAAATGTTTCCATAACTATATAAAAACAAATTTAACCTGTGCAAATAGATTGGTAGTTGACGATACCTGCTTAACACAAACAAGAACAAACAGTATTAATATTATACTCTTTCTCCACAGTGAAACTGGCTGCTAAAGGTAGATTTTTAATTATTACAGCATTCCTATACCAGGGTACTACGTATACATTTAACTTTTATTTTCTTTTAGAAAAGTTAGGTTAGAATGGAAACAACTGAACAGGGCATTTGGAGGTTCAACTCTAAGTTTCAACTTTAGGCCTTTATCTACAAATGTTTTCTGCTTAAGTACCGAGAGGCTAGTTTGGCTTAGGTAAATAAAAACACCTTCTTCAACCCGACACATCTAAAAAGAATAATTAAAGAAATCATAAACAATTCTGTTTCATACTGCATACATGGTTTAACCACGCAGTGGAATCTTATCCCACAGTCTCTGAAATCTGTTTTAAGTAGGGTGACAAAAGCATAACAAGTACCACAATGAAAACAATAGCACCCAATGCTACATGGACTTGGCCTAAGATAATATAATTTCACGAGACAATGGAATACTGATAGCTACTTTCTAAATCCATCCAACAAAAACAAAATTTAAAACCCCTATAATTGTACTTAAATACTTAAATTACCCAGGCTCATGATATAAGGAATGACTTTAAGTGGGATTGTCATGGAGGTTTTAGTAAATGACACACATATGAAACCATCTATTTTTTTGTTGTTTTTCCTTATTTCATTTCTAAGTCTACTGAGTGAACACCACTGCTGAAGTTGAGCTTCTTGATTATACTTTTCTGAATAAAAGCACAAAATGAGAAGACGTGTATATTCAAATAATGACAGCAACATTCTGAGGGGCTCTTGAGACAAAAATATTTCCAACAGGTGTCCAATTGTTTGATTTTATTGTTTCTATTTTTGTTGTCTATTCCATAAATTGATTATTAAGAAAAACAAAAGCAAACAAAAAAAGGTGCAATCATGACAAAACATAATTATGCAAGATTCTTCCCTTTTTGCATGTTGTTTGGAGGCAAAAATGCAAACAACAGACTATTTATGCTACACTGAAAATCTTCAAGGGCTCTAAAGGAGCCATATTAAGAAATACTCTTCACCTAAAAAATGCAGAAGTACCATAACACAAAAGATTTCACAAAGCCCTATCTCCCTGGTCTTCTCTGACACCCCTGCCAGTGAATATGTCACGAAACCATGGCCTGTGGCACAGCTAAGGAGTGAACATGAACTCCAGAACCAAGCAGGGACTCAGCCTGTTTGCCCAGCCCCTCCTGCAGTCAGAAATCCAGGGGCTTCCAGCCTTGCAGAGATACTCCTCTGTGTTTACTGCTTCCCATAAGTGTGCTGAACTAAAATGGGTGCACACTGAGTGATCAGAAACTTAAAGCTTTCACAAGAAATACCTGCAATGAGGTTATTTTCCCTTACCTTTCAGTAGAAACAACGCAGGTACTCACAGAACATCTGATACATTTGAAAGTCACCCGAAGTGTGACTTTTTCTAGAAAAGGTTAGAAAAATACTAACCAATTATTAGAAATCTCTGCCCACGAATGCAACAATCTGATTATAAATGCATTTTAACATACTTGTCCAAACTGAACAGTAATTAACTGGTTGAAAATAGATCTTTGAAAAATGTCAGAGTGTGAAAATTACCTAAAATTAGAACAGAAGCAGAATACCATCTTCAAAACGCAGACCAGCCTGGATATTACAACACTGGGTTTTCTTTTTCCCTTGCAATTTGGTACATAGCTAAAAATCCAAAACCATAAAGGAATTTAAAAGGAGGCATTCACATCAAGAAAGTTCCTCAAGAAGTAATCTACAGGTTGTTCTTTGATGTGAACTGTTGGTAGTGCACAAAGCAGTAGCTGGTCTGGTATGACCCCTTTTTATCTTGCTAAATTCCAAAGGGAAACCAAGTTGGTTTTCCCCAAAACACCGCTGAAAGGTATTTGTACCACTACAGAAAGAAATTAACCTAATCCAAGCAACAGAGTTTTGTACTTGGTGTAAAGGAATGCATTATGAAAATGTTTGAAAGAAGATGCAGTGTAACAAAAACCTCAAATACCAAAGATCACTGCAGCAGCATTCTTGCTGTATGCTGTAGCACAGACCGAGAAAAATACTGTGGGAGGAGAGATCTCACATCAGAGCATTGTCTGAAACAGCAGACAGCAAGGTCCTACTACACGCGGCAAGGTCAACGCAACTGGAGAGTCATCTGTTTAAGAAATACTAAACACACTATTATTAGATGCAAGTTATGCAGCACTTGTGCATACTAATAGAATAAAACCATTACCCCAAAAATATTTTCGAATGGTAGCTTCAACTTTGCTCTCAGTGTTTCTAATTTTTTGTGTCTCATTTAAAACATTGACGTAACATAAAGAACACTGAATATGCCTGAGCATTTTATTTTTTCATTACTTATAAAATGTTACAACTGACAAATACAATAGTATACTCAATTTTTTTTAATGAGGAGGCACCACTGAAAATGTTGTAACAAATTATTAAATATTACTTACTGATAGCAATGTAGAATAAAAAGTATCCCACAGTGGACAGTCTATTTAAATTGTTATGATATGCCTAGGACTACTGCGAGTAAAATGTCACAGTACATATACTGGCCCACAGAAGACGCTTCTTGTACAAGACTCAAGCCTGCACTGGCTCAATCCCCAATGCTAAGCCAAGTACACACGAGTTTCGGATGTAAAGAATGCAGAAGGGCAGCTCTGTGGGGCAGGTCATACTCCACGAGGTTTGTGTCCCTGCTGCTCTAAATCATTTACTGAAACAGCTGGTATTACCTGTGGCACCATCACTGACACTTGATAAACTGGAGCAATGTAGCGGGCTCTGGAAGAAGGATAATTCTGGTGGGCAGTTGAGCTCATTCCTTTCAGCTCTTGTTACCAGGTTTCAGTAAGTGCTGCCACATCAAGCTCTTGCTTGAACATGCTGGATTATTTATGAATGACTGGGCAGTTAAGAAGAAAGTATTGTGGATGGCCTAGTTTAAAATCAGTGTCATTAATTATGTCTTGCACAGTGATGTCAGCATGACGGAGTATGTGAAACCAGTGGATCAGACTTTGATCCCATATTGACATACTTACAAATTAACTTCTTTGTTTCAAGTAAAACCAAAAATTCTTTGACTTGAAACAGAATAAAAATATTAGAGACCTCCCAATATAGGAAATCCATAGAAAGTCTGTCAGCACTTAATCCTCAGCTCTTAAACATAAGTCTTGTTTCAGCAGACAGATGTTTTGCTCAAAAAAATCAAGGAGTGAAATATGACCAATATCTGGCAGTACCATGACCATGGAAAACCCCACCTACAAGCGCATATATATATTTATGTTTGCCAAGACAAATGAATCAGTATGCAGACTAAGCTGGACTGCTCTCACATAGTATGTACTCAGCCATGTAGGTTCCCAAGAACATGAGCAACACCTCTCTTCCAAACAATTAAGAAGGCTCAGAAAAGGACAAAATTAAGGAAGAACATGGATTTCATGCTAGCATGCTAACAGCTTTCTAAAACAGAGACATGACGAAAAGCGTTATTTACAAATGAATCAGACTGCATATTAAAGGCACAGACAGCTGTTAACCTGCTGCCTGTACAATCAAATGATAGCCCTGGCTCAATGAAACCATCAATGGCTGCACTGCAAACAGGCATGAGAGTAAGGCTGTCCACGCTGGAGCTGCATGATTCACTCCAACGGTTCAGTTACTGGTATTTTCAGGAAGTAACTAAAACAAACAAAAAAAACCCGTGAATTATGGCTAATAACATATCACTGTCATTTATAAAATTTAAGAGCCATAGTCATGACCCAAAATCCATTTTGCACTAAGTGCTGTAGAAACAGGAAACAAAATGACAACTGGTGTTCTGAAGTGCGGTCATCAGTGCTTTAAAAGAAAATACTCCTAAAGAAATGCTTTTGTAAATATGCACATAAATTAAGATGATCACTAAAAAAACCCTTAGTTTAGTGTTTAATAAAAAAAAACCCTATGCAAATCATGGCCTCCTAATGAAATAATAGATTAATTACTTTTTGCCTCCTTAATAACTGAAGTTTTCCTTTAACTAATTCTGATTTGAAATCCAAGAACTACTGCTAAATTATAGCTGCTCTTCTCAAAAAAAAAAAGAAGGAAGAGCTGCTAACTTAAGCAAAATGTTTCCAGTGGTTATAAATCTACAATCTTTCATGAACAGTCACAACTGTTATTTTTCAATACATGCCTTGCTCCTATATTGGATTTCCATGCAGGTTCTAGTCACTAGTGGATCCTAACATTCATATTTCTCTTAAATAAAATAGCCTTTTGATAAAATAAATACTCACTTCTATGGATACTTACAAATAGTACTCAAATTGTTTCACTACATTCTTTTGGATAACCTAAATACAGAGAATTTCTTTTTCTCATATTACAAAGCTCCCAAATCTCAAATTACATTATCATCTCCATGAACTTGCTCTGTGATCTCCAGTCATAGTTTTGAGAAATTTTTTATTCTGCAGTAGGGCTTTCATGATTCTTGATCTAAAAGTTTTACCTTGTGGTATATGTTTTCCTTCTTAATGTCTTGGAACTCTGGTTTGAACATCACACTTTCACTGCATAAGATGTATCACATGAAATTAATGTTAACTGAGAGGACAGGAACTGCACTGCCTCATCTACAGTCACAAAGTCTTAATAACAAACTTTTTACCATGTATGAAAACACATATATACTCATTACAGTATCTGAGATAACTACCTCAATATGGCAAGAATGAATTCTATTTAGATTACTAAGAAAGCAAGACCTGTAATAATCCTCTGCAAATTTATGCAGACTGGACATACTCTTTTATGTCTTGGCAATGCCTCTTGAGCACTTCCTCGTACACAAAACATAGTGTCTGTTTCTGGTTTCACCTTGTATGTTTCACTGCTCACGTATTTGTTTTGGTGTTTTTGTAATGATCACAAACATTGGTTGTTTTCCATTGACTTTTTAAGGGATGTGATATCACATATCAAAGATGATTATTTGTAGCTGGAAAAACATGACTTCTTAAACTACATTATAGTCACTGCTCTACAATGATTACCTAGAGGCTGCTTCATAATTGGCAGGTTCTCTGATCTTCTTTCAAATATACAAATGTAAAGGATGGAAATATTTAGCAAACTTTTGTCATACAAATGTAGAGGATCAAAATATTTGGAAAATTTTTTTATCAAACTTTTAGCATAATAAATACAACAAGAAGGCCAATTCTGCTCCTTACACAAATGCCTCACTATGAAATAAAACATTTTACTGTTCCTTGAAGTACAGCTGATCCTTCAGGCAGTTCTCTAAATCCAGCTCTTTCATTTCCTTTATCAGAAGAAGCCCAGTTCACAGTCACCTGTATAGGCTCTTCCCTTTATCACCTGTGCTGGTGGCATCCCAAGAGGGTGCAGCAGAACAGATAAGCATTACACCTAGACACTTTGGTTCTGATCCTACAAACACTTCAGTGAAACTACTTCTCTAAGTGTTTGCAGACTTTGAGTCTTTCTAACTCAACAACACTTCACCAAGTGGGGCAAAGAGAAGTCTGGAGCTCGGAGGAATGCATTGCCCCTTCACGCCTGGGTGTGAGGGCCTGCAGCACCCCCGAAGAGCAGACACCCCCTGAGGAGGGGAGAGAGACAGCACCACTGTCGCTTACAGCCGCGACAACGGCTCCTTCCAACGCCACATCTCCGATGTGCTGCACCAATCTTGGACTAAATTTTGCCACAGTTTAAAGTAAAAATTACAACTGATTGTACAATCGCAGTGGGAGAAAGTGAGGGATGAATTTAGAACAATTTCTAGCAAGTGGGATAAGGGCAGCCCATCCCAAATTTCTTTTGCATTTGGGGTTTTCTTGAACCCTCCCAGAAGAAGAGGGAGAACCCGTAAGCCGAAGGTCAGGAGGGGAGGGAGCGGGCGGCGGGGGCTGCGGAACATGGCCGAAAGCGGAGCCCCCGCCCGTCCCCGGGCACGGCCGCAGAGGGTAGGCAGCCCTCGGCAACCCCCCGGGGCCACGAGAGCCGTAGGGGCCGGGACCTGGCCCCAGAGAGCCCCCAGAGGAGAGCCAGCCACGCTCGGGAGTCAGGGAAACAGCCCGTGAGAGCGGGCAGGGGTGTGCAGGGGACGCACCTTTCAGCGTCCCCCCGGTATCTTGTCCTCCTCCTCGGGTCGGCGGTGACTCCAGCGGCGGCGGGGCCGCGGCGGCAGAGCGCTCTGCGGGACGGGGCCGCCCCCGCNCGGCGGAGCGAGCGAGGCGCCTTCCCCGGCGGGCCGGGGGCGGGGGCTTGCGGGCGCGCACCGCCCCGCCGGGCCGAGAGGGACGGGGAGAGCTGGGGAGGGGCCGCGGGGCAGCGCCGCGGGCTCACTCTGCCGCGGACAGAGGGTGCGGGGCCGTCCGAGAGGGTTGCCCCGGGACCGCCCCTCCTCGGTAGCCGAGAGCGGGTTTCTCCCACCGGATGGCTGCCTTCGGGACGGGTCGCTAGGATCATCCCCTGCACACGGGGCAGGCGGGATGCGGCAGCTCCTCCTTGTCCTGCCCTGGGCAGCCTCGCGCTCCCAAGGC